>CM048751.1:68655568-69228068 GCA_026315105.1 Locusta migratoria
GTCTCCTGCATTAGAATAAAGGTTTTAACTTCACCTCTTCTATCACTTGTATAACTCCATGCTGTACACTGGCACTTCTCATTGCATTGATATGTGAATTACTATTTTTATCTCCATTAGGGATGATGGAAGATATAGTCAACTGTTACAACATACATGACTGCATAAATGATTTCCCTAATATATTCATATGGTTCTTGATGGCTGCAGAGAATTTCAGTGCCGTTTACTGTTAAATGGTTTGATTACTAAACCAATCATGAACAGTCCTCAGTTTTCTTTATTTTTACATACAGTTTGTGAATTAGAGAAATTTTAACTTTTATCTCAGTGCTGTTAATGTTAGGATACTCATTAATGTAGCAGTCAAGCAGAAAACCTGGTTGCCCTGTTGGAATTCCTTCAACAAGGGATCTCGTTTTTGCATATTTAAACTCAGAACACATTAAATTCTTCTATGGCCTACACCACTTCTTTCACAATGGATGGATTTTTACCATCTTTGATGAATATGAAACACCGTATGTCTATGTACCTGCAGCGACAGTTTTAATTTCATCAGATATGTTTCAATTCCTCCAATACTATTTGTATTCATTTCCTTATGGCAGTAGAGAATTTCTTTTAGGAGGAGTGAGCAACCTGTTCTTTCATGCATGATATGTGATGCAATTCATGTTTTGTGGTCTCCTGTAACAGTTTGTCTCTGACAGCAAAGTATTTGCAGCCACAAGATAGTACTGGTAGTACTGGTTTACTGTGATTGACTTTTGGTTGAAAATGTGCTATCTGTTCCTTGCACAACATGATTCCTATCACTGTTGGTAAATGTACAATATATTCACCAATATTTTTGTGAAATGTGTCACTCCCTTAACAGCTTGATTTATAGTACACCAGAAGGCAGTGAAATTCTTTTGTTTTCCTGTTACATTGGGTTTGTGCTTTGTGTGATATGTGCTTAAGGACACTAAACCTTTGGCATATTAGCTGCAAGGAAGACATACTACTTGTTCGCAATGAGGAGAACGTAGAGTCTTTAGTTCTGAATTGGCAAAAGTTGGTAGAACTCATTTGACTTCGGACCAAGTGTGTTCTGTTTCTGGTCACTGCCAACCTCCATACATAATGCTGCATACTGTAGGCAGGTATTGCTCAGTTATTACTGATGTCCATGTTGTGTTGTACTGCAAATAATATCTTTAATTATCAGTGACAAAGTACTTCCAGGCCCATCCACTCCTTCGAGGGCAAGTTGTAGCACATTATGAAGTAGGCCCAGAAAAATTAACAGGGTTGCCAAATGCACCATTTTCACAATTTTTATCATTATTTCTCATTGTAAGTTATATTTCTGGCTATTTAAATTTGAAATTGACTATGAAAATAAATACAAAATTAGTAGCAGCTATCACCTTCATTTCAAATGAAGCTATCAAATAATCTATCACAAGTCTTGAAAGCTTTTGTTACATACCTGTCTCTTTCTCTGTTTTTCCTGTCATTCTATGTTGCAAATATTTTGGGGTAACTCTTCAAAATGAAACTAAAGTTTTTAGAGCCCAAAAGTATGTAATGTGTATTATTTGTGTTGTAAATTACTTAAAAGCCTCTTCAAAGAGCTGGGTATACTATATACTGCAACTCAGTACTTATATTTCTTAATGAAACTTGTCAGAAATAATATATCCATTTTTCCAACAAACAGCTCAGTTCATACATACAGTTCTGGGAACAAGGACATAAAAGCACTTACTTCAGTTCAAAAAGGAACGCACTACTCAGGAACACACATTTTCAATAATTCGCCAGCAACCATAAAAAATTTAGCTACAACTAAAGACAGAGTCAAAAAGTTGCTAGTGGCCAATTCCTTCTACTCCATGGATGAATTTTTCAATAGAACAAAATGTTGAGTGTTTCACACTATTGGAATTATTATTTCAGCCTGTAAAATAATAATAAAATGTTGTCACATTGAAAACTGCAGGTGATCTGGAATTCGAAGGCTACTCATTAGTAGAGCACAGCACTTTACACTTAGAACACATTTATTGCTAACACAAATGTACACTCAGGACAGACTGACGCCTGCTTGGAGTGCTCCACTATTTATACGTAGAAAGAATTTTCTGGAACTTACAGGTACATCAGACATAAGAAAATGTAGAACATTCTAGAAATAGTAAATACAAAGAAATAAATTTTCTTCTTCCTGTGGCGGGATTTGAACTGGGGACTGCAAACACAGTGATCCGCGATGCTAACCAAAGCACCATACGTCCAGTCGTAAGATTCGCGGCATTGCTCGCCTTCCTGAAAGAACAGCGACCCGCTGTTAGGTTCCCTTTGCAGCTAGCTGCAGGGTCCTGGATCTTGTCATGGGTCCTCTTTATGGCAGTACTGGATAATCCTTTCCTTGTGCCTGCACGATTTCCTTACGGTGTGAAGACCAGCGCCAGACCCTCCTGTTGTGGCTCATAACAGTCTTCAGTGTCTTTTAACAAGTGTTTGTTTCTGTCTATTTGTTCTGTGAGATCATTGTAAAGCTTCATACGGAGGACGTGCACTATGTCTCTTCATTTTGACTTTGTATGTGACGTCTGACAAACGGCATATGACACGATACGGACCAAAGTATCACTTCAGTAATTTTTCTGATAGCCCAGGGGTAAAAATCCATACCAGATCTCCTGGGCTGTACACAACAGGTCGGTGCTTGTCATTATACTGCTGGCGGTCCTTCTCCTGGGCATCCAGTATCCATATGCAAACCAGCTGTCTTGCTTCTTCGACCCTGGTGACGAGCTGTTTCACATAGTCATCCTGAGTATCATCCGGTTGGAACGGAAACAGTGTATCCATTGTTGTCTCAGCCTCATGGCCATGGAGCAGAAAAAAACGGAGTGAAGCCTGTGATGTCTTGCCTTGCTGTATTATAAGTAGGGATGGGTCAAACCCCAATTTTACCGAATCAAATCCGAATACCAAATCTCAAACAAAACATGTGCTGAATTCTGAATCCGAATCTAATCTCAAACCCAAATAATCTATCAACTCAATTACATGTATTTAAAAAGAATTACTATTTTATCGCAGCCAGTGATGAAGATAATGCCTTCTGCGATGGATCCCAAATAACAATATTACAGTAAAAAATAAGAAATTAACATTTCATTTAGAATTTTACTTTAAATCTTAAGGATTTTTAATACCCCCGCTCCCCATAAAAGAAATTTGTATGAAACATTTTGAGATATATGTTGTTTAGATGCTCTAAAAGATAATAAGAAACTTTCTTCACTCGATTACAAACTGTTTCATTTTGATGAAATATTAATTCCATAATGAAGTCTTAGAAAGGAAAGAATCATGCAGTTTTTTTTTTTTTTTTTTTTTTTTAGGGGAAGTGTCAAAAACAACACCTTGAAAATTTGAGTACATATTTTGGAAGTTGTAAATGTTAAATAATTTTATATTGACATCAGGCATTCCATGAGTGACAGACAGGACATTCAGACGCAGAAAAATCCGTATCAAATTGACGTGTGTGTACTTGTTATTGTGAGGAAGACATTTCAGAACTGTGAAAAGTACTTAACACGCAGATTGCGCATTCCATAGGGTTAAGCAAGGGTATTTTGTACATTTATTTATTCTTTCAAATATTTAAGATCACGAAACTTGTCTGCACAAAATTTATATTCGTAGAAGATTTGAAAATCAATACTATAAGTCAGTTGCCGTGCTTCATTTCTAACTATTCCCGTTCAGCATAAGAATAATACAAATGTAAACATTAACATGACACCTATATTCTCCCGTGTTCGTCGTTGTCTTTCGGGTTTGTTAGGGGGACGGAATTTAAATATGGTAACAGCTCACAAGGAAGATTACATGGCGTAATGTTTACATTTGTATTATTCTTATGGCCAAGAGAGTGTAGAATTTATGAATCATGATTCATAGGAACAATCCCTTCTCCCTAATAGAGAAACATGTAAGCTGTAGCATGAAGGCAGTGGTTGTAGTGTCAGGCATATTGATGCAACACATGCTTGCTAATCGGCTTTACGTTGTAGCTGTTAGATAAGACTTAAAATGTACGGCTGTTGTAGCAACACTAAACACTTATTAAATAAGAATGGAAATAACTATGAAACTAAATGCAGAAATATAAAACAATTTTATTAGACTTTTAATACAAATTTTACAAAATGTTTATAACACCAATTAGATACTGACATGGTAATTCTGGATCACTATTACCTGGTTCCTTATTATTCAGTTCCTTCATACTACAGAGCATCATCCCTTGTACAGTCTAGAACATTCGATATTGAACATTTTTAAATCCCTGTTACGCAATCTGATTTGGAAACCAATTCCATGTATCATTCCATTGGCACACTTACGTGTTTTAGATGACCCAACACTTTTCGAAAGGCCTACATGTGGTTAAGCTTGACCTTAAACGAATTACTGAAACAGACATCAAGTGGTTGCTGAATTGACATCATCCCACCTGGATGGCGCACCATTAGATAATAAATAACTTTCTTGAAATCCTAGTGCTTTATTAAAGTTCACACACCTCAGTACTTCACAAAATTTGCCAAAACAATACATGAAATCAGAATGAGGCAACTCGTGCAAGAATTCTAAATCCTTTATATAATGTTAGTATGTATGTAAAGAAATTTTTTTTTTTTTTTTTTTTTTTTTTTTTTTTTTTTTTTTTTTTTTTTTTTGCTCTAATACTTGAAAGGATGCTTCATCTGAAGTTAAGCAATACTGAAGTTCTATTTCCTTCTGTGAATGGTGTATTAAAATTCAATAGTTGAAAAGAAAAAGGAAATTAGACTCATCTTCCTCTTTTATATATATAGCGTGCCTGTGTAGCACTACTTATATTAGATGGGAAAAGTTACTTGTGGCAGCTCCTAGCGCCATTTTTCAGAACTTCAATTTAAACCACAGGTGGTGCTGCTTAGATTTGGGTAATTACGCTAGATTGTCTTCACAATAGCCACACAACTGCATAAGTTTCGTAGTGGTTTCACTTGAATAAATTCAAAGTGATGTCATTTTGTTTTATGATGTCATGTCTTTCAGCGGATCTACGTAAAATAAAGTAAATAACGCAAAGGAAAGCACACTGTTATGCAAAGTAAACTAAAAAAATTCAAATCTGAAGGTTTCCATATAACACTTTGAATTTGGGATTCAGTATTATGCATCGAATCCGAAGCCAGTGTGCTAGATTTGGCGAATAATGGATTCGGCCGAACCACTCGGACACAACCCTAATTATAAGCAAATGTTACGACTGGCAGTATCCTTCTGCTCAACATTGACGTACATTGACAGCATATCTGATGTGTCTTGTTGAAATGTTCTGTTAGACCATTTGCCTGAAGATGGTAGGCAGTTGTAATTCTCTGGACAATCTCGCAACATGACATTACCTCTGATACTAGTGTTGACATGAATACTTTTCCTCAATCAGATATCATCACACATGGTGCACCATGCTTCAGAGTAATGTCTTCTACTAGGAATTTTGCAAACTCTGGGTCTTCTGCAGACGGCACAGGTTTTGTGACAGCATAGTGTGTGAGGTAGTCAGTGCAAACTGTTATCCATCAGTTACTGACTGTCAACTTCGGGAACCTACCTAAAAGGTAGATTACAATCCGGTGGAATGGAGCTGCTGCAGGTGGAATTGGTACCAGATGACCTGGAGGTAATAGCGGCACATGCTTCCGTCACTGGCACTCCTTATAGAGACTGGCATAGTGCTTGACAGATTGGTAGAGACCTTGCCAGTAATACCTGAATCTGATTCTGTCTAGGGTCTTCATGAATCCCAGATGACCAGGTATTGGAGCATTGTGGAAATACTTGAGAATAGCTGGCCGGAGATGAGCTGAAACAATCAACAGCCATTTGGGACCCAGTGGATCGTATTTGCTCTTATACAATGTCCTGTTTATAAGTTGAAACTCTCCTTTGGTCGGTTCTCCTTTCCCCAAGGCCTCTATGGTTTGTAATAATGCTGGATCTTCCCTCTGTTCAGCTGTAATGTCACCTAACTCAGTGAGGGCTGAAATTTCATCCCTTCTGTTGTGTTCGGCTAATGGATTCCTCGAAAGGCAGTCGGCATCCTTGTGTTTGCGTCCGTATTTGAATACGACTGTGGCATCATAAGGAGTCTTTGTGCCCTTCTTGGTAGTCGACCTGATAGATACTACCGGAACTTGTTGATAGCCCAGATAATGGCAAGACACTCTTTCTCGGTTGTAGAGTAGTTTATCTCGGACATTAAGAGAACTCTTGATGCATAAGCTATCACCTTTACAGCATCTTTCTGAATTTGTGCAAGCACTGCACCAATCCTATAACCACTAGTGTCTGTGTGAAGTTCAGTTTCCGTATACTCATTGTATAAGGCTAGAACTGGTATGGAAGTTAGAGCTTCCTTAAGTTCCCGAGTAGCTTGTTCTTTTGTCTCATCCCAGTAAAATTCCGCGTCTCCCTGCAGAAGTTCTTGCAATGGACGTGCCTTGTTACAAAAACCTGTGAAACGACGATAGTATGAGCACAGCCGGAAGAAACTTCTCACATCATGGATGTGCTGAGGAGTTGGAAATGCTGTGACTGCCTTTACTTTATCTGAGTCAGTACGCACACTGTATCCCTTCACTACGTGCTCCATTCTTTGGCGATGAAGAGGCACTTCTTTGGGTTGAGGAAGAGTCCTGCTGTCTGAACACACTTCAAATAGTGTAGGGACCACCGGAGACGACTAGGGAGTCTCTGAAGGTTGAATAATGTCATCGTGCAACATCTCCACTTCTTTCCGAATTATCCATCTTTCAGCTGTTGACACTCTGTACGAATGCTGTTTAATTGGTGGATGATCCGCAGTATTGATAAGGTGTTTTATCGTGGGCCGTTTCATCTCACTCTTCTCCTGTTGACGTTGGTCCTGCATCAGACCAGGCCCTATCTGTAATGCCATAGTAGTTTCCTCTAGTGTGTTGTCGGCAGTAACAGCAGAGCGTGAGACTTCGTTGATGACATTGAGCTCACCGTCCTGGACTGATTTGGCTGTTGCAATACACATTCCTTTTGGAATGAGTTGGGATTGCTTGTGAAAATTAGTGATCCAAAGCTCTCCTCGACCACCTGTAATGCTTATTATAGCTGCTGGTATGTAGATTTCCTTTGTTATACTGATTAGCTTTTTGCAATCGACAAGCACTTCACCATCCAACTAGTCATCTCAGCTGCTGACTGGAACTCTTCTCATTTTTAACTGTGGGATTTCAACATTCTTGACAGTAAACAACTTCCCAGGAAAGTCCATGTTACCTGTACTCATTGGAACGGCTTTCTTAATTTGTAGCTCAGATCTTTCACAGTCAATGACAGCCTGAGATGCCTGAAGGAAGTCCCATCTGAGGATGGCGTTATAGCTACATTCTGTTATAACAAAAAATTCAAAAGGCTGTGTCCTGTTGTTGATAGTTACTCTTGCGATACATGTTCCTGCCAGCTGGATGTATTTTCCAATTGTGACTTTCAGCAAGTTGCTCTTGTATCACTGAACATTATCTTCTTTAGTTTACGGCAGTGGTCATTCGACAACACAGAGAAGGAAGATCCTGAATAGACTAGTGCCCAGACAGGTTGGCCATTGACGATGACGTCAGTGAGATTTCCCGACATCTTAGCAACTGTCGTCCATGTAGGATTTTCATCTGCGGTGGCCTCACCTCTGTAGATGGTCACCTCACATAGTTTTCCTGAACATGGCAGCTAGGCTAGTGGCTGGTATCTCTGTAAGGCGATGGTGAACGGTGGTGGTGTGTTTGAGAGCGACCACATCCAGTATACGGCGACAGGCTTCATCCTGTAGGTCAACAGTAATCATCTGCAGTTGACTGCCGTTGAAAGGACTGCTCTGATGGCTGGTGTCTTGCATCATAATAATTGTCAAATACTCGACTTTTCTCCCTACAGTATCATATGATATGTCCGGGAAGGCCTCAGTGAAAAGACAATGGCATGTTACCTTCTGTCCTCCAGATATCTGCCCTCCCGCAGGGCTTTACAGTTTCTGGAGGATTTATTTGTGGTTGCGTCTGTTGGTTCCTAAGCTGCCATTTGATGGCTGTGGCCTATGTCATAGTAGGGAAAGGTCATTCTTCATGGCAGGTGCGACTGGCAGGGCTGACGGGCGCTAATGTTTAAAATGCCTCTTCCTCAGCGGCATCAGCTCTGTCATGACGCACTGGACTGACATCCATTGTTATAATCTGGTGCTCACTTGGGCCCACAGTCCAGCTGCCATAAACTGTTGCAATCCTTCTCTCACAATTTGAGAGAAGCAAAGTTATGCTTGTCTTCCATAACAGCAGTAGGGATTACATTCTGGAGTCTGTCATACTTCTTTCATCCAACCCTCCTCTGTTGCATCTCTTCAATTTTCTGACACCATTAGATAAACCCTTGTGTCGTCGAAATGTCTTTTAATAGAAGAGTCTGGTACATGTCTTCCGCAATGCCCTTCATTAGGTGTGAAACTTTATCGGCCTCCGTCATGTCCTAGGTAACTATGTGACATAGGGTCAAAACACTCTGTATATATGACTTTGTTGACTCACCATCTCGCTGGTCCCTGTTTTTCAGTTGCTCTTTGGATAAACAAACGTGCTGCTGGTGGTCTCCAAACATCTTCTTAAGTTCTGTCTAGAAATTTTCCCAGCTATAAATCTTGTCCTCGTTATTTTCAAACCACTGCGGGCCATCCCGTGCAATTAGAAGTATATGTTTGCCAAGCACATAATGTGATCCCACCTATTGTACTTGGCGACTCGGTCGAATCCCTTCAGCCATTTGTTTGGTGTGAGAGGTACCGAGATCTATACCCGGCGCCTTCGCCAAAAAGTGTCATATTGAAAACTGCAGGTGGTCCGCAATTCGAAGGCTGGTCATTAGTAGAGCACAATACTTTACACTTAGAACATGTTTATTGCTAACACAAACATATACTCAGTACAGACTGACTCCTGCTTGGAGTGCTCCACTGTTTATACACAGAAAGAATTTTCTGGAACTTACAAGTACATCAAACATTAGAAACATGTAGAACAGTCTAAAAATAGTAAATACAAACAAATAAATTTTATTCTGCCCGTGGTGGGATTTGAACTGGGGACCGCAAGCACAGCGATCTGCGATGCTAACCACTGCACCACACATGCTGTCGGAAGACTTGCAGCAATATTGACAAGTTCCACATCCACAAGGATCTATCAAAAAAAACAGCTAATCTAATCCAAACTAATCTCTTGGCAACAGGTAGCAATTGTTACAGCAACTAACAGATGGCATTGCAAGCGCCGCTTGGAACATAAATTTATTTGTGGTGGGAAAGATGTTGCCAGCACTGCTTTACATAGTGTTGCCTTGTTCACCCAACATGTCCCTTACCCCTCAACAGTCCATGTATTGGGATTTGGTGGGCAGAGCTCGTGCTTCTTTCACCACCTTCAGAACCCATTCTTCTTGTTTCACACAGACATTGTAGAGAGTAAGAAAATTATAGTAAGAGAAAGAAAAAATATATAAAATGATTATACTGTGTTGAAGATAAATAGAATTAAACATCCAGACAGATTTTAACTGTAAAACTGGGTATTTTGCAAAATTAAAATTGAGATATTGACAGACTTAATCTTTGAGCTAAGTTATGAGGGAAACTGAAATGTCTCACTTGATACTCTGCTGCTTATTACAAACAAAGATTTTTACTTTGAAGTAATCCTCTGCCAGGACTTTCTTTCATAAATGCTTTACTCTGCAGAAAATCAAATATGACAGCCAAAAAATTTTACCTCAAGATTCTATCCCAGTAGTCATTGGAAATATTGGAAAGTGAAACATAATTTGAGTTATTCTTCTCCCTTCACTTTTGTAGGTTGATGTTACAACTCCATATTTTCATTACTAAAGATAACTCTCAAAGTATGAGGTGTGAACAAGCTCCAAATAATATGATATATTATGTTTATAATGGAGAATAGATAACAACTCACAGCAAGAGGCTCACTGAACTGCTGACAGACACGAAAATAGATAATCACATTTACACAGCTTAAATTTTCAGCCATGGCCTTCGTCAGAAAAGGAAACATACATTCACACAATCATTCAGACTCCTATACACTCACAACCATCATGTCTGACCACTCCGGTGACACAGATGTTTGTGTGTGTATAGTTGTCTGAGTGGATTGCGAGAATGTATGTGTTTCTTTTTCTGACGAAGGCCATAGCCAAAAAATTTAAGTTGTGTGAATGTGATAATCTATTTTCGTGTCTGTCAGCAGCTCAGCAAGCCTCTTTATGGTGAGTTGTGATCTATCCTCCATTATTGACATTCCTATTGGATATTCCATTGTTAAAATATATTATGCTTGAAATTTATGTGACATAATTATTAGGTTATAAATGCATAAATATGGTATTATTCATTGTCTTGGTACATTTGTATGACAACCATTTTACATTATAAGATATTAGTTTTTTATAATATTTTTGTTGTTTTGTTTCAGGCCCAGCAGTTGGCTCAAACACAGACCTTATCACTGGGTCTGAACATACCGGGTAGAGGTCGTCTGAACCTAACACAAACACAGTCAAGTTCCATATCATTTGGTAACCTTTGGAACATTCTTCTTATGTTTGACCGAATTGCAGAACCACTTTTTGTACCTAAAGGAAAAGACAATAGAATTGTATTCAACCTTCCAACGAGTTATCTGGTGAGTTAGTACTAAATTAATGACTGATGAAAATTGGTAAAATTGCTTATATTAATTATCTCAAAATAATTTTTAGTGTGTAGATTTAACAGTCCTTTATTTATTTCCTGCATTCTGATTCGTATACCTTTAATAGAGCAAACCACATCATATGTTGTTGTTGTTGTTGTTGTTGTTGTTGTTGTCTTCAATGCGGAGACTGGTTTGATGCAGCTCTGGTTTAATGCACCTCTCTACCCTATTTTATCCTGAGTAAGCCTATCCATCTCCTAATAGGAAGGGCAATGCACATCCAGTTGAATCTGCTAACTGTAATCGACTCTTGGTCTCCCTCTGTATTATTACCCCACAGACTTCCCTCCAATGCTAAATTTATGATCGTTTGATGTCTAAGAATGTGCCCTATCAATTGATCCCTTCTCTTAGTCAACATATGCCAGAACTTCTTTTTGCTCCATTCTGTTCAGCACCTCCTCATGAGCTACACGATCTACCCACCTAATCTTCAGCATTCTTCTGAAGCACCAATTTACAAAAGCTTCTATCTTCTTCCTGTATGAACTATTTATTGTCTATGTTTCACTACCATATAAACCAACATTCCACACAAATGCCTTCAGAAAAGAAAAAAGGAAGGAAGCTTAGGATTTAACCTCCCGTCGACAGTGGGGTCATTAGAGATGGCTTCAGAAAAGACTTACTAACACTTAAATTAATATTCATTCTTAGCAAGTTTCTCTTTCCTAGAAGCGTTTTTCTTCCAATTGCAATTCTGAATTTTATATCATCAGCAATGTCACTATCGTATGTTATTTTACGCCAAGTAACAAAACTCATCTACCACCTTTTTTTGTCTCGTTGTCTAATCAAATTCCCTCTGTATCATCTGATTTTCTTTATTACATTCCATTAGTATTGTTTAACTCTTGTTTAAGTTCATCTTATATCCTCCTTTCAAGACACTGTCCATTCTGTTCAGTTGCACTTTGAGATCCTATGCTGTGTCTGAAAGAATTACAATGTCATTCGCAAACCACAAAGTTTTTTATTTCATCACCCTGAACTTTAATCCCTTCTCTAAATTTCTCCTTGCTTTCCTTCACAGCTTGTTTGATGTATAGATTGAATAACACTGGAAAAGGATGAAACACTATCTTACTCCCTTCCCGATCAATGCTTTCCTTTCATGCCCTTTGACTCGTATAACTGCCCTGGTTTCTTTACAAGTTGTAAATAACCTTCCGTTCCCTATATTTTTACCCCTGCTGGCTTTAGAATTTAAAATAGTATATTTTAGTCAACATTGTCAAAACTTTCTCTAAATCTACAAAAGCCTTTTATTAATGTATTCTAAGATATGTTGTAATGCGAGTATTGCCTTGTAAGTTCCTATACTTCTCCTAAATCCAAATTGATGTTCCCCAAGGTTGGCTTGTATCAGCTTTTATATTCTTCTATAAATAATTCATGTTGGAATTTTGCAACCATGGTTTATGAATTCGAAATGCTGAAGCATTTTCACTGATTTGAGGCACTGAAATAAATTCAAGATCAAACCTGAAAATTTGTGTTGTACCTGGATTCGAACCTGAATTTCTTTGGTTTGGCCCTGCAAAACCAGAAGCTGCATTTCCCCCCTACCAGAATGAGCACCACCGTTCCTCCCATACAATTCCAGCAAGTTGAATAATTATGTGACAAATATGGCAGGTATGTATCCATTATGTTACAACCTGCCATAAGTATCAAGCCCACCATCACCACCTACTTCAGTTCTGTCACAGGCCTCTTCTGTTCATCACAGGTAGGGCAACCTGCAAATGCAGTCTTGATCTGCGAATTGAGCTGCAGCCACTGCACAGCTTTTTACATGGGCATGGTAACTAAAATGCTGTTTGTCTGCATGAATGGCCATCAACAAACTGTGGCTAACAGACAGCTGGACCACCCTGTCACTAAACATGGGGCTCCTACATTATATGTACACCTCAATAAAAGAAAAAAGAATTATAAAGAGTATTAGTGAGTGAACAATATATGGATGGAATATGTAAATGACACGTTATTAATGGCTGAAAATAAATTAGAGCTGGAAGAAAGTTCAAGAAGAATTCAGTGGCAGTTGGATTGAATATTTGATAAAGGAAGTAGTGATACAGTTATGAATGAATCATGATAAAACTGAAGTTGGAATGATGAAACTATACAGAACAAATGAATTAAAATATCTGACTGGATGATTTAATGAAAGGGGGAAGGGGATGTGGACTACAACACTCAAATTTCTCTCACTTTAGCAACATAAATTCAACACACACACACAAACACACAGTGTGCCTTTCTGTGCCTCATTGTGATGTCTTTGGAGTGAATTTATGTTGCTGTAATGGAAAAAATGTGGGTGGTGTAGTCTACATATGTGCCACTGCAACTTTCCCCCTGCCAGTTCCTTCATTAAACTATCCACTCAGATATTTGAATTTGTTCATCAATCCAACATCAGTTTTATCTTGATTCCTTGATAACTGTATTATTACTTACTCTACAATTTATTCAATCCAACTGTCATTGCATTCTTCTTGAACTTACTTTCAGCCATTACTAACATTTAATTTGCATAGTCCTTACATTTGTTGTTCACTCACTAAACTTTTTGTCAATATTTTTCTTGTCTACTCCCTATTATTCATAATTAAGTTAAAAAGTCTAAATATATTGCATCATATTGTTTGGTGTTAGTAAGCTGTAGTAAGCTGGCATTCATCCCAGTTTATGTCTCTCTGCATTCTACAGTCATACTGCTTACTATTTATTTCTTTCTGTATTTAGAACATACTTTCTTAGTGAATGCTTATGTATGGTTTGGATAGATCAGTGAAAGTTGCACTTACTTCTTTACGGTGTTTGCAGCATTTCACCATGTCTGTCTTTTTGTGTGTTGTTGACAGTCAAATATTTTTTCCAGCCTTCTCGTTATCAAGCAATAGCTTCTGATTTAACAAGCAGATTCGGTGGGCCTTCAGATAAACTAGAAATAGATGTGACGGCTATCACCCTGCCTGATCTCTCATTTCCCATGAGTCTTGCTCGCAAAGAGAACTTCTCTCCTCTTATACCACTTCATAACAGGATGGCAACAAGGTTGATAGAAACATTTATTGGTAAGTAGTGTAGTAGTTATATCTATTCAGTCTTTATATCTCTGCATGTCAATTAAAGTTTGATATAATTATGCACATATTTAGCTAGGAGTAATGAATTATTTTCATATTATTGACTGAGATAGCACCATTGTTAAGACAGTGTACTCATTCTGGAAGGCTAGGGTTAGAGTTCTCATCCACAGTACCAGACTTGGGTTTACCAAGGTTTTCCTGGTTAGCTGCTAAAAGTGCTGCTCACAGGCAGCCCACTTGTGCCGGTCATTGTTTGAATCTGCCCAACTGATTAGTGACATGGGTTAATTGGGTTAATGTGCTTTTCCAAAATTCTTTGGTGAATGTGGACTGCTACTGCATCTCAGTTACACTATTTTGGCAATTGCTCCATAAATAATCACTCTGTCCACACATTCCATGATTTACACAGAATTTGTGGCACACATTGTTTTGTACAGGAGTGAGGAGGGGGGATGGACGCACTATTGGAGAACTACCGTAATTGGTTCAGTGCAAACAGCAGCAGAGCAAGGGCCTCGTTTAGTTTCTGGACCACTACCAACTGTGATTGGGCTGTGTCTCACCTCTACTTCTTGTTCCCATTCATTTCAGTTCAATTCCAAGGTTTCTCTAGATCACTAAGAGTAAGTATAAGGAAGGTTTCCCTGAGAAGGTTGCTTCCACTTTTCCAGTCACATTTTTTTGTTCAATCCAAGCAAGTGCTTCATCTTAAACTGCATACTCGCCAACTGTAATCTTCCTTAATTTCTGTCATGTAGAACTATTAAAAGAGAAAATTACCCTTTCTTGGTGAATGTATAGTTAAATACTTACCATTTACATGTGAATTTTAATTTTCTCAACATATTTAATCTGTGCTAAATAATTGAAAGTACTTTCATGCATTTACTCTCTCTCTCTCTCTCTCTCTCTCTCTCTCTCTCTCTCTCTCTCTCTCTCTCTCTCTCTCTCTCTCTCTCTCACACACACACACACACACACACATACGACAGATAGATCGACAGAGAGACATGAAAATTACTCATTCAGAAATTCTTGTATATGATAAGTTTGAGCAAAAATTATTCCCTTTTATTTAAACGCATATTTTGGAGAGGGAGCTGAAGCTTTTGCCTTGGTTCATGCTCAAAACATTTTCTGAAACATTTAGGTTCAGTCTTACAAGAGAAACTTTCAGGAAGTTGGTAAAAACACTGAAATAAAAAATTTTCAGAGTGCCTTTGGATATATTTTTATTCTTAATAAGCAGGGAATACCCAGCTATCTTTGGGATATCAGTTATGTGTCATTAACTTTTTCAACTACATATTTGTGTAAGATGGCCATCTCGCTATTGATTGAACTTGAAACATTTTGGAAAGCAACACAATTTTTGTTTTACAAAATTTAGAATGCAAACTTTTGAATATATTAACAGCTAGTTTCAATCAATAGGTGGACCATCTGCAGGATCTGTATCTACATCTACATATTTACTGTACAAATCACATCTAAGTACAGGCAGAGGGTTCATTGAACCGTTTTTATAATATTTCTCTACTGTTCCTTTCTCTAATAGTGTGTGAGATAAAGGAACACCTAAATCTCTTCACTTAGGTTTCATTTCTTTTATTATTATGATAATGTCTTCCTAAGTAGGTGGGAGCTAACATAGTATATTTAAATTTGTAACTGTAAGTTGGTAAAAAAAAAAATTGCAAATACATCTAATTGTGATGAGTATCTCCTTTGCTTTAATGTTGTACACCCAAACTCCCTCATCATTTCTGTGACACTTTTTCCCTTGTATCACAATAATACAAAATGAGCTGGCCTTCTCTGAAGTTTTCTTATGTCCTCCATCAGTCCCACCTGGTGAGGATCCCATAATGTGCAGCACATTTTTGCCACCTCCTATAGCCTTTTGACAGAGATTTAAAACTGGAGTAGGTATACTTAACTCATTCACTTTCAGTTTTTCTTCCAAAGGTCTACTGGAATATGCTCTGTTTAGCAGATCATTGACAGAATTCCCCAAATTGGTTGCACGGTAAACTACTTACACTTTCATGAAGAAATGCCGTATTTATGCGAATATAGGCCGCACCTAAACTTTTGACAAGAAATTATAGGAAAAAAAAAATCTCGAGTATAGGCCACAGGTTTTTTAATTTCTATTATATTTATTTTTATTCTTTTGTATAATTGAACTTTTTTCGCAATCAGAAACACAATGTTAACAAAATGATGTTCTCTTTTCAATAAACTCAAAACAAATATGCAAAACTGTAAATCAATGAATAGGTAAAATTTTACGATGCATCTCGCCGGGCTAGAGTGCTTATGTTGGCAACAGATAAACAATGAAGTGTAGAATCGCGCTAATATTTTTCGTAAATGTTATTGCTGCTCGTTTCGCTCGCAGTAAAATAAATACTGTACCTGCTCTTTGGTTGACAGGTTCTTGTATGTACCCTTGTCCGTTCAGAAAAAAATAATTTTCGTTTTAATTGAAGTTGTCATGAAAAAACATTTATTGGTCATCTGAGTTCAAAGACCTTGCCGTCATTACCATAGGTGCCAACGTAACCACTGCAGCCCCACGAGAAGTGTCATACAATTTAAGCAAACGAATAAGAAAGCGAGATGACACGCCAATCCGGGCGCCCCAAGTGAGGGGATGCTGAACCAAGGTGTGTTACCAGGCATTTCAACTGTTGTATAAAGCGTAGGCATGTGCTGCGAAAATATAGTATTTTTCGGTGTGTGTGTGTGTGTGTGTGTGTGTGTGTGATGATGCTTTGGCTTGCAACTTTATAGCGGGAAACGAACGTATGGGTTACACTGCCGAATGTAAGCTTCAGGTTGCCTAGTCACAGTAACAGACATGGAAAACGGGAAGTTCGACGTAAATTTGATGCTGACGAAAAAACATTCGACGCTGGTGTGTAAGTGAGGATAAACTATTAAAATGTTTGAAGAATCGTCGTGCATTTCAAGGGCTAAAATGTAAATATACCAACGTTTGCTTGACTTCATAATTCTAAACAGGAACTGTGGTTTTGCCGTTACAACAGAAATGATTCAGCTGAAAGGCTGCAAATTAGCTCCGAGTTCCATGTACATCGTTTCATGGAAATAACCCCCAATGAATGTGAAACCAGTGACACTGGTCATAGTAAAGTACGTTATTTTAAAACATAGCATTGGAACTAAACATCAGCATTAGCTACACAAGTCAGTTGTTCCGCTATCTTAACCTCCCATCACCGCTCACGGTAGGTATTACCGTACCAACGTAAACATCACGGTAAAATCTCTCGCAACACACACTAAACTTTTATCGCGAAAACTAGCTTCACTGACTACATCAAATTAAAATCATTTGAGTGCTTAGGAAGTGTGTATTACGTACTATTTTTTGTTTTAAGGCCGCACGGACGTGTTAAAAAAAACAGTCAGCTTTTGTTGGCTGCGGTACAGAATGACACCATTTGATTTATATCGAAATATCGACTTCCACGAATTCCCGCGCCGTATTCATGAACATGTACAAAAATGTATATGTAGTTCTGCAAAACTGTTACCGTAGCATCTTTGAAAATTATCTAGTTTATTACGTTTCTCAAACCAACATAAAAGTGAGCATGCAATTTTTGAAACTAACGACTTTGGGAAAAGGAGCGGTTGGGGGGGGGGGGGGGGGGACTGAATCTCGATTATAGGCCGCACCACGATTTTGTACACCGAAATTTGGGAAAAAAAAGTGCGGCCTATAAACGAGCAAATATAGTACACCATAAAACACTTCAGTGAATGAACAAAGTGCAACTGACAATGGAAATGATGGGGCTTAGCAATATCCCCACCACGTCATCTCCGTTCTACACATTTAACCAATGAAAATGCATAGCTGAAAACCAGTTTCATTGGCATTTTGGCTAAACATTACTAGTGTTGTTTTTTGTGATTGCTGTTTTATCTCAAACATGTCATCCTTTGTAGGTTGCCTTTAATTAAATATCAATTAGACTTAATACTAAATTGACAGTGAAATACTTCAGGGCAATCTATTGCAGCATTGCCAACTGCAGGTATTGATTGTGGGTAGTAAACATAACTTTATAAACATATTAATTGTATTGACATAAATTAAAAATTTTGACTCAGAGGTATTTGAGTCAGATCATCACACAAGTAGGTTTGAGAGACAAGGCTCAAGACAACTCAGCCAGAACACCATTTGACTCTTTATGTGTGTCTCCAGGCCTGACTTCATGTATGTGCATGCGCACTAGAGAACATACAACTGTGCTGCCTCTCTGAGCATGTACTAGCTTGGCTGAATGCCACTTCAGCACACAGAACTGGTTTCCAGCTCTCATAGCGAGATTGCTCCAAAATGCGTTTTCGTCCTTATTCCTAGCATTCCAATATGCACTGGAAGAGAATTGGCATAATTTTATTGGGATATCTGGTCTCCATTCCAAGAGAAAGGATGTACCGTATATTTCTGCAGATAAGACAACCTTCAGATAAGACGAGGTACAAATTTTCATAAAAATTTTATAGTTTAAGCATATATCTGGCCTATAAGACGGCCCCAAGTTTTCCAGTTTTCAGGAAAGTTCCGAAAAATACCTTTAGAAGCCGCCATAAGTAGTTTTCGTGATTGCTACACCTGGGATATCATCCTTTCTTATAGTGTTAGTGGTCTGCTTTTGAACTTTTGTGCATGTAGTGCTGCATTGTATCCGATCGTGAAGAAGTAGGCTATGTTTTTTTTTTTTTACATCGCGAAGTTAAAAAAAAAAAAGTAATTTGTTTCATCGAGACGAAATGTAATCCCGCCAATGCACATATTATGTTGGTGAAAACACACGGAATTGCCAGAGACCAGAAGATGAAGGATTTCGAAGGAAGACGCAATTGTTGGGTATAGCTCCTAAATATTTAAATCCTTTCACTGCTCCGTATGTAAATATAATCATTCCAGTGCGACTCTGGATATATTGAGAAATTATTTTTGACAAGCGACATTGTAAAATCAAGCTGCATTGTAATTAATTCTACTGCTGCTTTATGGCATATAGGTTATCGTATGTACTCTTGTCCACTCGGTAAATTAATAAAGCTTGAAAAGCGAATATGTTTTTAATAAAATTGCGCAAAACTTTGCTTTCATAAATCCTTCCTCCACAAAGTAAATTTCATCAGGGTGATATCGCACATGTTCTGTATGGCGCAGCTATAGCGAGGCTTCGACCTCTTGTAAATTACCTAGTAAGCTGTACTCTAAGGTTCCTGCCCAACCACATCCTTTAAAATCACGACATATTCATAAAAATCATAACATTCACCTGTTTGATATGTATCATATCGATACCTAACAGCTTCCATATATATCGTTTGGAGGTTGAAGCCGCACTATGCAGCACATCTGCGAAATTACCAATTTCAGACTAAAGTTCAATATAACTTTTTTTGTATCATCATATAAGACGACCTCGGATTTTGGGACCTTTTTTAATGATTCAGCCATCGTCTTATTTACGGAAATATATGGTAATTTTACTGCAATTTCAGGCTTGCATTAGAAGAGAAATGGCATAATTTTAGTAATACATTTCCAATGTGCTGTAGCACATTAGCAACAGCTGCCACTGCCATCAGCAAAGCTCAATGCCAATCGTTGACTACTGTGGGCTTAAAATTGGAACATTCATGCTTTTCACAGTTGCTGCATATAGTATTGATGAAACTTTGTTCACATATTTAATTTTGAAATTTAGAATATTTACACAAACATTATCCTTTTCATGAGCTACTTATTAAGAATGTTGCTGACGAGATTCTTCAATTTCTCCAGGCATATTTTATGACAAAATAAATCTAGGGTGAACAGCCTGGTATGAGTGTGCTTGGACACATTGTTTCGGCAATCTTAACCATGTTGCTGTCATCAGGTGCACTGATGTACTGACCGGTGGATGGTGCCAGGTGTATAGGGTATACATATATAATATATATCACATTCCATTCCAACCCCCTCCTCCCCTGCTCCTCCCTCAGGCACTCTGTATGAGTTGGCATGGTCTTCACCCTGCCTACAGTCCATGTCTAGTATCTGTTCTCCCGCCATCTGGACGCTGCGTCCTAGGTCTCCATATCCAGGAGGGTCTGCCGACAGGGTTCTCATTCTTCCCTCCATCCCTGAAGTTGGTACACTCTGGGATATTTCCTTCTTCTTCTTAATCCTTAATCCGGGTGATTTCAGGTTCCCATGCCCTGCTAAGGACATAACTCCCGTCACGATTTAGTTGTGGTTTCCTTACTGTGATCTCTATGGTTTCTTTGATTACACAGTCCCAGTATTTGGAAGTCCGTGTCAAGACTTTGGTTTGGTCATAATTCGTGATGTGGAATTTTAACAGGTAATGTTCAGTGATTGCTGACTTACTGGGCTGCTGAGTTGTGATGCTTGACCTTAGCAAAATTCGATACCACACATTCTTCTCAGAACTTCATAAGAATAGCAAAATAACTTAGTAGACGACTTCTCCAGTAATACAGTTTGTTGGTCCTTTTAATGTTGCAGTGCATCTTCTTCCCGTAGAGATATGTGATGTGATTCTTCAGTTTCATCACAGAAAACGCTTGGAGAAATTGAAGAATCACAATATTTTGGCAATCAACATGTTCTGACATCAACATACTTCTTATTTTTTTATTATTTATTTGGCGTGCCCCATTACATAGTAATATTAATTTGATGGTGAATACTATGACAGACAGGAGGCGTAGCCATGGAGAGTTCACTTTCACCCATTGTTGCAAATATGTACGTGGAACATTTCAAGGAGGAATCTCTTGAGTCAGCACATCTAAAACCTACCTGTTTCATTAGATATGTTGATGATATCTTCATTATCTGACACATGGAAGAGATAAACTGGTTGACTTCCTTACACAGTGCAACTCCATACATGAAAATATTAAGTTCGCCATGAAGATTGAAATGGATTTGATGCTTCCCTTCCTGGATGTTCTGATTAGAAGATGAGCTGATGGTACTTTGGGCCACCGCACTTATATGAAAAAGACGCACACTGATTTGCACCTACATGCCACCAATTGCTCAAAAGTGGCATGCACAAAATTCTTGTACACAGAACATACACCAACTATGACAAGGACTGTCTTCAAGAAGAATTGGACCATCTGAAGACCATGTTTTGGAGGAACGGTTACAAGCAAGGGCAGACTCAGAATGCTCTACATCCCACACATGCAGCTATACCAGTGGAAACAGGGAATGAACCTCAGGAGGAGGCAGCCATGGCTATTACTCTGTTTTGTGAGGCCTTATTCGGAAAATTGGATGCATTTTATGTAAACACCAAGTGAAAACTATCTTCCACCCTCCAAGCAAAACCAAGACTCTTCTTCTTAGTGTCAAGGATGACATTGGTCCACATAAATGAGAGGTTTATCAGATACCTTACCAATGTGGTAGGGTATACATAGGTCAGACTATTCATACTATTTACGACTGATGCCGCACTAGACTGCAACAGCCCAGTAAGTTGACAATTGTTGAACATTGCCTTTTGAAACTCCACGGCATGGTTTATGACCAAACCAAAGTCCTGACACAGACTTCCAATTACTGGAAAGGAAGGAGGACATATCCCAGAGTGTAAAAAGTTCAGAAGCGAAGGAAAGAATGATGAGAATGTTACCAGCAGACACTCCTCATTGTGGAGACCTGGGATGCAGCCCCCAGATGGTGGGAGAACGGACACTGGACATGGACTGTTTGTGGGGCGAGGACTGCACTGATTCATACAGAGCACCTGAGGTAAGTGCAGGAGGTGGAGGATTGTGATATATACACCTGGCACTGGCCACCCACCAGTTAATACATCAGCACACATGATATCATGGCAACTTGGTCTATTGCCAAAATATTGTGTATTATGCACACTCATACCAGGCTGTTTACCTGAGATTTATTTTGTCAAGAATGTTCCTATAGCGTCAACTGCAGAAGGTTCTCGAATGCAAAGAGCAATAAAGTATTTAATTCTGGTTTGGAATTTATCAAAATAATGCATAAACTATTCTGAAACTGTAATTACAATAATAAGAGAGCGGAAAATATTGAGAGAGCAACATGTAATTGCAAAAAATATTATGTGTTTTATGCAAGTCCACAAATCCATGTGTTATGGACTATTATTAATAAATGAAAGTATCACATACTTAAGTTGCTTCAATACTCTAAGGATATCTACCATATATTTCTGCAGAAAAGACAATGGCTAAATCATAAAAAAAGGCCCCTAAATTATGAGATCGCCTTATACGACGGTACAAAAAAAAAAAAAAAAAAAATAAATAAATAAATAAATAAATAAATAAAAATAAAAAAAAAGAAGAAGAAGAAGAAAATTAGATTGGAATTTAGTCTGAAATTGGTAATTTTGCAGATTTGCTGCCTAGCGCAGCTTCGACCTCCAAACAATATATATCAAAGCGGTAAAGTACAGAAGTGATACATATTGAACAGGCAAATGTTATATGTGTGTGTGTGTGTGTGTGTGTGTGTGTGTGTGTGTGTGGTTTTTTATTTTTTTATTTTTATTTTTTATTTTATTTTATTTTTTATTTTTTTTTAAATGTCATGATTTTATAGGATGTGGTTAGGCAGAAGCAGAAATCTAAGAGTACAGCTTTCTGGATAATTTACAAGAAATCTTACACTCGAAGTAACTCGGCCCGAAATGATATATACCGAACATTCAACTGTAAATTGATTTAGTGTTTCTGAACCGTAGATTCAAATGCTACGCACAGTCAGATACTTTAAAAAAACTTATTCTTTAATCTATACCTAAACTTCTTAAGGATATGCTACAGATAACTTTTTTAAAAGTGAATGTTAGGTTAGGTATAGGACAAACAAGAAATTTTTCTTTTTAGTACATGAGGGCGCATAGCACATGCATCTCTGGTTCAAAAATATTCGCTTATTCCATACATACCGTTTCGAAATGTATCAATTTGATATATATCGTTTGGAGGTCGAAGCCTCGCTATGGCCGCCCTATGCAGCACATTTGCGATATTTCCCTGATGAAATTTACATCATGGAGAAAAGATTTACAAAAACACAGTTATACGCAATTTTTTTTTAGCTTTATTAATTTACTGAGTTGACTGGGATCATACGATAATCTCTATGGCATAAAGCAGGAATAGAATTAATTATTTACAATGCAGCTTGATTTTACAATGTCACTTGTCAAAAATAATTTCTCAATATATCCAGAGTCGCACTGAAACGATTAGAGCATATTTTCGTATGGAGCAGTGAAAGGGTTAAAATATTTTCGAGCTATATGCAACAATTTTGACTTTCTTACATGCTTCTTCATGATCAGATACAAAGTAGCACTGCAGGAACGAAAGTTCAAAAGCAGACCGCAAACACTGCAACAAAGAATGAAATCCAAGTGTACCGATCACGAATACTATTTATGGCGGCTTCTAGCGGCATTTTTCGGAACTTCCTGAAGCTTTGCCTCAGAGTCTAATTCACAAGCGTATTTTTAGAACCCAAAAACTGGAAATACAGTGGGGCATGCATTCGGGTAAATATGGTAACTTGGGGGTCGTCTTATAGGCCAGATATATGCTTAAACTATAAAATTTTGATGAAAATTTGTACCTCATCTTATCTGAAGGTCGTCTTATGTGTGGAAATATACGGTACATCTAAATTACACATGCTGGCTGCTTCTTTAGTGAAGGAAAGTTATATTTAGCAACTCTGCTTTAGCAGCACTGTCATATGTTGCAATCACCACTGTTATCACATATTGATGGTATTTTGCTGCTAGTATACGTCACATATGACCAGAATTTCATTGGATTTTTTACTAAGTTACAAGAGAGAGTTCTGTTGTGGAAACCATTATAAGCTTGTACTAAATTCCAAGCATCCATAAAAGAATACATGTCTTGGGTATTTTATGTTTGTTTAAATTTGGCATGCTGTTTTCTTTGCTTCTGCAAGAGTGCTCTCACCTGTTTTATGTCCACGGTGGGTCAGCCACTTCTTTTGTTAATTTGTTTGGTATAAATCTCTCAATTGCTTTCAATATTATTTCTTTGAATGTAAGCCACATCTGACCTTATGACAGCAATAAATACGCCACCATCTGTTCTGTTCCGTGTACTTACTTTTGTAAAAATTTTAGCTGAACTTATCCCCACCTTCAGGTAGCTTTCACAATGTATAACAATTTATCCTTCAATGAGCTCTGGTAGATTCTCCACACAGCTACAACAATTAAAACTGTTAGACCAATGGACTAGATCTGTCTCCGTCCTATCTGTAACCTGTATCCTTTGAACTGATGCTGCTTTGACCTACCGACACATCGTCAGCCCATAGTGCCCAGCCATTATTTAAATTTTTATTTTTCAGACTGCTAGTCATAACTATAAAATGTTTTAGTACTAACTTTATAAAACATGAACACGTTTAGCTCTTTGTGTAATTGTCTCATCTTTTAGTTTTATTTTTGATGAAGACACCCTTAGTGGTAGTCAAAATCTCCTATACTATATTGGAACATTTTTTTTTATTATCGTGTGATATAGGGACTGATGACCCCGTACTCAAGTCCCATAAGTTCTACAAACATTTGAACATTTATCGTGTGATAATTTTGCGAATCCTGAAGATTGCCTTGAGCTAATGTAAATTTAAATTCACTGACATTTTATAATTACAATTCTTATTTTGCATTTGTTTTTCTGCAGTGTGAAGTTGGTACCACCAAGACCATTCTCTATTGTACCATATTCTTAATTTTATTCAATAGACTTGTTCTATTCACTATGTTGCTTCACTATACAAATGTATTTAATTCTTACTGACTTGTCCTGTATAATTACGTGTTTTACTGTACAAATGTATCATCTACAGGACAAATAAAAATGATATGATATGATAATATGGATAAAACAACTGGTGAGGCTGAATTCCCATACAGTAAATTATTGCTGCTGCAGACTGGCCATGTTTAACGCCATACATTTTTATTTGTAGACATAGCCACTTTGTTTTAATTAAAACAAATAAGCACAACATCATTTTAGGCCTATAGTCTTGTATTAGTTTCTTTTATTATTATTATTCATCCATGTGTTGACAAGAAGTTGAGAACAAGTTTAACTAGTACTTTCTATCTGTTACTGCTAGTATGGAATTGTCAGGGTCAGTGAATAATGCCTTTGAATATTTGAAACTTTCCTTACAAATAACTTCAGGTACATGAATATGTTACTCACTTCACCACAAGAAATAACTTTCATAATAAAATCTTTAAAAACTGAGCATTCTAGTGGTTACGATAAAATATCAACAGAATTAATTGAGGTGTATTCTTGTGAGTTTAGTACAATTTTAAGTTATATATGTAGCCAGTCTATTATAAATGGAACATATTCTGATGGGTTAAAATATACAGATATTAAACCTCTATTCAAGAAAGGGGATAAAGATATACCATCAAACTGCAGACCAAAAGCATTCTAGAAAAACTAATGTTCCAGCAGGTTCTCAGTCACCTAACCAGAAATAACATATTGTTTAGAACACAGTTTGGACTTCTGAAAGGTTTCCAGTATCAAGAAGGCTTTTTACACCTACAGTGAGAATGTATGTAATTCATTAGATAATACCTTAGAAGCTGCAGGTATTTTCTGTGATTTGTCAATGGCTTTTGATTGTGTGAACTAGAGCATCCTTTTAAACAAATGAGAATTACATGGTTTCATTGACAATACAGGAAAATGGTTTATGTTGTACCTTGCTAACAGGAAACAAAGGGTCTCAGTGTAAGGGACTAATGAATTAAGCCATCAGTCATTGTCAGATTGGGAAGAAATTACATACAGTGCCCCACAATAATTCATTGCTTTTTCTTATTTACATAAATGATCTCTCATGAGTCACATTGCCACAAGTATAACTTTTTTTTTTTTTTTTTTTTTTTTTTTTTTTTTTTTTTTTTTTTTTTGCTGATGATATAAGTATTGCAATAGCATGTCGAGCATAGTTCTAGAAAGGTCTGATAATGGTATTTTGCTGGAAATTAATAAATGGTCATTGTCATTAAACTTTGGAAAGACTCATTACATGCAATTCAGAACATGTAAGAGGTTTCCACCCAGCATATACATAAAGTATGAAGAAGAGCAGATATATAGTATTAAATTTTTGAGATCACAATTTGATAATAAATTTAGTTGGGAGGAACATGCCACAGAACTTCATAAATGCGTTAACAAATCTGTATTTGCAGTTTTTTGTTAACAGGTGTAGGTAACATAAAAATAGAAAAGCTTGCATATGTTGCGTACTTCCATTTTATAATTTCATATGGTATAATATTTTGAGAGTAACTCTTCAAGGCAAACAAAAGTTTTAAAAGTCCAAAAACATGTAATATGTATTATTTGTAGAGTAAATTGACAGACATCCTATGGAAGCCTCCGCAAAGACCTGGGTATACTAATTACTGCGTCTCAGTGTATTTACCGTATTTGTTCGAATATAGGACGCACTTTTTTCCCCAAATTTTGGCATAAGAAATCGTAGTGCGGCCTATAATCGAGATTCAATCCTCCCTCCCCCCCCCCCCCCACAACCCCTCCTTTTCTCAAAGTCGTTAGTTACAAAAATCAAACGCTCACTTTTATTTTGGTTTGGGAAACGTAATAAACTAGATAGTCTTCAAAAATGCTACAGTAACAATTTCACAGAAATGCATATACGATTTTGTACACCTTTACAGAAACGGCGTGGGAATTCGTGGAAGTCGATATTTCGATATAAATCGAATGGTGGCATTCTGTACCACAGCATACAAACGCTGACGACTGTTTTTTAACACGCCCGCGCGGCCTAAAACAAAAATAGTACATAACACACACTTCCTAAGTACACAAATGATTTTAATTTGATGTAGTCAATGAAGCTAGTCTTCGCGATAAAAGTTTAGTGTGTGTCGCGAGAGATTTCACTGTGACGTTTACGTTGGTACAGCAACATGTACCGCGAGCGGTAATGGAAGGTTAAAGGGCCTTACATGCACTGCGATTTATTGGACCAATTCGTTGGTCACCCGATGAATTGGGCGGTTTTAGGCGCTACCCGACCAACTTTCCTTGTCGGCCGGTTGGTTGTGCCTGACCGCCCGATCTCTGATTCCCCCACCACTTCACCCGACAAATTGTGCATGTGTAGCACTATCCCACCAACTTCCTGCCTGCGATCGTCTGCACAGCGAACACGCGAAAACAGAAACAGGTCGACAAACAGACACCAGAACAAGAAGGCGCTGCGTGCAGTTGGTCCGAACGTGTGTAGGCTGCTACCAATTATTTGGTTCGTTGGAAAGCTCGTTGGTTGGACGATGAATCGGAGCGTGAGTAGGGGCCTTAAGATAGCGGAACAACTGATTTGTGTAGCTAATGCTGATGTTGAGTTCCAATGCTACCTCTTAAATTAATGTATTTTACTACGACCAGATTCACTGGTTTCACATTAGTTGGGGGTTATTTCCATAAAACGATGTACATGGAACTCAGAGCTATTTTGCTGCCTTGCAACTGAATCATTTCTGTTATACCTGCAAAACAACAGTTCCTGTTTCGAATTATGAAGTCAAGCAAACACGGGGATAATTACATTTTAGCCCTAGAAATGCACAACGACTCTTCGAACATTCTAATAGTTTGTCCTCACTTACACACTAGCGTCGAACTTTTTTTCATCAGCGTCAGATTTACGTCGAACTTCCCGTTTTCCATGTCCGTTACTGTGACTAGGCAACCTAAAGCTTACATTCGGCGGTGTAACTCCTACATTTGTTTCCCGCTACGAACTTCCAAACTAAAACATCCTGTCTCTCTCTCTCTCTCTCTCTCTCTCTCTCTCTCTCTCTCTCTCTCTCTCTCTCTCTCTCTCTCTCTCACACACACACACACACACACACACACACCAAAGAAAATATATTTTCGCAGCACATGCCTACGCTATACAACACTTGAAACGTCCGGTAACACTCCTTGGTTTGGCGTCCCCTGACTTGGGGCGCCCGGATCGGCCTGTCGCCTAGCTGTCTTATTCGTTGATTTATGGTTTTGCAAGTTTGTTTTAAGTTTATTGAAAAGAGAACATTATTTCATTAACATTGTGTTTCTGATTACGAAAAAGTTCGATTATACAAATAAATAAAAAGCAAAATACCTGCGGCCTATACTCGAGATTTTTTTCCGTGTCAAAAGTTTAGGTGCAGCCTATATTCGCACGCGGCCTATACTCTCGCAAATACGGTATACCTTAACGAAATTTGTCATAAATAATATAGCCCTTTTTCCAACAAACAGCTCAATTCATCCATATAATACTAGGAACAAAAGTGATCTACACAAGGACTTAAAATCAGTTACTTTTGTCAACTACTCAGGAACACACATTACCACAAACCTGTTTGTTCATCGTATTGGGGAGGCCTCTTGATTAGTTCTCCGAGAAGTCTTTTGCTTTCTGCCACACCCTGGGGCGACCTCCCATGCAACCACAGGTGTGGTGTCTGCTTCATTGCAAGCAGTAACAGGGATGGCTGCAGCTGTGGGACAATTGGTGGACACACCAGATGTGATGAATATTTGTTCGGTCCCCACAGCCAGCCCACAATGGTGGCGGCCTTCGACCACACCGCCTGAAGCTGTGAGCGAAGTGAAACCAACTCAGCACTCATCCGCTCTCAGCAGTCACAACCCCCATCCATGACTACAGTAGCCAGAAAAATGAATGACTGCAAAGTTGTGCTGTATTCTACAGTGAATAACTGAAGTAAATGCAGAACTGTGCCAAGAAGTTGATCTGCCACAGAGAAGTAAATAAGTGGACTATGAAATTACAAAACTAACTATAACAGTTGTCACAGTTAACAGTAGCACAAATACACAGCTATAAAACTATGAGGTTTTCAAAAATGTAAAAGTGGGACTATTACACTTGAAAATAGGCAATGAACACCTGCAGAGCACATTAAATTTAAGAAGTGAAAGGATGAACCACACAGGAAAGTCAAAATATGTTACGTCTAATGAGAAGCCAGTTACACTTACAAATTTAGATGTGCTCTCACTGCTGAAAAAATTTAGATGCGCTCTCACTACTGATGGTGGTACTTTACCAACTGTAACTAAGTTTGAAACAAAAACAGATGATTGCTGTGATTCACACAACAGAAGAATACAAAACCAGGTACTTTATGTGAATATGAATCTATTTTCACACGAGCACAGCACCAGGAGGCATCTATGGCACCTGGTCCACTCCATGCCAACTTTGGAGTACCCTGAAGATTTTCGACCTATGGATCAAAACTAGTTGCTAATACATTCAAAAGTCTGCACTCTGTACTGTTTTATTAAAACATTTTACAAGACAAAGAGAGAGACTCATTTTTATCAGTGAAGAAATTTAGCTTGCTTTGTCAACAAGTCTGTTGTAAATTAGCTGTCTGTCTGCTACAATAAATAAATAAATAAAGTAGGCTGGAGACCAAGCCGCCTTCCCTGGCAGCATCAGAGGAACAAAAGTTAATTGAAGTGGCCACGACATGGCTGGCTTCAACAAGACAGATGAGAGGTATGGAAAACACAAAGAGACTGAATGCTTCTATGTCACCTTGATGAATCGGTCAGGCAAGGGATACAATGATAGTAGCATAAAATGTTCAAGGTGAAGGTCACCGAGACTGATGCATTAGGGGAATAAGTAGTGTTAACAGTAACTGTATTATACATAATGGAGTGTATAATAGTACATACAACTTGAGCATGAACACCAAGCGAACTGCAAAAATGAACACAAAACATCACAGACCTTAGCATCAGTTGGACAGAAAGAGCCGCAGAGAAACCCTGGTCCACGTATAACACAAGTAAAATTGATGTGTAACAGGGTTTCAAAACATACTTTGGTTTTGTTGGTTTGGGTCCATTGTATTTAAATAAGAAGCAGTTTACTTTCTTTTTTTCCAACCAATCTTGTTTACATTTGAATGCACCCGATATATCATACTAGACCAGCTAAAAGCAATAAACACCAATTGGCACTGGTAGCTGTCCCACGTATAATTAATAGAAGCTCCAGTCTCTTGCACACCTGCCCAAGGTGTGTATGCTTACAAGTTAAGTTGACTATGTCTTCTGGGCACTTCATTTGTTTTGTTAGCCGATGTGAACATTGCATTCCTGTTGTGCATTGTCACTGAATAGTAGCACTTCAGACGTGCAAGAAAATAAGATACTCATAAGTTAAATGGAGGACAACAGTTACAGATATGCAATAGATCTTTAAAACTCTATGCCCAGAAACATTTTCTTTGAATGGACGTTCACTTTGTTTCTGTATTAATAAGACAAGATTTATGTGATATGGAATTTTTTTGTTTTGTTTCAGGAATGCGCACATATGAGGACTTTCTTTCATTGTCAATCTACTGTCGTGATCGCATGAATCCTTATATGTTTGCATACGCATTGTCAATTGCTCTTATTCATCGACCAGACACTCAAAATCTACCTCTTCCACCCCTCACTGAAGTGTTTCCTGACAGGTTCATGGACAGTTCCATATTTGGACGAGCTCGTGAGGAAGCAAATATTGTTAGCACTGGAGATAGGGTAAGTTGTATACCATACATCTCATAGCCTACTAAATGTAATTAGTGACTAGTTAAATTCTGACATGACAATATGTGTAAGAATACATCAGCCCATCATAAAAAAAGAAAAATGAGGCAACAAAAGTTTTCATGTCTAGTAACATACAGCAAATACATCTTATTCAGTGCAGAAACAGCACAAGACTAGCACTCCTGGAAGAAAGGATATGGTGGAGTCATGACTTGCAAGGTTCACAGGAGAGCTTCTGTGAAGTTTGGAAAGTAGTAGGCAAGGTACTGGCGGAAGTAAAGTTGTGAGGCGGCATCGTGAGTCATGTCAGGATAGCTCAGTCAGTAGAGCGCTTGTCCGCGAAAGGCAAAGGTCCCAGGTTTGAGTCCCGGTTCCGGCACACAATTTTAATCTGCCAGGAAGTTTCATATCAGTGCACACACTGCTGCAGAGTGAAAGTTTCATTCTGGAGCCCATGAACTGGTTGGCATAGGATGGTGCCATATGGGTGTCCGTGACTATGCTACGAATTTCATTGTAAACTTTCCCCTCAAAGAAAATGTAATTACTTGTTCAGATAAAGTTTGTGAGGGTTATGAAGTACCGGGCTTGAATTCAGAGGAACTTTGGTAGAGGTAGTGTTCAAGAGTGGCAATGTGTGGGCATGTGGGATGTTGGTGTATAGGGAGGTGTAATACTCACAACTTATTAAGATTGCAGGTTAAGTAATGGCAAACCTACATTACAGTTTTTGTAGATTTGGAGAAAGCTTTTGACAATGTCGACTGGAACAAACTCATGAAAATTCTGAAGGTGGCAGGAGTAAAATATAGGAAATGAAAATTTGTTTACAAATGTGTTCAGAAACTAACCAACAGTTGAAGTGCCATGAAAGGGTCACAGTGCTTGGAGTAAGACACGGTTATAGCCTTTCGTCAATGCTACTCAAGCTGTGAAGAAAAAAACAAGGGAAAATCTGGAGAAAGAATTAAAGTTCAGGGTGAAAAAATAAAAATGTTGGGGTTTGTTGATGACATTGTAATTCTGTCACACAGATCAAAGAACCTGAAAGCGAAATAGAAGAGAATGTAGAGTGTCCTGAAAGGAGGATATAAGATAAAAATTTAAAAAAAGAAAAAAGCAAAACGAGGATAATTGAATGTGATAAAATAAAATCGAATGATGCTGAGAAAATTAAATTATGGAGTAAAATAACTTTTGATGTGTGGAATAGAGAAGATATTAAATGCAGAATGGCAATGAGAAGGAAAGCATTCCTGAAGAAGAGAAAATTGTTAACAAGGAATACATATAAATTTTAGCAACTCTTTTCTGAAGGTATTTGTCTGGAATGTAGCATTTTATGAGTATAAAAGGCAGACAATAAAAAGTTCTGACAAGAAGAGGATATAAACTGTTCAGATTTGGTGCTACAGAAGATTATGAAGATTAGATGGGTAGATCATGTAACTGATGAGGAAATACTGTACATAATTGTGGAGAAAAGAAATTTCGACAATGCTTGACTGATAGAAGGGATCAATTGATAGGGCATTTGCTGAGGCATCAAGGATTTGTCATTTTAGCATTGAAGGGAAGTAGAGGGGGAGGTTGAAATCACAGAGGGAGGTCAAGAGATGAATACAAATACAGTAAGCAGGTTCAAAAGAATGTGGGTTGCTGTTGTTATTCAGAGATTGGATAAGGCTTGTGCAGGACAGAGTGGAATGGAGAGCTGTATCAGACCACTTCACCTTGGTGTATGCTGTGGCACGATTTCCTAAAGACCACACTGCAGAGTATGTCTGAAAACAGTGTTTAGCAAACATGAACATAGATATTGCCTTCATTCATTTCTCAATAATAAAGTAAAAAAGATGGAGAGTTGAGACATATCAAACATAAGATATTCTTTCATTGACTCTTTCAGACTCATTCACACTCTTTCACTCAAACTTTAACTTCCATATACAATATCTTCTCTTTCCAGAAGCCAAGATTTGCAGAATAGTTTAATAATTTATTCTTTGACTGTTCTGAAACTATAGAACACTTATGGTATTTTTGTTCCCAGTTTTACTCCATGTATATTTTAACACGTTTGTCTTGTACATTTTCGTGATAAGCTGTAATATTTAACTTTGTGACCTAATTATATACAGATAGTAAATTAGAGTGAAGGCAAAATGGATTTAATATAATGAGATGAGATAGAATGGCTGGCCAGTACTTACCATTGTGCTGTACCGCCGATAGTAACACAAAATGAAAGAACAGAAAAAAAGGGGACAAAGGGACAAGCTTTCGGAACAGAGTTCCTTCGTCAGGTGGGAGAGAAGGGAAGAATAAAGGATGGGAACAGAAGGGAAAGGTGGTTCACGACCTAGGTCATGAAGGTGGTGTTTCGGGAGTGTGGACGTCAGAGATACTGCATGTATGTACTGAGCCAAGCCAGAGAGGATAAATATAACTAAAGAGGAAAGATCAAGTAGTAAAGAGAAGAGAAGAGAAGAGAGAGAAATTAATGATGCTGAGGGGTGTAGGAGGGGTAGGAGGGGTGTCTACAACGTTTTTTATAAACAGGGAAATATGGATGGACACACACACACACACACACACACACACATGGAGAGAGATAGAGAGAATGACAGAGAGAGCGAGAGGGCGGTAGAGAGAGAGAGAGAGAGAGAGAGAGAGAGAGAGAGAGGTAAGGAACGGATAATGAATAGGTGAGCTGAGGATAGAGGAAGGGGAGGGGTTAGCGTAGATTTAGATTTACACCAGGGTGGTGGCGGGAGGAGAGGATATGTTGGAGGGCAAGTTCCCACCTCCGTAGCTCTGAGGGACTGGTGTTGGTTGGTACTATCCAAATGGCACGTGTGGTGTAACACGTGCCCAGGTCCCTGGAGTTATGCTGGAGGGCATGTTCTGCCACAGGATATTGGGTGTCCCCCAGGCGAACAGTCCGTCTATGCCCATTCATCCGCTCAGCCAATTTGTTGGTAGTCATACCAACATAAAAGGCAGAACAGTGGACACATGTCAGCTTGTTATATGACATGTGTTGTCTCACATGTGGCCCTGCCTTGAATTGGGTAGGTTTTTCCTGTGGTGGGGCTGGAGTATGTGGTAGTGGGAGGATGCATTGGACAGGTTTTGCAGCGGGATCGGTTGCAGGGGTAGGAACCATTAGGTAGGGAGGGTGGTTTTGGGATGTTGTAAGGTTGGACAAGGATGTTGCGGAGGTTGGGAGGACGGCGGAAGGCTACTCTGGGTGGTGTGGGAAGAACAGTTTGGAGTGATGGTCTCATTTCAGGGCATGACTTGAGAAAGTCATAGCCCTGTTTGAGGAATTTGTTGAGGCATTCCAGGCCAGGATGGTACTGGGTGACTAAGGGATCGTTTCCATATTAAACGATCCCTTCCCTACAGCCTGGGCATCCGTGGGAAACGTATCTGTTCCAGTTCCGAATCCCTCACCAGCTACAACAAAAATCTATCCAATGCTTTCCTCTCCCGCAACTACCCTAAAGACCTCGTCCACAAACAGATCTCCCGAGCTGTCCATTCCTCTCCCTCCAAAAACAATGTTCCTAACCCCAGACCACCCAGAAGCACTCCCTTAGTCACCCAGTACCATCCTGGCCTGGAATGCCTCAACAAATTCCTCAAACAGGGCTATGACTTTCTCAAGTCATGCCCTGAAATGAGACCATCACTCCAAACTGTTCTTCCCACACCACCCAGAGTAGCCTTCCGCCGTCCTCCCAACCTCCGCAACATCCTTGTCCAACCTTACAACATCCCAAAACCACCCTCCCTACCTAATGGTTCCTACCCCTGTAACCGATCCCGCTGCAAAACCTGTCCAATGCATCCTCCCACTACCACATACTCTAGCCCCACCACAGGAAAAACCTACCCAATTCAAGTCAGGGCCACATGTGAGACAACACATGTCATATACCAGCTGACATGTGTCCACTGTTCAGCCTTTTATGTTGGTATGACTACCAACAAATTGGCTGAGCGGATGAATGGGCATAGACGGACTGTTCGCCTGGGGGACACCCAATATCCTGTGGCAGAACATGCCCTCCAGCATAACTCCAGGGACCTGGGTACATGTTACACCACACGTTCCATTTGGATAGTACCAACCAACACCAGTCCCTCAGAGCTACGGAGGTGGGAACTTGCCCTCCAACATATCCTCTCCTCCCGCCACCCCCCTGGCCTAAATCTACGCTAACCCCTCCCCTTCCTCCATCCTCAGCTCACCTATTCATTATCCGTTCCTTACCTCTCTCTCTCTCTCTCTCTCTCTCTCTCTCTCTCTCTCTCTCTCTCTCTCTCTCTACTGCCCTCTCGCTCTCTCTGTCATTCTCTCTATCTCTCTCCATGTGTGTGTGTGTGTGTGTGTGTGTGTGTCCATCCATATTTTCCTGTTTATGAAAAACTTTGTAGACACCCCTCCCCCCCCCCGCCCCTCCTACACCCCTCAGCATCATTAATTTCTCTCTCTTCTCTTCTCTTTACTACTTGATCTTTCCTCTTTAGTTATATTTATCCTCTCTGGCTTGGCTTAGTACATACATGCAGTATCTCTGACATCCACACTCCCGAAACACCACCTTCATGACCTAGGTCGTGAACCACCTTTCCCTTCTGTTCCCATCCTTTATTCTTCCCTTCTCTCCCACCTGACGAAGGAACTCTATTCCGAAAGCTTGTCCCTTTGTCCCCTTTTTTTTCTGTTCTTTCATTTTGTGTTACTATCGGCGGTACAGCACAATGGTAAGTACTGGCCAGCCATTCTATCTCATTTCAACAATATTTATTATCTCTGAGGAGAATTTTCATCATTAATCGAATTTAATATAATGAGATTTCATTCTGTAATAGAAAGTTTTCACATAGTAATTAATATAGTTCTATTTAATAATTGAAAACTAGTAAACTTCTTTCCATTTCAACATCTAGGTGCCAATAATAATTCCACGAGACTATACAGCTTCAGATCTTGACCCAGAACACCGTGTTGCATATTTCCGAGAAGACATTGGCATTAATTTATTTCATTGGCAGTGGCACATTTACTATCCATTCTCTGGCTTAAGGTCTATTGTCAATAAAAATCGACGTGGTGAGCTCTTCTACTATTTGCATCAGCAGATTATTGCAAGGTTTGTCCCATAGATTAATTGCATTATACTGCAAATAACAAAATACCCTTTCAGAATATTTTCTTACATTCTTTGTTTTTCAAGTTTTGAAATAATTGTATAAATACAAATTAAGACACTTATATATAAAATATGTAAAAGTTTGCCTGTTGCTGGACAAAACTGACAAAACAGTTGTCTCCATACTTGAACTCACATTGGCTGGTATAGATCAGTCTTAGATAGAATTTCAATCCTTAGCATTAAACAAAGCAATATTTTGTTACTATGCCCAGTGGAGAGTGTGGCTATTTCATCTGGGATCAGCCAGATCATTTCTACATCATCTTAATTATGCATACTCTTTTAGGCTCATAATCTCTATTGACAACACTGTCAGTGGGATGTTGAATTGCAGTCCTCCTGTTTCTCCTTTGTATTGTACACAAGCTTCATTCTTTGAACTTAGTTACTTCCACATACTGTCTTAAGGTGCTGCTGCTGGCTGGCTGGCTGGCTGGCAGTCTGTTGTGTTGACACGAGGAAATAAAAACATTTATAGTGAATTGCATAGGTAAATTATGCAATAACAGCATTTTTGTCCTTGCTTTCCATAGATTTTACTGTTAATTGGGCAGGAATTCTCAACAAAGACATGGAGAAATTATTTAAAAGAGATACCTTCCTCGGTGCTGATGCTAACAGAAAAAAGACACAAATAAACTACCTAGGATGTGAGTAACCTAAAATAACTTACCATTATGCTCCATTTCTCCTCCATCCTCTCCTACCTGAAGAAGGAAATTTGTTCTCTAAAAGCACAGTTATTCCATCTTGTTAGTGTTACTATTGGCAGTACTGAGCTATTTTGATCAATAGATTTTACTGTTGAAGACAGAAAACCTTATTATATGCAAGACTAGTGGGTGCCCAAATGGTGAGCTCATCTACTATACATTTGAGTCATTGCATAAAATATTAGAATGGTTCTTGGTGAAATACATTAATTAACAAATTCTCATGTGGCCATACCTTGATGTGTGAGGCTGGAGGGGAAGAGCATGGAGTAAGTTACAGATGTGTTTATGACTTAGCAGAAAATATCTTTCTAGTACAATTAAAAAATTCAGTGTATAGTTATTTCCTTTATTCTTTTGGACTAATTCAGCTAAAAGATTCAGAATAAAAAGTTTTCTAAACATGGAGAAAATTGCCCAATAAAAATATTTTACCATACTTTGAGGATAGTTTACAATTCACTACAAAGACATATGACGAGCTGTGACAGGCACATAAAAAAGGCACTGACACACATAACATTTAAGCTATCAGTCATTAGCCTTTGTCAGTAAAATGAGCATTCACACAATCACTCTTTCTTTCTGATGAAGGCTAATGGCTGATAGCTCAAGTGTTGTATGTTTGACAGTGTCTTTTTTTATGTGCCTGTTGCAGCTCATCATAAACCATTATATTGTTGAATTCCAAATGGACTTTTGATTATTAAATTTTACCGTACTTTCCAATTTATGTTTATTATCTCTCTGATATTTTATTTTATTGAATACAATAACAAAAATCTTTAGCAAGAATATTCCCATCTCATCTAAAGCAAAGTATATTTTAGTGAAAGGTAATGAAAGTAGATATTGATTGTGATATTGTTATTACAGAAATATTCATTTCTTCTGAATTAAAATGTATCCAAAATGATACATCAAACAATTTTCAATGTGATATTTCTGTAGAAACACTGGATTCTTATTTTAAAAATGATTCAGCGAGACTCTATGTGGCTGTATGAGGGGGGGGGGGGGGACATTTGGGTGTGAATTTGGTTGTGTGTATTGTCTCCAAAGAAAGACAAAGTACTCAAGAACTAGTGTAAATATGGGGCATACCAAAATGAATATTGGGGTTTTAAAGTTATGTAGGATTTTATTACGGAGAACTTACCATTTACTTATCTTACCTTAATAAATGAAGGAGCAACTTTAACAGTTTAATGGGAGTACCCTTTGGCACAGGCACATATTGAGTCAATAGCCAAGTTCATTCCAAAACCTGTTCATTGTTTCTGGAGTAATTTGTGCAACTGTAGCTTCAATCCTGTGCTGTACGTCAGATCTGGTGAACTTGGTGGCCCAGTAAAACAAGCCCTTGCAGTTAAGTCAGTGGTCAGGAACAACATTGTTTAACCAGTCAGTATAAAAAAAGGCCATACACAGGTCACATTAAAACTGTATCATCTCATGGGGATTTGCTGACTCCCCAGATATGTGCACTCCTTGACAAACATGGCCAGTGTCCAGCCACTGCTTAGCCTAAATCCGCACTAATTGTAGTATCGGACAATAAACATGACCACGCTGATATACTCTAAGTTCGGCTATCTGCACAATCTGGCAACACTGCAGACTTCAGAAATTCATGCAGGAAGTCTTGTCTTCAGTTACAAGAGATCTAGGTCAGCTACATCCGTGGTCTCACTGTAAAGTGTGTCACTAGCAAGTGAGACTGTTGGCAATCAAAATCACTCATTGATAAAAAAAAATTATTTCATATCCCTTGTGAATGTTGATGCCACATGTGTAACGGGAGTATATCCATAACACATTGTTCACTTTGTGATACATGGAAATAACATTTCGGCCCAATAACATTGCTGCCTCTGGGTGTAGCATTTGTCAGAGCTCTCCACGGCCCATTTGCTGTCAGTTGGCAGCAGCAATGGTGGTGGCACTACACTACCTCACCCTCTGCCCGAAGTGCCTGTTGCTGCTCATCGCCCTGGATGGTGGAAAATGCTTTACTGTTGCTCAGTGGTACTTCTCAAAAAAGGTTAAGATCTATATTTCACACTCTAAATCAACAGAGCAGACCACCCATTATTTAATTATTTTATTACACTAATACATGATACATTAGAGAGGCAAAAAATTGCCATGAGTGTTGATCCAATCTCTATGATGGTTAACATTGTTTGTGGCTTAAATCTTGTTCCTTTTCCTTTCATAAAAGCTCTTCATGTAATTTGTCATTGTCATCAATAAATAAATAATAATTAAATAAAATAGAGTAAAACAAATATAAAAATAAATTCTTAAAATTTTGTCATGTATAGACATATTTTATTAAACTGACATGTTCCACATCATTGTGAAAAGTCGTACTTATTATGTATGGAACATGTATTCATCTAATCTACAGGGTTATTCAAAAAGAAAGAACATATTTCTTACATGTATTTCTTCCAAATTACAAAAGATAGGAACATGATTCCAGAATTAATGGAAAAAGCAGTGTCTCATTTCTACATCAAATATTTTGCATGAAAGACTATATTAATCATTATGTTCACTTCTCCCATAATTATCCCCCTTGCATGTAGGTCCTAAGGGAGTAATAACAGTTACATTCCTATCAATGGAAATCAATTCAAATTTCTTCAAAGGCATTTGTATGGTGACGCAAATCAGATCTCTATGACTATGTCCATAATTTGGAGTCGACCTTTCGGAAAGATGTGAGGTATAAAGGATTAAAACTGCTGACTTACACCAAGCTTACATCTCAACACAGATACATTGCACTCTGTCGCCCTCACAGTCTGACATATTCGATGCTGAGCCTCGACCACATTGTTGTTGAGCGCCCTAAAGCTCCAGTAACAACAACAATCAACCACATAGTGTAATATAACCTGAAATGTCACATCCACAAATAATGGCATTCCTTGAGTGCAAAAATTAAATTTCTTTCTCTCGTAACACATCAGGATTATACAGCGTCATTCATGGAAGTAGAAGAGGAAAGTCAAGTGAACTTAGCAAGAATATTCAGTACCACCAATTTCGATAGTATGTCTGCCTAGGTGTGTTTGCGTCTGTGTGAATGTATGGGTGTGTGTGTATTTGTTCACCTTCCTTTTCTTCCCCCAAGGTAAGTCTTTCCTCTCCCGGGATTGGAATGGCTCCTTACCCCCTTCCTTAAAACCCTCATCATTTCCTTTTCCATTTCGTTTTCCCTCTCCTTCCCTTCTGCCCGAAGAAGCAACTGGGTTGCGAAAGCTTGCGTTTGTGTGTCTGTGTGTATTTATTTATTTATTTGTGATGCTGTCACACCTGTGCTCCTTCACCTGGTGAGTAATCTTCATCTATTTTTTAGATGTAATTACTCTGTTAGATTGCCACAAATGCTAATTTTGGTTTTATGAAAGGGTACTGTAAATGAATGTTGCCCCATCCATCACAAAACAGTAACATATATAAAACACTTCGTACCTTCAAAGTGACTGCGTTTGTAAATGTAGTCTTGTGGCCAAATAAGTAAAATTTTCTTGTCCTTAACATGTATACAGAAATGTGTTGATTTGGATGCAAGCCAGAAGAAATGTAGTTAACTTGGTGCAACACATTAATCACTCCATTTGAGGATTCAAAATACAAGACACATAAATTATGGCCGCTAACACAGAAACTAAATTGTATATTCTTTAAATTGGATTCCATTATGTGGATGGGTGTGTTCAATGGCCACAAAATCACTTTTATCAATAATAAAAGGAGCAGCATTAGCCGTAAAATCTTTTGCTTTATTTAGGCAAATCGGTTTTGGTTTTCCAAGAAACCATCTTCAGTGTTGTCAGCAAGTTCAAAACAGCATATTAGTAACATGTGTAGTGACATTTACGTCTAACAAATCCATTGACATAGATACATGTGATACTATCTGGTGTCATACACTCCGCTGCAGAGTGAAAGTTTCATTCTGGAAAAATCCCTTAGGCTGTGGCTAAGCCATGTCTCCACCGTATCCTTTCTTCCAGGAGTGCTAGTCTTGCATGACTCACAGGAGATCTTCTGTGAAGTTTGGAAAGTAGGAGGCGAGGTACTGGCGGAAGTAAAGTTGTGGGGCGGCATCGTGAGTCATGTCAGAATAGCACAGTTGGTAGTGCGCTTGCCCACGAAAGGCAAAGGTCCCAGGTTCGAGTCTCGATTCCGGCACACAATTTTAATCTGCCAGAACGATTCTGATCTCTTGGTTGACGCACTGCAATGATTTTTAACATTTTGTTATTGAATAATGTTTAGGACATTTTTCAGAGGCAAAATATAGACCTGAAGGCACACACATCACTATTGCAATGATATCTCACTATACTTGCTGTACATCATGAGATGAGAATGGTGCCACAGAGCTAAGCACAACTGCTGGAAGAGAGTGAACTATCACAAGTTGCCTAGTGTTGTAAGTAATACTGGCAAGGAATAGGAAGAACTTCTTTGGAGCCCACAACATACTCACTCCTACAAACAGCTTTCCTCAGCTGGCTAAATAGCCATGCCAAATGGCATTTCAATGAAAGGCTTCAGTCCAAAAGCATACTACAGCATTAAAAAAACCAGATGAATTGGTGACTTACCATCATCAGCTTCCCTGGACAAATTATTTTTAACAAAACGAGGAAAGGCCTGAAACAACCACTTTCTCCGAAGTTCCTCTGCCATATTGTCCCAAAATGGACTGTATCTACATTCAGTCTTGTCATATGTGGCTCATGTTTGAGGAATATCGCCAAAATGAGCTGCTGGTTTACACTGTCATAGAGCAGCCATTAAGCATGTTTTGACCGATAATCATAAAATTGACCGGATGGCTTTTGCTGTAGAATACAGCAACTTCAATGAGTGTCGGGTAATCTTTTTGAATGACAAGCTATTTTGTTCATATAGTGATGTCCCTTTTCAGGTGAGTTACTGTTTAATGTTGTTTCGGAGGGAATTTTTTTGCCTTAAAAGTGTTATCTTTGTAGTAGGTTCAAAGTGATTGTAATAACAGGCTGACTGTTCCTTTCAAATGACTTCATTCATTTGATACATTATTTCTAAAGCAATTTGCAACCACCAAATGTGAAATTGTCCTATAGAGCAAAACATTTGGTTAGTCTTGGCTACTTAGGCACTGTCGCTTGATGAAAACATACAAACTGATGGCAATGACAAATTACATGAACAGTTTTTGTGAAAGGAAAAGGAATGCAATTTAAATCACAAATAACAGTGTAAACCATGAAGAGTGCTATTTCATTGGATCAATGACTATGACAATTTTTTGCCTCTCTAATGTGTTGTGTATTATATATATACATGTGGCGTCTGCTCCAGGAGAACAGACGTCACTTCTGATCCTGCAGTTGTTATTATTCAACATTCATAGAATATATGACATCAACTGTGATTGGGCAAATCCCGGCTGGGTACACATTTTCAGCTTTGCCCAATCGCAGTTGATGTCATATATTCTATGAATGTTGTTGTGTATTAGTGTAATAAAATATTCGTCATTCAAATCAGGTGGTCTGCTCCATTTATGTGAAAAACAAATCACAATCTTTTTTGTGTATCACCACTCAACAGCAGTAAAGAATTTTACACCGTACAGGCGGATGAGCGGCAACAGGGGCTTTGGGCGAGGTAGCGCAGTGCCGCCATTGCTGTTGCTGCCAGTGAATGGGCCGTGGAGAGCTTTGCCATGTATTGTCTCCAGAGGCAGAATGTTATTGGCCTGAAATAGTATTACCAGTATATCACAAAGTGATTTTTCTTATGGACATGCTCCCATTACACTTGTTGTATCACCATTCACGATGGTCGTGAAATAAAAATTTTGTCAATGTGTGGTTTCGACCACCAACAGTCACACGTGCAAGTCACGGACTTTACTGCAAGATCACACACGTAACTGACCTAGACCTTCTGTAACTGAACACAAGACTTCCTGTATGACCTTCCACAGTCTACAGTGTTGCCAGATTGTGCAGATAGCAGTACTTAGAATGAATCAGTACAGTCTTGTTTATTGTCCTATGTCCCAATCAGCATGGAGTTAGGCTCAGCAGCAGCCAGCTCTTTGTTTGTAATTTAATTTTTTTTCCGAGAAGTTTACATTATTAGTGTTCACAAGTCCACTTAGGTGAAATGTCAATTCATCATATCAAAAGAGGGGGCACAGTGGTAACACACTGGACTTGCGTTCAGGACAGTGGTTCAAATCCACCTCTTCCGGCCATCCAGATTTAGGTTTTTCTTGATTTCCCTAAATAATTCCAGGCAAATGCCACAATAGTTTCTTTGAAAGGGCATGTCATCTTTTCTTCTCCAATCTTAACCAAAGCTCTGTCTCTGATGACCATGCTGTCCTTCCTTTGATTCATCACTGACGATGATCATATCCAGAAAATTATTGGAATGCAGCATGGACACTTGTAGGAAAACTGTTTGAGTTGTTTATTCATTTGATGTATAATTTGTAATGGTAAGATCATTGTAATGAATTCTACAAAGTTTGAAATCCCAATATTCATTTTGGTATGCCCTGTACTGTTATGGGTTAAGTATTTCTATGGGGCAAATATCACTGAGGTAAAAGTGAGTGATTGTCTTACCATTAGTTTTATGTATTATTCCATTTTGAAATTTCTATTGCTGCTATACATTTGTAGTGTATTTATCAAACGTCCCATTGGTCCCTAAAGTCCTTTTTTTTTTTCAAAAGTACCTAAAAGGTACCCCCCTTTTTTTCAATTTGGTCCCTAAAGTATCTTATTTCCAAATTGGAACATACATTTTGTCGTATTTTAATAACTACGATAAAGCTTAACTGAGGCATCTTTCATGTTAACTAACAACTAAAGAAGACGGTGTTGAAAATCATCTTCAGACGTATTTCATGAGCCATGCTAAGGCAAAAGATCTGCATCAAAACCTTGTTTCTGTAGAGAGAAAGCAAATCTTCCTCTAACAAATTTGCTGATGATCAGTGTTGATGGTCCAGATGTGAAAAGGCAGTATTAAAATTAATGAACAAAAGTGTCCTAGCGGCATGAAGCAAATCTTTGATATTGGAATATGCAGTTTGCATAAAATTCATAATTCATTTTTGTGTGGCCTTGAACTTTTGCAGTTCTTTCAAAAAGAAGAACCTTTAATCCACCTGCTGTATGAACATGCAAGTGAACTTCTAATGAAGTTGAGGAGTATGATTAGATTAGATTAGTACTTGTTCCATAGATCATGAATACGACACTTCGTAATGATGTGGAACGTGTCAAGTTAATGAAAGGTGTCTTTACAAATTATTACTTTGTACTAAATATTACGTGACACAATTTTTTAAGTATTTTTTTTTTTCAAATTTACTAATTTATATCTAAAAATTCATCTATAGTGTAGAAGGAGTTGTCATCAGAAATTCTTTTAATTTATTTTTAAATCTTTGTTGGCTACCTGTGAGGCTTTTGATGCTGTTTGGTAAGTGACCAAAGACTTTTGTGGCAGCATAATTCACCCCTTTCTGTGTCAAAGCTAGATTTAACCTTGAATAGTGAAGATCATTCTTTCTCCTAGTGTTGTAGTTATTTACACTGCTATTGCTTTTGAATTCGGCAGGATTGGTAATAACAAATTTCATAAGTGAATATATATACTGAGAAGCTACTGTGAAGATCCCTAGCTCTTTAAATAAGTGTCTGCAGAATGATCTTGGATGGGCTCCGGCAATTATTCTGATCACACACTTTTCTGCAATGAATAATTTTTTACTCAATGATGAATTACCCCAGAAAATGATGCCATACGAAAGCAGACAATGAAAATAGGCATAGTAAGCTAATTTACTGAGATGTATATCACCAAAATTTGCAATTAACCTAATAGCATAAGTTGCTGAACTCGAACGTTTCAACAGTGTCTTCAATGTGTCTTTTCCATTTCAACTCCTCATCAATGCTTACACCTAAAAATTTTGAATATTCTATCTTTGCTACAGATTTCTGACCAAAGTCTATATTTATTGATGGTGTCATTCCATTTACTGTATGGAACTGTATGTAATGTGTTTTATCAAAATTTAATTGTAGTCCATTTGCTGAGAACTACTTAATGATTTTCTGAAAGGCGTTGTTTACAACTTCATCAGTTAGTTCTTGTCTGTCAGGTGTGATAACTATACTTGTATCATCAGCAAAAAGAACCAGCTTTGCATCTTCATAAATATAGAATGGCAAGTCATTAATATATATTAAGAACAGCAAAGGGCCCAGAACCAAACATTGTGGCACCCCATTTTTGATTGCTTCCCAGTTTGATGAATCAGCTGTGTTTTGCATATTTTGAGAACTACTAATGTCAAGTTTCTGCACTCTTCCTGTTGGGTGTGATTTAAACCATTTGTACACTGTCCCATTTATACCACAATACTTTAGTTTGTCTAGAAGAATTCCATGATTTACACAATCAAAAGCCTCAGAGAGATCACAAAAAATCCCAACGGGTTTACAAGTCTGACACTGTATGTAATATCTGTTATGGAAGAAAACTTTTTGCCTGTGAATAATAGCTATTTCTCAAAGTGAAGTCATGAAATGCCATTTTGTTGAAAGTGCCAAGTACTTATCAGCAAGTCTCAAATTGAATGAAGCTTCTCGCTGCAACAATGTGTTGTTTAATGCAAGTTGCTTGAAGGTTGGAGACCTTAAAACCATTTCTTCTGAGGCCAAAAGTGTAGCTTTAGGTAATGCTTTACTTTTTGACATACTGTTGGATGAGTGGAAACTCCTGAAATTTGAATTAGAAATTCTCTAAGGTGCCCAGACAATTGTAAATACTGGTGCTCTGTTTTTAATTTAAGGTCTGCTTCAAACTTTTTCAAATATCCCATTGTAATGAAAGTTGTGAAAGCAACACTTTATTTGTCTCATGGTAGTGCTTCTGTAGAAAGAGGATATTCTCTTTCTGGACATGTTTTGACAAGTGATAAGGTAAACATGAGTGAACATGGTTTAAATTCAAGATTGACTATTTTATCTGGATGAAATTGTACAACCTCCAGGCACACTTGTTTCCTATTACAGACAAACCTCTGTTGTTAGCTAGAAATGCATACAACACTACAAAAGAACCACAGAAAAGTTTAAGGTTAAAACTGCTGCTGATCTGAATGAGTTGTCAAAAACTTTATTGCAAAAAAAAAATAATGAAAAGAAAATTCAATGAAAAGCTGTTGATCAACTGCCCAAAGAAGCCATCAAGCACCTTGAAGAAGGAATTAAACATAAGTATTATGGAGAAATCACTCTAGCCCAAGGTATGCTAGCTGGAGTTAAATGAATGGAGAAGCCAAAAATCTGATCAAGTGGCTACAATTGCAGAAGACAAACGAAAAACATCATCCTACTTTAAGAAAAAGTAAATTGTTTCTTTGAAATTGCCAAAATCTGATATTTAAATACTGTGTTGATGCTAAGATTGTTGAAGTTAGATTTATAATTTGTGTTTTTATTTGATTTATAACTCCAATATTATGATTTTTTTAATTGTTAATGAAACAAAAGTTATACCCCATCAAAGTGCTTATTTGAAAAACGTATTTTCTTATATTACCTAATTGCAAGTGGCCTAATATTTTTGTTGTGTATATATTCTCCCACTCATTACTGGCTGAACCTGGCAACTGTGATAATGATTTGCAAATTAAAAACAGCTTTAATTGCACTTACTTTATATACTGCTAACTTGTCTCACCCTTTTTTGGTCATCTTCAGAACAATAGGTCTGCTGATGTGCATAAACCAAACTACAAAGTCAAAATATTCAAGCCCTAAGACTAAGCTTTCTGTATATATCATTCTGAAGATGCTCAAAATGACAAAACACATTATCAGTAAAGAAATAAAGTACAGTCAGACTTCATTTTTAAATAAATAAAGAAAAATGAATCATTGGGTAAGGTTGTTCATTAAAAAGAAATTTATTGATGTCTCGTACTTCGTATCCTTGTTGGTCCCTTAAAAGTTCTTTAGGTCCCTTTTTTTAACAAGTTGGTCCCTTAAGTCCCTATTTATTTTTAGATTTCTGCTAAAAACACTGCATTTAATATTTCTTCTTGTAGGCATAGCAGAATACAGTAGTTATAGTTCAACAGTACATGTCTTTCTAATTTTTTCAGTACTCAAATATTTTCACAAATGAACTTGTCAATTCAATACTGTGTATTAAAAAGGATATCTCAGCAGCAAGCAAGTAACTTCTATTGACTATAGAGTGCAGTATGTTATCTTTTTTAAAATATCCATTCCACTTGTACAGGTACAACTTTGAACGACTCAGCAATAGGCTTGCTCGTGTAAGGCGTCTGGCAGACTGGCATGAACCAGTGGAGGAGGGTTACTTTCCTAAACTTGATAATATTGTTGCCAGCAGAGTGTGGCCGCCAAGACAGGCTTTTACCAAATTAAGGGTAAGAATTTGCTATTAGAGCTGTCAATTAACATACTTGGCATTTCCACAAATAATACACACATCAAAAAAGGATTATATCACCATGCATGCATGATTTTTTTCTTTTAAAATGCCTGTATGTAGCTCATCAATTGTCTTTGCAGTGAGTTACAATCTATCCACATTATAGTACTGCTACATTAAGAAAATAATAATTAAAAAAAAGTAAAGAAAGAAAAAATTAAATGTTTCACCCAAAAAAAAAAAAAAAAATAAAAAATAAAAAATAAAAAAAAACTGATGATATAGCTTCACATTTAAAAATGATTGAAGGGGAAACTGTAAAAAGCTATTTCACTTGGATGGTCCCTTTGAAATACATTTATATCTTGTTATGAGCCGTATATAAGATAAGGCTCATAACTAGCCCTGATTCATCACATTTACTTTTTTGTATTAAATAAGGAATGGTGGTAAATACAAATTTTGATGCCATACATGTCACAGTGAGGCATAGCAGCAGCATAATTTGGACCATCTCAAAAAGTACCTAATCTATTTGACACATGTTTATATATTACAATAATAATATGTAGTTAGGGAACAACTCACCGTAAAGATGAAAGTTGAGCCGCCAACAGACACAAATAAAAGATACACAAACACACACACAATTCTAAATTTTCGGCTGCGGCCTTCCTCAGAAAAGACATTCATCCACACAACCACTCAGGCACACTCATCGACACACGTCAGCCATTCTCTGGCTGGCCAACACAGTCTGACTTTATGGCAAGCAGAAGGTATGGGAGGGAGGAGGGGAAAGGAGCAGTGGATTGGGGGGGGGGGGGGATGGAGAGGGAAGATAATGGTGGGAATACAGCAAGCAGAGGCGATGTCTGGCGGGAAATGAGATGCAGTGTGAAATATACACTCCTCCCCCCCCCCCCTCTTCCATACTGCATCTCATTTCCTGCCTGGCATCACCTCTGCTTGCTATATCCCCACCCTTATCTTCCCCTCTCCATTTCCCCCCTCCTCTCCTCCTTCCCGCTCTCCTCTTCCATTCCTTCCGCTTGCTGTGAAGTCAGACTGTGTTGGGGGCCAGAGATGACTGACGTGTTGATGAGTGTGACTGAGTGATTATGTGGATGGATGTCTTTTCTGAGGAAGGCCACGGCCAAAAATTTAGAATTGTGTATGTGTTATGTCTCTTTTATTTGTGTCTGTCTGCGGCTTACTGGACTTCCAATTGTATATTACACATTTACATGTTTGAATATTGTAAAAAGTATTGTTATTTTCTTTGATTCTATTGACAAAGAAAGGTACATTAGACTGAATTTTCTAAATATTTATCCACCATGTATTTATACTCATTCCCTATCAAAAGAAAAAATAAGGTTGCAGAAATTCAGAGAAATTGGTAGCTTGCTGACTGCTTTAATTATAATCAAAGAAAAACATCTGAAGAAGAAATACAGGAATAGAAAATGAAGATTGTATTCAGTTCAGAATAGTGTCTCGAGGCAAGAATTTAGAACTTTGGGCACAGTGACTCGTATCAACTGTATTGGTAAAGTGCATGCCTTGAAACTGACAGGTTGTGGGATCATATCCTGATTGTTCCATGGAAATATACAGTCAGCCTGTAATGTAGCACTCACCTCTCAACAATATGAAAAGTTACAAGAGAAGACACATTTTGGATTCCACTTTAAACTATACTGGGGTGGTTTGAAAAGATCTCCGAATCACCACAAGTGGTCAGTGCTAGTGTAGTGAGTTGTTCATGTGATAACCATTGGACTGTTATCTGTAAACACATGCCACATAAATGCTCTTGGAAGAGAGTTGTGATGGTAATGTGGCTCTGTTGTTGTTCCTGTGTGATGATTTACGAAGATGGAAAAAATCTAGATTCAAGCAGTGATAATTACTTTGTACAGAAAGGTATGAAAGCAAAGGGCTTACATGCTGATTACCAGAATACACTGGGGGACTCTGCTCCTTCATATCCAACTACTTCTAAGTGGACAAATGAATTTAAATTTGGTCAGGAGATCTTAAATGATAATTCGCACAGTGGTCGGCCAAGATGTGCGCGGCCACACACACATGTGCCGTTGCCATGGCAAAATTACTCCAGAAATCATTGCAAAAGTGCACAAAATTGTCAAAGAGGATCACTGATTGAAAGTGTGAAATTGCTCACCATTTCCAAATATCTGAAGAATTGGAAATGAATTACTCATGAGAATGGATGTATTGGAACAATGTTTGGCACGTTTTAGGGGAAACAAACAACATTTTTTGCACTGATTTGACTACAGATGAAACTTGAGTGCACTACAGAGAAAAACAAAAGTCAAAGCAGCGGAAACATGCCGATTCTCTGCCACCACAGAAAGGAAAGACAATTCTTTCAGCTGAGAAGGTCGTGGCATCAGTGGTCTGGGATGTGAGGAGATTCTGTTCATAGATTATCTCCCTACGGGGCAATCAATTACTGGAGACAACTACACTAACCTTCTGGACATATTCCAACAAAAGATATGCAAGTTGTATGTAGTTGTATGTATGAGCTGTCCTTTTCATTTTATGAACGTATGGGCATTTTCTTTTTTTGGTTACTGGTTTTGTCAAAAGCTGTGTTGCCTTTTCATCATACCTGCTTGCAGTTCAGCACTTCTTCTTTATGGTGTCTAGGAAGGTATCCTTTTCATAATAGCGATGATATTACAAGTTGGCAAAGTTCTATTCATTTGAAAGATTTTTACCTGGTCATTGAGTCATGTGATATTAACAAAATTTTTGAATGAAGATTGGTTAAGTTAATACAAAATTGTATGAGGTGTAGCTAGGTAGGCATATATCCATTGGAACCACTGATTAGATTTAGAGATTGGAAAAGGGAATTGCACTTGTGGAAGAACAGCATAAAAGAGGAGAGGTATAAAGGTATTAATTGGTGCAAAAGTATCTTGAAAGTTTCCATTGTTCTTGAATAGTTCTAGACAATTTTTTGATTATATACATGTGGCATCTATACCGAAAGAACAGACATAACTTCTGATCCTGCAGTTGTTATTGTTTTCACATTAACAGAGTATATGACTTCAACTGCAAATGGGCAAAGCTGAAAATGTGTACCCAGCCAGGATTGAACCCGGGTATCCTGCTTTCTAGGCAGTTGCGCTGACCCCTACATCACTGGGAACACAGTGATCACCACACCTGCAAGGACTACCGAAGCACACCTCCCATCAGACACAAATTTCCAGCTTTACCTTGCATAAAGTACTCAAACTATGTACTTACTTTTACAGGAATTAGTACATGGGTACACATTTTCAGCTTTGCCCATTCACAGTTGAAGTCATATATTCTGTGAATATTAATTTTTTGATTGCATAAATTTGGTAAACTTTTGTGCAAAAGAAATAAAGAATGAGAGAAAATGCTATAATAACTTTTACTTGATATATTTAATTTAATTATCAGTAAAATTTTAACATAAAATTATCGTTCACAAAGGATGTCAACCGGGAACTCGATCAACTTCAATTTGATATTGAAGACTTGGAACGCTGGCGAGATCAATTCTTTGCAGCTATTCACAGTGGATCTGTTATAAATGTAAGTAATGAACTACTCTACACCTTCTAGATTGGATTAGAAGTATATTTTGCAACAATTAAGTTAAGTTATTGTTTCTACATTTTTGTACTTATAAAGGGTGAGATAGCATTCATAGTATAATCTGACTTGCGTAATCCAATGACATACTGCAGGAATGCACGCCACCTTGTGCCGCATTCGTTTACTAATTAGATGCCATTTTGAATGTGACAGTGGTATGGAGCAGTGAAGTGTACAGCATCATGCCTTTGCTGTTAAAAGTTGTACTATCCAGAATCTATTTCAGCAACATATCAATCTGGGATGTCATGAGAAAGTTCCAGATGGACACACCATTGTCAGTGCATTTCAAACAACATGTTCTGTTTGCAAGGGCAAACCAGGAAGAAGTGAAATAACCATGCAGGCACCAGAAGCCATGGAAAATGTTTGTGCTGCAATATTGTGTAGCCCAAAAAGATCTGCTCGTCATCATGTGCAAACTGTGCATATGTCCGATTGCTCATTCAGGAAAATATTGTACGAAGATCACGATTTTCACCCATATAAGCTGCAGATAGTTTAGGAAATTAAGACTCGTGATTGGGTTTCATGTGGAACATTCTGCTTAACCATGCATGATCTCCTTTACCAAAATCTACAAATGTTGCACACCATCCTGATGTCAGATGGAGCTCATTTCAAGTTATGTGGTTCAGTGAATAAGCAGAATAAGCGTCATTGGACCAATGTAAACCCACATGAACTGCACATCAAGCCCTTGCACAGTTCTCATGTCACATTGTGGTATGGAGTTGCTTCCTTTGGGATTATTGGCCCTTACTTCAGTGTGGCTGTAACTGTCACCAGTGAATGTTACCTAAAGATGCTGCAAGACTCCATTCTTCCCCAATTAGGTATGGATGATGTGGATGTGGTTTCAATAAGATGAAGCGACCTCAAATACAGCCAGAGTTTGCATGGACTTATTGTGGCAGACATTCCCGGTAGAGTAATTTCCCATTTTCGTGATATTTCCTGGCCTGACCTTTCATGTGGAGACTTTTTTCTGTGAGGCTACCAGTAGCAAGAAGTGTTCCAAACATGCCTAGTAAGCATGGAGGTCCGGGTTCGATTCCCGGCCGCACCACAAATTTTAATTTCAATGCTTCAGCTCTATCAATAATGTTCCAAACACATTGTGCCACCATTCCTGAGTTGAATGATCGCCAGTAGCCATCAGCAGTGTCCCAGGAAATGTGTTGCACTGAGTTATGGAAAGCTTCCAATGCCGCCTAGATGAATGTGTTGTGCAGAGGGGACATCATTTGATAGGAGTCATATTGAAAAAGTAATCCAAGCAATGGAAAATGAATTACATATTAGTAAATGACATACCTTTAACTATTTTAATTGACATAAGAGGTATTAAATAAAATACAGTTACTGCCTAATGGTGTAGTTTTAATTTCCTACTATGAATGCTGTCACACCCTGTACTTGATGCTACCAACATTGTTTAAAATGGTGTGTCAATTATGTAGGCTACTTAAAGAATTGTTGTGAAAGCTTGTATCTTGTGTTTGTGTGTGTTTTTGTGTCTATCTATGAGCATGTGATTTGGGTAAATTATTCAATTTCTATTTTTATACACATTTTTACTCCAAGAATTGTTTGAGATTGATATGAAAAGGATATGTGAGGATTACATCCCACAAAGTGACATAAATATCATAGATATAGCATCTCTAAAAACCTGTCACCCATCAAGGCAGTTTAACACATGTTCTCTCCCACGACTTTATTCAATGTTCTAAATGGGTGCATGATTATTTCTTGTTTAGTGCACTTAAGTTAATGAAGCATTATTTGGTCAGCAACCATTTGTATCTGCATGCATCAGTATCAATTTCCATGTCTGTAAGTACAGTTGCATTGCACTCACCACATAAAGAAGATGTTTAATTGCAGGCAGACACAGTGAAAAAGTAATACAGTAAAACCTCGTTTTTACATTCTCGGTTTTTACGTTTTCCCGCCATTTACACCATTTTTAGTCGGTCCCGTCAAATTTCCTAAGTTTACAATGTTAATTCGACCTCGTTTTTGCATTAACATAATTACGCTTTTCCCGCATTTTACACTTTTTGAAAGCGTGTTCGTGAAGAAAAATGACGTAATGTACATAAATTGACACTAGGATGGCTTTCCCCTGAAGTATAGTGCTTAAAAATTATTCACATTCGAGTTTCTTGACACTTTGCATTTATTCAAACGTATATTTCGCGTTTCGTTGTTGACTTAAAGACGCGCCGATTTGTGGCAATGTAGTTATTCTTTCCACCAGCTTTTTTGGCAGAGTGCCTGGCATGTACTCAGACAAGCAGAATGGTTTGTTAACGAGAGAATAACGCTGATTTGTAGCGGTGTAGTTCGTCTTTCCACTAGCTACTTTGCCAGAGCGGCTGGCGAGTATTCAAACAATCAGAACCAGTTGCTTTGTTGAAGTGAGAATAAATAGTTGCGTTGTTTTTGTGATACATATTTCTGATTAATAAAGAACTTTATCTGTCAAAGTTGGGTATCATAATACCCAGAACCTCAAAAAAGTGATAATAGTGAGAGATGCCGATCCTATGCAAACGTCACAAAAATACTTATGCACATGTTTGTACTCGAGAACGCGAATAAATTCTCTAATATTGTCGTGTGAAACATCGAAAAATACAAAAAGAACGGAAATAATTCATTTCGGTAAAAGGCAGTAATTTTGAAGATGTGTTACATAGCCTGGCAGCGGCGTACAAATGATATCTATCGAAGCGCTTCAGGTAATTTTGAAGATGTGTTATAGCCCAGCAGTGGCGTCCTCGATTATAATGGATGAAATTACGTAAAAAATTTCTACTTCCCATAAAATAACCAGTTTGCCTGGCGCTTAAAATAGCGGTATCCTCGATTATAATGACTGAAATTACGTCAAAAATTTCTACTTCTGATAAAATTACCAGTTTGCTTGGCGCTTAAAATAGCGGCATCCTTGATTATAATGACTGAAATTACGTCAAAAATTTCTACTTCCTATAAAATTACCAGTTTGCCTGGCGCTTAAAATAGTGGCATCCTTGATTATAATGACTGAAATTACGTCAAAAATTTCCACTTCCCATAAAATTACCAGTTTGCCTGGCGCCTAAAATAGTAAAAATTTGGATAACCTTTATTGTATAAGCAACTCCCTGTCAAGTATTTAGATGTTTATTATGTAAATATATCACACAAACTACAAAAATGCAAGGCTGATCCATTAAGCATATTTTACCATTTAAAACCTTATTTCCTGCATTTTACATTTTCCTGCATTTTACACCATTTCACTGAAGTCCCCTGAAAAGCGTAAAAACGAGGTTCTACTGTATTCACCTTTTGGGTTAGATCCCTAGATTAATATTCCCAGAAGTCTTTTTCACTGTACCTATCTGCCTCTCAACTTCCCTTCTGTATGGTAAGTAGCTGTTTATCATGGACTTTCTATTGTTTAATATGAGACTGGAAAGCTTTGGGCCATATACAGTTAACATACATTGTAATAAATATAGCAGATTCATGTAGAGGATAAGCTGAACAATCAGTTGGTGCCTAATTAACAATTTGAAATGATATAAAGATTTTTTTATCTTAGTTTCCTCTGCAGAGCAAACAGATGTGCCACATATACACTCAGATAGTGAAATATAAAGCTCAACTTCTTGTTTTTCTCCCAAAGGTTTTATTTACATTAATATATATTAATTTAATGTGAAAAACCTGTTTCATAGGACAGAATCTGATCCATTAGCCATTAATGACTCCTGATATTCAACATTCTAAATGACATGGAGATGTAAATTTAAATGGAGAGATCAAATTCTTTTAGTGAATAATAAAAATGTATCACAGCTATTCGTCCCTGATCATCTGTGCCCTGTGATTTCAAAGTAAAATGTGAGTTTCGTGTATGGTTATGAGATCTGTCTCCAGTCCCGGTTCAATCTACATCTACATAGATACTCTGCAAGTAACATTGAAGTTCATGGCAGAGGGTTCATCAAACCACTTTTATGATATTCCTCTGCAGTTCCACTCTCTAATAGCATGTGGGAAAAAGAAACACCTAAATCTTTCTGTTTTCGATTATTTTATTATGATGATCATGCCCCCCCCCCCCTACGTAGGTGGGTGCTAACAAAATATGTAACCATTCAGAAGAGAAAGTTGGTGAAAGAAATATCACAAATAGATCTCACTGGAATAAATAATGCTTTCTTTTAATATTTTCCACCCCATCTCGTGCATCATTTCCATGACACTCTCTCCCCTATATCGCGATAATGCAAAACGAGATGCTCTTTTCTGAACTTTCTCTACATTGGCTGTCAGTCCCACGCGGTGTGGATCCCACAGTGCACAGCAATAGTCCAAAATAGGATGCACAAGTGTAATGTAGGTAGTTTCTTTAGTAGAACTGTTACAGCTTCTAAGTGTTCTGCCAATGAAACATAACCTTTGGTTCACCTTCCCTACAATATTTCTATGTGTTCTTTCCAATCTAAGTTGTTTGTAATTATTATTCGTGGGTATTTAGTCGAATTGCTGCCTTGTAGATGTGACTGATTTGTATCTGATTTATTACCATCTTCGAACATTTTAGATGCTATTGATGTTAAACATGTGAAATAAATTGAGTAATAATAATATATATAAAAAGTAGATGAAGTGTACTTACCAGGCGAAGGAGCACAGGTAGTGATAGTAACATAAATAAATCACACACACACACAAACGCAAGCTTTCGCAACCCAGTTGCTTCTTCAGGCAGAAGGGAAGGAGAAGGAAAAGGAAATGATGAGGGTTTTAAGGGAGTGGGTAAGGAGTCATTCCAATCCCGGGAGAGAAAAGACTTACCTTGGGGTGAAAAAAGGAAGGTAAACAAATACACACACACCCACTCATATACACAAACGCAAACACACCTAGGCAGGCATACTGTTGAAAGCAAAGAAGTTCTCTTTGCTTTTTATATATATTTTTCCTGCTAGGAATTTTTCCTCTATAATATGAGTAATAAAAATGGTACATATAGCAACAGTAAAGATAATATATAGTCTAGATCTGTATACAAAGTTTGAATTACACTGATTAATAATTATACTTACAATAACACTGAAGATGATGTAAATCTGTATACAAACATACAATGACTGTAAGTTAGAATTTTAGATTGTATTTAGCTCATTCAAAATATTCTTTAACGGCATAGAAAGTCTTCTTTTTAAGCCAGTTTTGTAGTAAATTTTTTAAGTTCTTAATGTGAATGTCTGTGCTTCCGGTGGAAGGGCATTGAAAAGTTTTATTTTGAGGTATGTGTAGCTGTTGCTGGTCTTGCTTAGTCTAGAGAGTCTTGGTCAATATTTCGTCTGTGATGTGTATTGTGCCAGTCAAAGGAATGCATTAATATGTAGCTGTCTTCATTTCTTTTGTATGTTCCAAACAACTATTTAGTAATAATGACAGGACTGTCATGACATACCTAATTTTTTGAAAAATGGCCTAAAGGATACACTATGTTCGAAGACACCTGCCACACATCTAATTGCATTTTTTCTGACAAAAAAAAAGTTTTTTTGTCCCAGTAGAGTTGCTTTAGATGTTTGTTAAGCTTATGGGACTTAACTACGGGGTCATCAGTCCCTAAGTTGCTTTAGAGTAGAATGCATTATGTTATATGGCTGTGGAAAAATTCATAATAGGAATTAAGCATCATCTTTTCACTTAGACATCTCCTAAGTTTCTGTAGGAGGTACAGGGCCCTTGATAATTTAGTGCATACAACGCCAGTGTGAAGATTGCAAATTCTGTAATTTGGAATCGAAGTGTACACCTAGGAGTTTAACTGGCAGAGTTTCATAATTTGTATTAAATAAACTAAAACTAACATTTTCAGTTTCGTTCTGATTGATGAATAATCCATTGCCTTTAAACCAGTTATTGGATATTTATAGGTTGGCTTTGCATTGATTCTTTAGATTCTCTATATCATTTCCAGTTGCAATTAAAGTGGTATCATTGGCATATAGAACACATTTACACAGCACGGTACTACATAGGTCATTGATGTAAATGATGAACAATAGGAGTCCTAGCACAGAACCTTTAGGCACACCTCATGGGACATCTGGGAGTCCAGAGCTTGAATTATTAAAAAATAGTGTACCTTCTGCTTCCTATTGTTAAGATTCTATAAGAGTCAGTTCTGGGTCTTGAATGCTAAAGCAGCTCAACTTGTTAAAAAGGTTCTGATGGCTCAGAGAGTCAAAGACTTTGCTGAGAACAATCAGTAGGGCATCAACTGATGATTTTGCTTCAAAGGTACTGAGTACTGTCGAAACAACATTTTTGATGCCTTTCATGAATTGCCATGTGTCAATTCAGTATAGAGTCTAACAATTCGCATGTTTTAAGCTTCACTTCTGTTTCTAATATGCACATTTTCTTTTGAGTGTGATTACTTTAGCTTAAGAAGACAATTTCTTGAAGATTCTTGCCATTTGCGGTTCATCTGTAGCAACAATTGTGGAATTTGGTTCTTCTTTGTTGATAACGGTTTGAGTGCTTTTTCCCTTTTCTTACTACGTTTGTGTTGTTTTTCCTTAAGCTACAGTTGTGGTGGCTGATTTGGTATGTTAAATACTGTAGTTAATGCATTCTATATTCGTTTCCGACGTTTCACCAGCACCGATTTTACTAGAGTTGTAGTGAAGTAACATTAAAGTTCTGGAGTAGAAAACCGATGTCTTTCTGCCAACGGGCAGGTCTTCTGTTGTTTCCTGCCATTTTTCTATTGATAATTAAATGAATTTATTCCATAAAAATCTGTAGGTTACAACATAATTGTAAATAAACTGTGCTGCAATGTACTGTTTCATACCTTGTCAGGGATCTTAGGAAACCTAAGAAAGTCAAAGGTGGAACTATTTTTAACCTGAGAGGACTCGCGCGTGAGCATTATGCTCACAGTAATTTTAAAACAATCGGCATTTTACCCATTTTAAATAGTCAAATATTTGTGTTTTCTTATAAATGCAACTATAACTACTTATTTAGACGTATTAAATACATTACAAACTGTTGTTTGACTGTCAGAAAAATGCTATACACGCAATCGATCGCGTCACTTTTAAAAGTACAAGTTCTCGCAGGTTAAGTTATTACCTACTTTGTGACACTACATATGTTCCCTTACGTAAAAAGTGTGTTAAAATCAGTATAATTGATACTATTCACACTGATCCAATATATTCAGAAATGTAGCTTGCCAACCGCTTGGAGCACTGCTGTCGCAGTGTATAACAGAAATCTGTTGGGGTGTCGTGACTGTTTATGTTAGACTGTGGCTATAATTTGCCATTTGTTTCTGTTTTATAATTTCTGTTTTGTGCCTTTTTTTTTAGCTAAGGTATTTAAGCCTGCCTGCTTCACTGTCCTTTGACCTTTTATATAGTGTCATGACTTTTGTTCTTAATTATTTGAGGTCTTGTGTGAACCACCGATGTGCACTTTTATGACTACTTTAGCTTGGTTTCCCTTTGTGTCTTTTTAATGCCTTAGAGCAAAAGACTGACGAAACTGTTTAAAGCATCATGATTATTTGTAAATTGAAAATAGGTAATCGAGCCACTCTATATGTCTAAATTGTGGTCTGAAAGCATTTATATGAACATCACTGAGAAGTCTAATGTATCTGGGTTATTCGCACTGGTCTGTGGGATTGTTTGCCAACAATTTTAACCATAACCTGTCTTGATTGGAGAGATAAATGGTATTTAAAAGTCCTATTTCATACATATCTCTTCCCACATTTATTATTACATTGTCCTAACAAGATAGCTGTCTTGTTGGCTTGTCATTTGCACAAAACAAATTGTGTAACCTGAGGACATTGAGAAAGATTAAAATCTTATATATGGAGAGTATTTTTGCAAGTAACAGAGAGTTCTGACTAGCACCTCTGTAAAGACATTGATACTGCTATCGGGGGTGTAATAAGCAGGTACTACAATTACTTTGGGGTCTGGCAGTATTATCACAGATGCCTTAAATACACTTTCAGTACAGAAATTACTTATGTCAATATTAGTGAATTTTGCTGAAAGATCATTGCTGACATATATTAAGTGTTCAGACTTCTGCAAAAACTTGATATTAAGCAATAGCCTGTTGGTGTATACAAATGTATTTGATTCTTATCCAACCAATGTTCATTAATGGATAAAACAGAATTTTTGCTTTCTCCTCTTGTTACACTCAGATTATCTACCTAATTTTCTAGCGATTGAATGTTGACATGCAGAAACACTAAAGAGTTATTTGAAGATAATTGGAGGTCAGTCTTGTTTGACTGCTCTATATTTTGTACTTAATCAACAATTCTGATCTCTAGATTTGGTCTAAAAAAGATTTGTGATATGATTTTTATCCCATCCTAATAAAATTGCCTGTGTATTAGGCAAAAGAGACTTGTTTTCTGTGTTACAAAGCACTTTCCTAGATATCAGATGTTTACCTAATCAATTTAAATGTAAACCATGGCGAATATGGAATCTGTGTCCAATACTATTTATATTTATTAAACTAACGTTTTTGAAATGTTAACATATACTTTCAAACTAGGTTTGCTGCACATATTTCTTCATTAACACAGGACCACCACGGTAGATCATAGCAATGTGGAATATTGAAAACTATGACATTAGTGTGTGTAAGCAACCCCAAACAGTTCTTTAGTTCATGGGGGCTATGGGTGTTTCATTATTATAAGTGTAACTTGAGCCTCTGATCAGCCCAACGAAATCATTGGAGAGCAATTTACTTTTTGCCTGACAGTTTTGTAAGTTTTTTAATTTCTACAAATGACACACCAGGCTTGATGAAAGCTATTGAACATGCAGTCAATGTTTCAGTTATGCAGGAAGGAATGCTGCGACCATGGCTGTCACCATGATTACTTATGCTCATTTCACTTTTTACTTCATAACATCTCTTTCACACATTATTGGGTTTTCCTTTTACTTGCAATTACTTGTGTTGAAGGTGTTACTGGCTTTGCCATTTTTGATGGTTCAGTTACACTTTCACTTGTGGATTTTACACGGTTGATTGAAAATAGTGGTTCTTAGTGGGTGTTACCCTCAAAATATACACCATTTTCACACTTCTTTGTTTTTCCACTTTTTGTGAAATATTTTTGCATGCAATATTTGACCACATTTTCTTGGTCGACTGTCTTGATACCTTGCTCACATTTTTCTGCTATATGTTTACTGATATCTGCTTTTTATGTATTGATGATAAGTTGCAAACTGGATACCCGTTCATTGAGTTTTGTTGTTTTCCCTTTACAATTGACACGCACTTTCTTATTACCAGCGAAATTTACTCATTTTTTAGGAGGAACACTATATACTTTCACACTTGCACGTATCATTATTAGGGGTGAATTGCCAATTTTTGTACTGTGCTGATATCTTATCTAAATTATTTTGCAGTTGCTTTTGACCTTCTGGTGACTTTACTAAGCGATAAATGACAGCATCATCTGCAAACAGCCTAAGATTTTCTCAGATTGCCTAGTAAATTGTTTATAAAAATAAAGAACAGTAGGGGCCCTATAACACTTATCTGTGGAATGCCAGATATGACTTCTGTTCTATTTACCATCAATTAGTACATACTGTGTCCTTTCTGACAGGAAATCACAAATCCAATTGCATGAATGTGGCAATATTCCATAAGCACACAATTTGATTAAAAGTTGCTTCTTTGAATATTTCTGCTATTGACTCATCTGAGTCAGGGCGGTCAATAAAAAGTACAAATACCCATACCATCTCACAGGAACAATCTACTTCAATTTTGCTACTGGATAAAATGCCTGTGACAGCAATAAATACACCGTCACTTATTTTTATTGACTCTATATTTTTTTAACACGACTTTAGACTGCTTTAGGTACCTATAATGATTTGAGTTTCAGTACTTTCTATTAACGTTTTGAGCTCTTGTACTTTCCCCAAAGAGCTAAGACAATTTATAACTGATAGACGAATGGTTTTTAGATCTGTGTTTGTCCTATCCTTGACCTGTACCCTTTGAGATTGAAACCCCTTCTGTGTGTTCCCATGACCCTTTAACCTAAAATGCTGCCCAGTCCATGCTCCACAGCTCTCACTACCCATGTAGCTGCTTCGTGCATGTAGTGGACCCCTGATCTATTCAGCGGAACCCGGAACCCCACCACCCAATGGTGCAAGTCGAGGAATCTTCAGCCTACATGGTCACAGAACTGTCTGAGCCTCTGATTCAGACCATCTACTCATTTCTGTGCCAGAGGTCCACAGTTGGTCCTGTCAACTATGCTGCAGATGGTGAGCTCTGCCTTCAACTTGCAAGCAAGAGTGCCACTCTTTACCACTGCAGAACAATGATACCAATGTGAACCACCACCTCCAATTGGCTGCACCGAGTACTCTTCATGGCATCCCGAAGTACCCGTTCCACATCTGGAATGACTCCAGCCGGAGTGCACGTGGGCCTTCTTCCCTTCCTTAGCAGCCATCTTCCTAAGTGGCTCCATTATTATGAGACTGCTTTAAATATAAATAATGTAATACAAATCTAAAGAGGATATCAACGCTCTCTAGATTTAATACATTACATTTCAAAAGTTAAAAGACCCATTCACCAAATGATGGCAGGAGAGAAGACAGAACAAAGAGATGGAAAAAGGTACAAGCTTTCAGAGTCAAAGGTTTCTTCTTGTGGTCAAAGGGTTGAAGGGAAGGGAAGAGAATGCAGGAAATGGACTGGTGAGGTTTAAGAAATGTGAAAGATACGGACAATTCATCCGGTACCTGGAGGCAGGGGCAAGTTAGCTGCCAGTTGGTGCATAGATTTCTTATACATCAAATTATATTTTGAAAGACTGTTAATTTAGGATTAAATTTGTTCACAAGGGTTCTCTCTCTCTCTCTCTCTCTCTCTCTCTCTCTCTCTCTCTCTCTCTCTCTCTCTCTCTCTCTGTAATACAAGTTGTAAGAGGCTTCGTCTGTATGATATTGATTTCTTTGTTTTTTGGTGGCCAATTGTGGAATTGGATCTCTTCTTTGGTTTAAATTTGTATTAGTTTTAGAATGGCTTGACTTCTTCTTGCATTTAGTTATGGAAATTCATCACCAATGAATTGGCTCTAAATTTTACTTGGCTTTCCTGTATGAAATGTAGGTTGGTATGACTGATTCTCCTTTCTTAATAAAATACTGTTTTATTTAGCTTGAAGTTCTGCATCATAATTATTGTTTCTGAGCCTATGTGTTAACTAAAATCTTTTTTTTGCGATGATCGAACATGAAATTCTGTCTCTCAGGGGCTTCTAATTTGATTAAATAGTTTTTGAAATATATATATTTTTTTTAAATCCTGCTACATTTATGTCGAAGTCAGTTACAAAAAGATATTGTCTATGCCTGATTTTTATCACTAATTGTCTTTTGGTAGGATTTATTTAAAGTTCCTTTCAAACAACTGTTAAATTATTTTTGACACATGCTCATTTTAGCGATCTACTAGAAGTCAGATATTGATATATGAGCACTTTTCACAATAATCATAGTTTAGATGAGGGATCTAAATACTTGAATAATCATTTAAGACACTTCTTAAGATTTCACTGATTCTATATTCTCAAATTAACACAATTACAAGAAATTCACTTTTCCAAAGACACTTCGAATGTTTACTACAATTCCTTAACAATATTTCCCACAGCTGCTCATTTACAAGAAAGTATTTGGTCTTCCTCACAGTTGAGAATATCTTTAGTTCTTCAAAATAGAGTTTGTATTGTAAATTCATTTACATTTGACAAGACAGTTCTATTTCAGATATATCTAACATGAAGCACTCTATCAACGGCATGCACAAATGCATAATTATTTTTCCAAGCCTATCCCAATCTAAAGTCCAATGATATTCATAACATAATAGCATATAACTCCGATATTAATCATTTAATGTACATCTTAATATTTTACAAGAGATAAAATCGTATCAAATTTCGAGCGAATTTGAACTAATCCCCCATCTAATCCCATGGAGCTAGACTCGGAGAGATTTAAACATATCAGAGACTAGACACAGAGAGAGCAAGTAACCTGACTGTGGGTACTATTTATACTCATATTCATACAAAAGATAGCTGAAATATAAGGTGTTGACCATCTTACTCTATGGATGTTACTATTCTGAATTACATAGATGGTACATGACTTCATTAAAATTTTGAAGAATACTGACTTTCTGACCTATAAAAAATTAATGAAAAAATACAAACTGAAGCAAAAATGGTGATTCTAATGCTATGACCGTGATGTAGTGTTACAGAGTAGATCACTGTTATGTCAAGAGTGTCTTGATATCAGAACATAGAAAGTGTGACAGCATGAACATAAGACTGGAAAGCCTAATGTCTTCAAAACAATACTAGTGATAACAGCCATTGGTTTCTATATTAAATAACATATTTGTGTTTGTACTTTGTAGGGTAGCACTACTACAACTATTATTATTATTATTAGTAGTAGTAGTAGTAGTAATACTAGTAACAGAGGCAGTGTGTCTAATCATAGCCCTTTATTATGCATAATAGCCTTGGCACTTCCTGCTATCAAATTCAGTTGAATGATTTGGTGGAAGTTGAAACTTTTGCCATGTGTGGCGCCATGCACCACCTGTTGCCTTTACTACTAAAATACTTTAGGCTAACGGGCTATACCTAGGTTTTCTCGGACTGTGAAATTTTTACTCTCTAAGTTATACATGCTGTAAATAGTGGATATGTAATGTATGACTTGCTGCATTTATTAGGCTCGAAGATTATTATTTAAAATATCTTCCACTTCATCACGAAGGCAAGGAAAACAGGAAGCGAGTTGTAGTGAACAAGTTGTTCTAGTACTTGCATTCGTACTTCAGTAGTTCATACTGCTACTAGTTTCGAATATTTGCGATAAAAGTATACTGAATATATGCTTGTGTGACTATATAGCCCAGTAGTCTGGTATACACTCCTTATTCCTTACAGATGCCTTATTCCTGTGTGTTTTTATGCATGAATGCAAAAGGAAAAAGTTGTGACATTATAGTTAACTGGCATGTGGTGCCTGTGGAGAATGACTTGATTTTTAATATTAATAAAAACACACCTTCTCCAGGTTGTTGAGACAAGACTGCCAATATTGTATCATTTATTTGTCGTTACCAGTTTTGAAGATATATATCATCATCTTCAGAAGGCTTTAAAAACATTTTCACTTTGGAGAACATGTAAAATAAAGATTTATCTCATCAAAATGTAAAATGAGTAAAAATATATAGTCAACTTGTTAAAATACACTCGCCAAAATAGATATTCATATCAGATTAAAAGATAAAATATTACTGTTTCTCATGTAAATATAAGACAGACTCTGAATCTATGATATTTTGAAATAAATAACAACTGTTACTACAAATATATTGTTTACATGATGTTCAGTTTTAATTAATAACATTAGTCTGAGGTCCTGCTCTACACAAATTTATAAAACAGCAATGCATTTACCGTATTTCACGCATTAAACATAATTCTGAGAGACACCCAGCTGCCTAAAGAAATCCTTTACTGCTATGACGTCCACCAGCCAAAAGACCATGAGTTTTTCACACAAGCTTAAGCTCCATAAGTCGCATGAGCGACCGACTGCTCTAGACAAAGTATCGTCCTCCTTTTCCACAGATATTTCTAAAATTAATTTTCTTTTGTACCATTAATTACTTACAGCAACATCAATATTCGGTTTTTGCTTCTTACATTTTGGGTTAACTTAATTATAAATTTGTAAATACAAAAATAGCACATTAAATATCTCATACTATTTGCGAGTAGTTTATTTTTGTGGCTTTGCATCCTCTTGTTATGTCCCTCTCCAGAAGCAGGTGACCCTGGTACCCAATCATCACTATGTCCTGCTCCCAGACATTATCACTGTTGCTCCAAGAACCGACAACTGATGGGGTGACACCCACAAACATGCTGATGGAGTGTGGCCCTGCCCAATGCATCATATCACACTGGAATTCGAAAACTCCCACCAGCTGCATGACACCCTATCAGAACCTGTCACAGCCTTACACTGTGGCGATACCACGATGATTCTGTGTTATTGAGAATATCAGTGCTAATGAAAAAATTGGAAGTGTAATGCTGTAATCTGCTATCTTTCCTAAGGGGGGAGATGTACTAAGTCAAATCATCATTTATTTAAATACATTGCCTGGCATGAGTCGGGCAGTTGTCACCAGAAACACCACTATCAATGATAGATGTAAACCCTGGACGAATGCTATTAAGACACAGAGCCCAACTGGGTTTGGCCTCAGTTGTGTGTGATCCTCATACTGTATCATTCTCTTGCTGACTATGTATTGATGATGCTTATTTGTGATGGTGTCTACTTAATCGGCCCTTCAAGATGTTTCTTGTACAATAAATGTGTGTTATACTATACAACAGCCATCACCAAGACTGAAACATGAAAGGTGTTCCACATTTGTATCTGATAACTAAGAACAGGATTAGGTATAACTTCTAGCTTATGCTCTAAAGTGAAAGGATGATAAAGGACATAGGCATAAAAGTTTGTTATACAATTTTTTGAGGTGAAGTAATTTATTGCACTAACTTAAACAAATTTGTAAATTATGGAATTCTTCTAGATAAGCTTAATAATTATGGTTTGACTGGGGCAGTGCACAAATGGTTTAATTCATACTTAACTGGAAGAATGCAGAAAGTTAAAATAAGTTGTTCATGTAATGTCAAAACATCAGCCAATTCCTCAAACTGGGGGACTATCAAGGATGGGGTGCCACAGGGTTCGGTCTTAGGTTCTTTACTGTTCATGATATACAGAAATGACTTCCTATTGTAAATTGATTAAGATGCAAAGTTAGTTCTTTTAGCTGATGACACAAATATAGTAATCACATCCAAAAAAACAAGAACTAAGTGATGTAATTGTAAATAATGTTTTTCACAAAATCATTAAGTGGTTCTCTGCATTAAATTTTGATAAAACACAGTATATACAGTTCTGCACAGTAAATGGCACAACTCCAGTAATAAATATAGACTTTGAAGAGAAGTCTGTAACTAAGGTAGAATTTTCGAAATTTTTAGGTGTGTGCAATTATCATATTCTGGAGTAATTCAATACACAAAAGTGTGTAATCAGAATAATTGCTGGAGCCCACCCACGATCATCCTGCAGACATCTATTTAAGGATTTAGGTATCCCCACATTAACTTCACAGTATATATATATTCACTTGTGTTGTTAACAATCCAACCCAGTTCAAGAGTAATAGCAGTGTGCACAGCTATAACACCAGAAGAAAGTATGATCTTCACTATGTATGGCCAAATCTGAGTTTGGCACAGAAAGGGGTAAATTATGCTGCTACAAAAGTCTTTGGTCACCTACCAAACAGCATCAGAAGCCTGACAGATAGCCAACTAGCATTTAAAAATAAATTAAAAGAATTTCTGCATGACAACTCCTTCTGCTCATTGGATGAGTTTTTAGATATAAATTAGTAAACCTAAAAATAAATAAAGAAATAAAAAATTAAAGAAATATGTCATGTAATATTTAGTGAAATGTAATGCCTTGTACAGGCACCCTTCATTAACTTGACACATTCCACATCATTATGAAGTGTCCTATTCATTATTTATGGAACAAGTATTAATCTAATCCAATCTGTGAAACTTTAAGCATAAACTAAACTCTGTGACAATGGAAAATCATGTATTTTATTCAACCTGCTTGCAAATATCTCCACATTTAAATTTTTGTGGAAGAAAAGAAGCTAAACAACATTTTTGATACCTCAAAAATAATAAAAGTATTTTGTCACCTCCACAGTTATGCTTTATCCTACTTACTGATTTTCATCACTATGTGAAAATATAAAAATGCCTTATTTTTACTATTATTTTCTTTTTAGGAAAGGAAAGAAATAGTCGATCTTACAGAAACAGAAGGCATTGATATTCTTGGCAACATGATGGAAGCAAGTATATTGTCGATAAATCCTGCCCTGTATGGTGATCTACATAATCTTGGACATCTCATGATAGGCTTTTGCCATGATCCTGATGCAAGACATTTGGTAAGCATTTAATAGCTATATAGTAACCAAAAGAAGATAATGTGTACATGTAGAAAACGTAGTCATTTGTTTTTAATTGAACCCTGTCGAATATTCATTGTCGTGTTGTTGAAGCAGGCAATGCTGTATAGGAGGCAAGATTGTTACAGATGTCAATTTATTATGGTATTACTAGCAGTAATAACAGTTGAATGTGAGATATATTGTGATGTTCAAAATTCATTATGGCTGGTCTTTCTAAGGAGCTGCAGAAACAAGTATAGTGAAACCCCTATTTAATGTGTTCTTACAGCCCAGACATAAAAAAAATAACTCTAAGTAGAGGAAAATACAGATTCGAGGAAAATGCTAAAACTCCCAGATTATGATCAAAAACATTTGTGATTGGCAAACTGTATAGGTTTAAAAATCACAATTCTCTCCACTGGGCCTACAGTCTGTGTGAGTGAAGGAAATTAAATGTAAAATTGATAACTCTAGAATAAGTCCATTGGCATACTTACATGACTGCTGCAGGAATGTTCTCAATGCTCTCCATAAGGATTGATGGGAATGAAGCAGTGCCAATCAGCTGTTTGTTTTATGCGTGGACTGACATAACAGGAGGCAAATTCCATTATACAAAGATAATTTTGATGAAATATGAGATTTCAATTGTGCATGGTGGGGGTGGGGTGGGGGGAGAAAATAAAACTTTGCTGTTGAATAGCTTCTGCCAAGTAATCTCTGCATCAAATAATGAAAGTTTCAAATGTTAGCATTTTTCTAATGAAATCATGGGGTTTAGCATTATCTAATTAAATCATGGGGTTAGGTATTTTGGTAAGAGAATGTAAGTTGATTGGTTTGTACTGTAAAAAGCAATAATACTTCACATCACTTTATTGAATCAGTTTAATGAAACTATGACGTACAATCACAAATATGCGCTGCTAAACACTAAACCAGACAGTTGCTTCCTCCAACCCTACTTACCAGCCACAAAGGAGTGCCCCCCTGGTCACCCAATACCATCCTGGACTGGAACAACTGAACCATATCTTACGTCAGGGCTTTGATTATCTGACAACATGCCCTGAAGTGAGAGGCATCCTACCTAAGACCCTCCCAAACCCCCCTAAAGTGGTGTTCCGTCGCCCACCAACCTCCACAACATCCTAGTCCATCCCTATGCCACCCCTAATCCCAAACCCCTTAACACAGGGATCATATCCCTGTGGAAGACCCCAATGCAAAACCTGCCCAATCCACCCACCCAGCACTTCCTATTCCAGTCTCATCACAGGTTTGTTCTACCCCATCAGAGGACGGGCCACCTGTGAAAGCAGCCATATAATATACTAACTCTGCTGCAATCACTGCTCTGCTCTGACAACTAACTAGCTCTCCATCAGGATGAATAGTCACCATCAAACTGTGACCAAGAGCAATATGGACTATCCTGTAGTGCAGCATGCAGCGGAGCGCAACACCTTGGACTTTAACAGCTGCTTCACCGCCTGAGCCATCTGTATCCTCCCCTCCTCCACGAGCTATTCTGAACTGCGGAGATGGGAGTTATCCCTGCAGCACATCCTACAGTCCCACAACCATCCTGGCCTCAACCTCAGATAACCTAACATCCTACATTCCATGCCCCACAGTCCCCCTCCCCCTCACATCCTACATTTCCTTTCGATTCATGTCCCTTTCCCTACTGTGTGCTTCCTGTTTTTAAATTCTCTCTCTCTCTCTCTCTCTCTCTCTCTCTCTCTCTCTCTCTCTCTCTCTCCCCTCCCCCCCTTTTCATTTTTTCATACTGCAATCTCATTTTTTACCTCACATCGTCTCTGCTTGTTGTATCCCCACCTTTATCTTCCTTCTCACTTCCACCGCTCCTCCACTCATTCCCCCTCCTGCCCCCCCCCCCCTCCCATCTCTTCCACTTGCCTTGAGTGAGATTGTGTTGGACGGCCACAGATGGCTGACTTGTGTGGATGAGTGTGCATGTGTGATTGTGTGGATGAGTGTTCTCTGTCTGAGGAAGGCTGCAGCCGAAAATTTAGAATTGTGTGTGTTTGTGTCCCTTTTATTTGTGTCTGTCGGCGGCTCAACGTTCAACAGTGAGTTGTTTCCCATCTACATATTATTATTAACATTCCTTAATGGACCTTCCATTGTTGTTATATATGCTTAAACAGATTTATTTTATAAATTCCTAACCAATATCACAATGAGAGGTACCATCAGTGAAGACCTAATTTACTCGGTACACTCTGGCATTAACTAACATCTGTTTGCTCCTCCAAAAGTATGGATGATAAGGTAATTGAAAGAAGATATACCATTATTAAATTTTGTATTACCATAAACATCTCACCTTGTAACATGACAAAGCTAACGGAACATTATAAGAACTTTAAAATAAAAAGATATCCTATATGAAACAGTTAATACAGAAAATAATAATAATGGCAATTCACAGCATGAAGTTACGTTGGCTATATATTTACATCATTAAATGATTGGCTGAGTCAAGGAAGAAAGAAATGAGCTGAAATAAAATGCGAACATTTTCTCACTTTGTTTTGTTAAGCAAAAATTATATTTAACTACCAGCCTCTCTAGCATCGGTGCTGCTCAACAGACAATGGCTGCACTATTTTATATCGCGAGCAGGCAAGTTGATTGTAGTGTAGTTGTGAAACAGTGTTCACAAGTGCAAATTATTAAGCCCAACTTGCAACACAAAATCTTCAACTATGCATGATCTGCAAAGTGCAAATGCTCAAAGTATGACTTCCAAAATATCTAAGTCAACTGTGGCCGCAGGACAAAAATCAATGTTCAGACAAAAGCACAAGTAATTCATGAAATAAAGAGGTGCAAACACTTCGGAGTCTTCGTTGCAAGACCTAAATTGATTTGCACACTGCAGAGACGTACAAGCAAATCAACTAAAAATCTCTCTCCATGCCAGAGTTCCTGGTCATGACACACAACTCCGCCTATGCAGTCAAAGCCCTCAAATTACTACATATAGCTAATTGCCTGCCCAATGATATCACAAGAAGCCACTGACAAATTACAAAACTGACATCTCGCCACCTGCAGTTGGCTTTGGTATTACTAATACCAAATAATTTGTTTTCAAACAGTGAACTACACCAACTTGCTACACATATAAAATATTGAATTTTTAAGCACCTGAAGATATTGGAACAAGCCCGAAACCGGTTGTGTCATGTTCTTTAACAATATTGGAATAAGGGCAGTTTACAATTCACTACAAAGGTTTGACACCGGGCTGCGACAGGGACATAAAAAAGAAACACACATGGCCTTCCTCAGAAAATAGAACATTCATGCAATCACACAGGCATGCAACACAGTCACACAACCATCAGCTCCAGCTGCTGCACTTCAAATTATAGTATATTTTGATAGAAAATAAATAAATAAGCACACCAAGCAGTGGCAGGAAAAAGGGATGAATATGTGCAAGCTTTTGGAGCCAGTGACTTCTTTCGCAGAAGGGTTAAATGGGAGAGGAGAGGGATGAAGTAAAAATTAATTGTGAAGTATCCCTCTTCACTTCCCTTTAAAGCTTCTGCTAGAAAGAGGAGCCTTTGGCTTGTAAGGCTTGTACATTTCCATCTCCTTTCGGCTGAGTTCTCCTGAGGTGGCATATGCATAGCTTATAATATGCGAGTTAATAGGTTGTGAAATGTTAATATACTAGGTTAGTTGTCAGATCCATTTTCCCTGATGTTTCAGCACATGTAAGCAATTTCGTTTTTGTAGATGGTGTTGGCCTAAATAAATAAAATCCTTAATATATTTCAATGGAAAGTATCATTTTATTACTTATTTCAGACAAAATTTTACTTGTCCATTTTATAAAGGAACCTAAATTAGTACTGTGTGACATTTGTTTGGTCAATATATATTAATAGGGATATCTAATATTATAGAAGGAGACCTTCCAGGTAGGAAAATGGTATAAAATAAAGATTTTTGACTTATCTAAAGTACAGGCTGGTCGATAGGAACACTAAACACACACAAAAACACACAACCATTCGAGCTTTCGCCACCAGTGGTGGCTTCTTCGGGAAAAAGAGGGAGGAAGGAGAGGAGAAAGGGAAGGATACGGGTTTTAAGGAAGTGGAAAAGGAGCCATTCCAATCCCAGGAGTGGAAGGACTTACCTTAGGGGACAAAAAGGAAGGTAAACAAATACACACACACTCACACATATCCACATCCAAACACACTTAGGCAGACATTTGTAGAAACCAAAGAAGTTGGACAGAGATGCCACTTCAGGCAGAGGCTCTGTCCACAGAACCGAGGCAAAGATGTTAAAGATGGCGGGCGGGAATTAGAATTTAGCGGAGGTTGAGACCAGGCGGGCAACGGGAAGAGAGAATGTGTTGAAGGGCAAGTTCCCATCTCCGGAGTTCTGAAAGATTGGTGTTGATGGGAAGTATCCAGATAACCCGGACGGTGTAACACTGTGCCAAGATGTGCTGGCCGTGCACCAAGGCATGTTTAGCCACAGGGTGATCCTCATTACCAACAAACACTGTCTGCCTGTGACCGTTCATGCGAATGGACAGTTTGTTGCTGGTCATTCCCACATAGAACGCTTCACAGTGCAGGCATGTCAGTTGGTAAATCACGTGGGTGCTATCGCAAGTGGCTCTGCCCTTGATCGTGTACACCCTCCGGGTTACGGGACTGGAGTAAGTGGTGGTGGAAGGGTGCATAGGGCAGGTTTTACAACGGGGGCGGTTACAAGGGTAGGAGCCAGAGGGTAGGGAAGGTGGTTTGGAGATTTCATATGGATGGACTAGGAGGTTACGGAGGTTAGGTGGGCGGCGGAAAGACACTCTTGGTGGAGTGGGAAGGATGTCATGAAGGATGGATCTCATTTCGGGGCAGGATTTAAGGAAGTCGTATCCTTGCTGGAGAGCCACATTCAGAGTCCGCTCCAGTCCCGGAAAGTATCCGGTGACAAGAGGGGCACTTCTGGGGTTCTTCTGTGGAAGGTTCTGAATTTGGGGGGATGAGGAAGTGGCTCTGGAAATTTGTTTCTGTACCAGATCAGGAGGATAGCCGCGGGATGTGAAAGCTGATATTAGGTTGTTGGTGTACTGGTTCAGGGATTCGGGACTGGAGCAGACTCGTTTGCCACGAAGACCTAAGCTGTAGGGAAGGGAACGTTTGAATGTGGATATGTGTGAGTGTGTGTGTATTTGTTTACCTTCCTTTTTGTCCCCTAAGGTAAGTCCTTCCACTCCTGGGATTGGAATGGCTCCTTTTCCACTTCCTTAAAACCCGTATCCTTCCCTTTCTCCTCTCCTTCCTCCCTCTTTTTCCCGAAGAAGCCACCACTGGTGGCGAAAGCTCGAATGGTTGTGTGTTTTTGTGTGTGTTTAGTGTTCCTATCGACCAGCCTGTACTTTAGGTATGTCAAAAATCTTTATTTTATACCATTAATAGGGATATCGATACACAATAAATAACCAATACTCCAGAAGTGCTGCTGTTTACCGGTAGCAATCAGCAAGAGCCAAGGCGGTGCTGCTGTTGCTGGTGGAGTGCTCGATATTTTTGTGTTTTGTTAATACATAGTAATAAGATAGATATCAGAGTAATCTAATTTGGGACTTCTCAGTTGAGTAGGTATGAATTGTGTCATGCCTTCAGACTATTACAATTAACTCACTAGCAGTATCACTTATATTATTGGAGTGCTCCATTGCTTTATGGCTTGTACTTAACATTTTGATATGTCTTACTGAGAATGTAACTGAATATTCACTCTAATAATTTCCCTTTTGTTGTAGGAATCATTTGGTGTTGTTGCTGATCCAGCAACAAACATCAGAGATCCTGTTTTCTACAGGTGGCATGCCTTTATAGATGGAATCTTTCAAAGGCACAAAAATGTTCTACCAAGGTATAGTGTTCAGCAGGTAAAGTTTAACCTCTTCTTGAATATTTATGTCTACTAGATATAAAAAATTGAGGTTTGCCGATTATATTGTAATAATGTCAGAGCCATTGAAGTACTTGAAAGAACAGTTAGACATTGTCTTTAAATGAGGATCTGACAGGAACATTAACTAAAGCAAAGTGAGGTAATTGAATTTAGTAAAAAAAATTAGGCGATGCTGAGGTAATTACATTAGCAAACAAGACACAAAAAGGTGTAGATTTGTTTTGCTACTTGAGCAGCAAAATGACTGTGGATAGCCGAAAAAGAGAGTACATAAAGCCTTTTCTATGTGTAATATAGACTTGAAAGTAAGGAAATCTTTTGTCAAGGAATTTATCTCGAGTGCAGTTCCAATGGGGCATAAAAGTGGAAGATAAACCCAGGGTCTATGTCGACTGGGACAACTGGGAGATTTAGAAACCCCCCACCTATCCAACCTATCCACTTTCTCTCTCTCTCTCTCTATCTTTTTTTTTTTTTTTTTTTTTTTTTGGGGGGGGGGGGCAGAAATACAGGGAAATTTTTAGATTTCCAGAAATTTTTCATTGTTGACGTTACTAAATGGATAGGTTGAAATTAGATATAGTGGGGATTAGTGAAGTTCGGTGGAAAGAGGAACAGGATTTCTGGTCAGGTGAGTACAGGACTATAAATACAAAATCAGTTGGGGGTATTGGAGAAGGTCTAATAATGAATAAGAAAATAGAAATGTGGGTAAACTACTATGAGCAGCGCAGTGATAGTATTATCACAGTTAAGATAGATACAAAGCCAGCACCAACCACAGTAGTACAAGTTTATATGCCCACTAGCTCTGCCATGATGAGGAGATCGAAGAAATGTATGAGGAGGTAAAGGAAATTATTCAGACAATTAAGGTAGAGGAAAACTTAACTGTGACAAGAGACTGGAATTCGGTAGTAAGGAAAGGAAGGAAAGGGAAGATAGTAGGTGAATATGGACTGGACATAAGAAATGAAAGAGGAAGCCACCTGGTAAAATTTTGTACAGACCATAATTTAATTATAACAAACATCTGGTTTTAGAATCACGAAAGAAGGTTGTATATGTGGAAGTGACCAGGAGACACCGGAAGGTACCAGATAGATTTTATAATGGTAAGACATAGATTTCGGAACCAGGTTTTAAACTGTAAGACATACCCAGGGGCAGACATAGACTATGACTATAACTTATTGGTCATGAACTGTAGGCTGAAACTGAAAAACCTGCAGAAATGTAGAAAAGTAAGGAGATGAGACTTTCAGAGGGAGCTTTAGGCAACAACTGGCAGAAATGGGGGGAACATAAAACAGTAGAAGAGGAATGGGTAGCATTGAGAGACGAAATAGTGAAGGCAGCAGAGGACAAAATAGGTAGAAAGGCAAAACCTGCAAAACATCCTTGGATATCACAGGAAATACTAAATTTAATTGTTGAAAGGAGAAAATATAAAAATTCAGTAAAAGAGACAGGCAAAATGGAGTACAGAAGACTAAGAAATGAGATTTACAGTAAGTGCAAAATAGCTAAGCAGGAGTGGATAGAAAGTAAATGCAAGTCAGTAGAAGAATGTATAAATAGGGGGGGGGGGGGATAGATAGGCCTACAGGAAAATAAAAGAGGCATTTGAATACAATAAAAAGAACTCAGATGGAAAACCAGTTCTCAGCAAAGAGAGGAAAGCTGAAAGGTGGAAAGAGTATATAGAGGGGCTCTACAAAGGAAATGAACTTACAGATAATATTGTATATGCTCAGACTTTAAGAAAAATATAATAATCCCCATTTCAAAGAAAGCAGGTGCAGACAGGTGTGAAAATTACGGAACCATTAGTTTAATATGTCATGGTTGCAAAATTTTAACACAAATTATTTACAGAAGGATGGAGAAGCTGGTAGAAGCTGACCTCGGGAAAGATCAGTTTGGATTTAGGAGAAATGTAGGAACGCAGGAGGCAACACTCACTTTATGGCTTATCTTAGTAGATAGGTTAAGGAAAGGGAAATCTACATTTCTAGCTTTTTTAGATTTGGAGAAAGCTTTTGACAGTGTTGGTTGGAATACACTCTTTAAAATTCTGAAATCAGCAGGATTAAAATATAAGGAACGGAAGGTTATTTACAACTTGTACAAAAACCAGACTGTGGTTATCAGAGTTGAAGGGCATGAAAGGGATGCAGAGGTTGGGAAGGGAGTAAAACAGAGTTGTAGCCTTTCTCCAATGCTATTCAATTTGTAAATTGAGCATTCTATAAAGGAAAGCAATGATAAATTTGGAGAAGGAATTAAAGTTCAGGGTGAAGAAATAAAAACATTGTGTTTTGCCAATGACTTTGTAATTATCTCAGAGACAGCAAAAGACCTGGAAGAGCAGTTGAACAGAATGGATAGTGTGTTGATAGGTGTGTACAAAATGAACATTAACAAGAGCAAAACGAGGGTAATGGAGTGCAGTCTAAGAAATTCGGGTTATGCTGAAGGAATTAGATTAGGTAACGAAATAGTAAAGTTGGGAGATGAGTTTTGTTATTTGGGCAGTAAAATAACATGTGATGGTCACAGTACGGAGGATATAAAATGCAAAATGGCAATGGGAAGAAAGGTGTTTTTGAAAAAGAGAAATTTGTTAACATCGAATAGTAATTTAAGTGTAAGGAAGTCCTTTCTAAAGGCATTTGTGTGGAGTGTTGCCTTGTATGGGAGCAAAACATGGATGATAAACAATGTGCACAGGAAGAGGATAAAGGCTTTTGAAATGTGGTGTTACAGAAGAATGATGAAGATTAGATAGGTGGACTGCGTAACTAATGAAGAGGTACTGAACAGAATTGGAAAGAAAAGGAATTTCTGGCATACCTGGACTAAAAGAAGGGATCAATTGGTAGGATACATTCTTAGACATCAAGGAATTGTAAATATAGCAATTGAGGGAAGTGTGTGGAGTAAAAATTGCAGAGGGAGACCAAGAGATGAATACAGTAAGCAGGTTGAAATGAATGTAGATTATGGGTCTTATGAGGAGATGAAGAGGCTTGCTTAGGATAGAGTAGGGTGGAGAGCTGCATCAAACCAGTCTCTGGACTGAAGACCACAACAACAACATTTATTTTTGTAGTTTTAGCTGGTAAGAGCTCTACCCACTACTGCAGAATAATACTGCAATAATAAAAGTATTTATTGAAGGCATCAGCACTTTAGGAATTTAAGGCATAGATAGTCTTCTTTATGTGCTCATTTACCAAATTCCAAACTGTTCTACATGTATTGTGAGGCTCTTTAATGAACCTGTCATTGTATTTCTTTTTTGCCTCCTCCACTTGCTTTCTGTAAAGTCTCGTAGCTCTTGAGTAGTAATAGTGAAGCAGGTCTACAGTTGAAGATCTCTGTCTTCTTACAGTTCCTCAACATTATTACAGTGCCTTTTATTATGTCCAGCTCAGTAGTATACCAAATTTTTGCTGTTATAGGTATGTCCCTTCCTTTTGATTTTCCTGCAGATACTGATTTGGGGATTACTGGAAACAAGCTAACACATCACTGTTTTCACAATTTAAAATTGCATCCACAGGTATTTTCTGTTTTCAAACGAATAAGGACTGTCTGAATTTAAGTAATGTTAATAATAATCAAAAGGCATGATGGTCTGTGTCTACTTATGTCAAAACATTAAATAGAATAATGGAAAGTCCAGGTTGGATTTAATAATATAGCAATAAGGACAGTTTACAAATCACCGCAAAGACATTGCGATGAGCTACGACAGGCTCATACAAAAGGCACATCCATACAACACTTTCAGTTATCGGCCTTCTTCAGAAAATAGAACATTCATGCAATCACACAGATGCACAACAAGTCATACAACTATCACCTCCGCCTGCCACACTTCTAATCACGCTCTGCGGCATGTAAATTGGGGAGTGGAGGGGAGATAGGAAGGTTACGTCACGGTGGTGGGAATGGGTACAGCACAGCCTAGATGGGAATAATGAGATGCTGTACCCCTCCCCACCATTGTGACGTAACCTTCCTATCCCCTCTCCCCGCCCCTCCCCTCCCTGATTTACATTCCGCAGAGCATCTACATCTACATCTACATAGATACTCTGCAAATCACATTTAAGTGCGTGGCAGAGGGTTCATTAACCACTTTCATAACTTTTCTCTACTGTTCCATTCTCTAATAGCGCACGGGAAGAAAAAACACCTAAATCATTCCATTTTCGATATGATTTCTCTTATTTCATTGGGATGGTCATGTCTCCCTAAGTAGGTGGGTGCTAGCAAAATATTTTCACATTCAGAACTAAAAGTCGGTGATTGAAACTTCGCAAACAGATCACGCCGCAATGAATAACGTCTTTCTTTTAATGATTTCCCAATTCGTGCAACATTTCCGTGACGCTTTCCCTCCCGTAATGTGATAAAACAAAATGAACTGCCCTTCTCTGAATCTTCTCAATATCTTCCGTCAGTCCCACCTGGTGAGGGTCCCACAAGGGGCAACAGTATTCCAGGAGAGGACACACAAGTGTAATATAGGCAGTCTCTTTGGTGGAGCTGGTGCATCTACGAAGCGTTCTGCCAATGAAACGTAACCTTTGGTTCGCCTTCCCCACAATATATTCTATGTTTTCTCTCCATTCAAAGTTGTTCGTAATTGTAACTCCTAAGTATTTGGTAGAATTTAAGACCTTAAGGTTTGACTGATTTATTGCGTAATTGAAGTTCAGCGGATTTCTTTTCATGGTCATGTGTATTACTTCACACTTTTCTTTATTTAGTGTCAATTGCCAATTTTCGCACCAAGCAGAAATTTTGTCTAAATCGCTTTGCAGTTGCTTTTGATCCTCTGTTGACTTCACTAACCGATAAACGACAGCATCATCCGCGAACAGTCTAAGGGAGCTATTCATATTATCTCCTAAATCAGAATGAAACTTCACTCTGCAGCGGAGTGTGCGCTGATATGAAACTTCCTGGCAGATTAAAATTGTGTGCCGGAACCGGGACTCAAACCTGGGACCTTTGCCTTTCGCGGGCAAGCGCACTACCGACTGTGCTATCCCGACACGACTCACGATGCCGCCCCACAACTTCACTTCTGCCAGTACCTTGCCTCCTACTTTCCAAACTTCACAGAAGCTCTCCTGCAAACACGCAAGACTAGCACTCCTGGAAGAAAGGATATGGTGGAGACATGGCTTAGCCACAGCCTAAGGGATGTTTCCAGAATGAAACTTCACTCTGCAGCGGAGTGTGCGCTGATATGAAACTTCCTGGCAGATTAAAATTGTGTGCCGGAATCGGGACTCGAACCTGGGACCTTTGCCTTTCGCGGGCAAGCGCACTACCAGATCAGAGAAATTTTAGCACTAACATAGGTTTGTTTGTACTCTATCTCTCTCTCTCTCTCTCTCTCTCTCTCTCTCTCTCTCTCTATCTATCTCTCTGTGTGTGTGTGGGGGGGGGGGGTGTTTGTATGCACCTCGAATCTCAAGAAACATTTTTTTGAACTTACACCACTTGTACTTTTGAGTGCCTCATATATCCTCTGCTCCCGCAAACCCCAGACATAAACCTTTGCTAGTTCCTACCCCAACCACCTTCCCCTCCCCAGCGCACACTATAGCCTCATGTGCATCTTCCATTCTGTCACATACTCCAGTCCCTCCACTTTCCTTCCTCATTGTCCATCAGACAGCATTGGCATATTCCCCAACCCCCCGTGTGCATCCATCCCCTGCCTTCCTATTTTCCTCTCCATGCTGCTTCCCCAGCCCAACTACTGGTTGCTTTTGCCTTGGCCATGCTAAGTCCCGCAATCTGGCTACAGCAGCCGGAGACGGCAGTCGTGTTTTTGTCAGTGTGCGTGTGTGAAAGAGTGTGTGTTTCTCCATCTGACAAAGACCGTCATAGCTGAAAGTTTTGAAGTACATTATAATCTGTTATGAGTGCCTTTCTGCAGCTCATCAGGTTGTCTCTTTGGTGAGTAGCCATCTATCTTCCTCAAAAATATTGTATAATTGTTTATTGCTATACAATATTAATTTTACACAATTACAATTAAATTTGTACCTCAGTGTATCTGCTCAATTACAAAATTAAAAGTTAAATTAATTCTGATAATGTTATAGCTTAGAAAACTGTAATTGAATGCCTTTTCAATTGAATTACATGGTAATTAGTGTTGTTACATTTACTTTGTGGACTTGCAGAATTGATATAAAATTAAATACAAAATGTAGCAATGGAAAATCCAGGTTGGAATCTCAACAACAGAGACCACTCACTGAAGACAGGCATGTAAAATAGACTATCACATTCACACAACTGAAATTTTCAGCTTTGGCCTTTATAAAAAAGAAACACATAAATTCATATACCCAGTCAGTTGTAGCTCAAGCTTACATGAATGAATACCAACTAGGCTGCTCCAGTGAAGATGGATTTGTAGTTGTGTGATCATGTGTAGTTGATTTATATCTGAGTGAGTGTGTTTCTTTTTCTGATGAAAGCCATGGCTGAAAATTTAACTTGTGTGAATTTGATTATCTATTAACTAAAAATGATTATTTTATGTAAATTTCACAATAATTAGGCAATGCTTCTGTTGTACGTAATTGGCATGTTGTGCTAAAATACAGTATTTTCCTGGTTTGTCATTAATGCATTATTGATGGCTGATTATTAGCTTTACTCTAACAATGTTTATCATGAACATTACTATTCTTTCTATTATGAACAGAACCCTGCTTTCTAAATAACATAGCTGAAATTATTATTTGTGTAGTCAAATTCTGAGAATTTAAATAAAAGGAATATATCTTCGAGTACATATTCTGCATTGTAACTTGCATATTGATAAAGAGGTATAGTTACATGTTTGTTTAATTTATGGTTGGATCAGTTCTCTTTTCTGTTACATAAGTGGAATACCCAAATAGTTGCTGGAGATATTCTATAGATACCATGCAACATGCTATACAGGATCTCAAAACATAATCGTATACTTCAGTACAGTGTACCAGATAGATAGGTATCGAATAATTCAGTTGTCACACACTGGCTGTTATTACAACTGGCACTGCATAATAGTTAATAACTCCTAGTTAATGTAACTCTGTATTACATAGTGTTGTAACAGCTGTTGTATTTTGTGAAATGCAGCTCACTTTCGATGGAGTTCGTGTTGCTGGTGTGGAGATTGTGACACAGAATGCTTCAAGGAATGAACTCCTCACTTTCTGGCAACAAAATGATATAGATCTGTCAAGAGGATTGGATTTTGCACCAAGAGGCTCAGTACTGGTTCGATTTACTCATTTGCAACATGCACCATTTACCACTAGAATTTTGGTAAGTACTTTATAAGTTAAATGTTATTATTGCACAATCATGCCTTGCATAATGAATTTTATATTTCCATGCTACCTTGTTTGTTGCTACAGTAGAACTCCATTTTTACATTTTCCAACAGAATTAATGAAAATGGTGTAAAATTTGGGAAAACGTAAAATGCGGAAAATAATGTTTTAAACAATAAAAGGTGCTTACTGGATCACCCTTCCATTTTCGTAGTTTATTTGTGATACATGTACATAATAGGCAGCAAAATGCTCATAAGGAAGTTTATTTATTATGTATTAAAGGTTATCCAAATTTTGTACTATTTTAAGCACCAGGCAGAACTGGAACTGGTAATTTTATAGGAAGTAGAAATTTTTTACGTAATTTCAATCATAACAGACTTGTCAGCAAGCCTTTAACTGGCATTCATTATTTACATAGTGAAACTGCACAAGTTCCGTACTTTTTGTATTTTTCAGTATTTCACACAATGATATTTGAGAATGTATTCATGTTCTTGAGTTCAGATATAAAGTTAAATATATGTGGCATCTGTTCTTCCGGACATTGATCCTGCAGTTATTATCTATTCATATTCATGGAATGTATAACATTAACTATGAATGGGTAAAGTTGAAAATGTGTACCCAGCCAGGACTCGAACCCAGGTATCCTGCTTTCTAGGCAGTTGTGCTGACCTCTACACCTCTGGGGAGACAGTGATCACCACACCTGCACGGAATTACTCAAGTATGCCTCCCGTTGAATACAAATTGTCAACTGCCCTGCCCATTAGAACTCAAACTGGTATTTATTGTAAACTAATTCCCATAAGAGTAAGGGTCTAGAAGTGCCTCCGTACTGAAGAAAGGATCATTGCCCGTCATCAGCATTTTATGTAAGTTATATATATGTGGCATCTGTTCTTTTGGACATGTCACTAAAATGTTTCTCATGTGATAAAAATACTTTGAATGTTCATATAAAATGATCTGATAGAAGAACAAAACAAAGATGATTGTTCAAAAACACTTTTTATTTTTTTTATTTATTTACTTTTTTTTTTCACAGCGAACTGTGAACCAGTGAACACATAGGACGTGCCACCATTGTTGTACTTGCTGCACACCCTGGCACAAGGAACTTTACTTCTATAACAAATGAATCATTTTGAACCTCCCATTCAGCATTGTTTCACCTAAACTCAAGAGATGGCAGTTTGCTTGCAAACTATCCTCTTATCCTGCCAGCCTACTAGACTTAATATCATTAGGCTGAGTCTCTTTCCCTATTTTTCTTATTTTTCCCTCCCTTTTTTATAACAGTATCCCTTTATTTTTCCTGTTTCCCTGCTTCCTATGTATCTTTTAATGTTTCCCTTTATTTTTCTTCTCTCCCAGCTTCCTCCCTCTCTTTTCAGTTTTTCGTTTGTAAATTACATTATTATTTCCATATTTAATGACCTTTATTTCTCACTTTCGACAGTGCTTACTTTTTACTATCTTCAAACTCCCTTTACTTTTTCTTATATTAAGATATATGTCACTTGTATTTGTTCTCTTTCAAAACTCCCCCAGCCAATGCCCCTTTTCTCCCTGAAGGAGGAGTCTGTTTACTAGCAACAAAATGTTTCACTTACAGTGTTTCTGTTAATTTTTAGGTTGATAACAATGGGCTTCCAAGAATAGGTACTGTGAGAATTTTCATGGCACCAAAGTTTGATGAACGTGGCCTTCCGATGTTGCTCCGTCACCAGAAACGCCTCTTTATAGAGATTGACAAGTTTTTTGTGCAATGTAAGTCTTGATAGTAAATCTAGCTATGGAAAGTCTATTTGAAACATCAGATCAACTTCAGGTCACTTGGACTGAAAGAAGAAAAACATTTAAAATTCATAGCTCTTACATGTGTTGACAAGTAAACAATTGTGTATTAATAAAAGGCAACTCAACTTTGCATTCTCACAGGTGCAACATCAGTTGTATAGTCGAACCGAAATACGATGATCCCTGGTGCTTGCGCCAATCGGCTTTGAGCGCCAGCTGCGCCAGCATATCATTGGAGTGCATGCACGTGTCCGGCTGCACTGTGCACTTTTGCCAGTTCTGTCAGACAACAGTGACCATTAGCTACACTGTCCAGGAGCGAACTATTTGGCAACATGTTTGAATTGCATTTCTGCAGTAGGGGCGTTCTCCCACCCCAGTGGGCGGAGCCATGGATCATCGTGTTTCAGCCAGACTATAAGTTGTAGACCATTCTATTGCTATTATTGACATTCATGGTGTAACATTTACTATTTGTTCACAATAAGTTGAGAATCCACATGATGGCTGTTAGGAGTGGCAGGAGGTGAATGTTGCTTCCAAATTAAGTTTGCTGAGGGAATTGGAATGATGGGAAGATGGCATCAGTTGCTTGATGCAGTGCTGAAAACTGGAACTTTAACAATGTTTACAGTAATACATCTGTAGGCTTCTTAATATTTGCAGTACTTAGAGATAAATGAGTGTCTCTCAACTATAACAATAATGGAAGGTCCAGTAAGGAATATTAATAATAATATGTAGATAGGGAACAACTCACCATAAAGACGAATGTTGAGCTGCCGACAGACACAAATAAAAGACATAAACACACACAAAATTCAAAATTTTCAGCCGCGGCCTTCCTCAGAAAGAGAACACTCATCCACACGTCAGCCATCTCTGGCTGCCCAGACTGTGTTGGGCGGCTCCTCAGAAAGAGAACATTCATCCACACAATCAGTCAGGCACACTCATCCACACATGTCAGCCATCTCTTGTCCCCCCACACTGTGTTGGGCAACCAGAGATGGCTCACGTTGTGGATGAGTGTGCCTGAGTGATTGTGTTGATGAGTGTTCTCTTTTTGAGGAAGGCCGTGCCGAAAATTTAGAATTGTGTATTTCTTTTATTTGTAACTTTCAGTAGCTCAACGTTCGTCTTTACGGTGAGTTGTTCCCTACCTTAATATTATTAGTGTCTCTCAACTATACTACATTCATCCCAAGAATAAACCTTATGTAAACATTACACTATGTTTTCTTGATGTCTGGAATCACGTTTGTTTTCTTTGCAAGTGGGACAGAAGCTCAGCTGCCTTGATTGTAGTCAAGTATGATAATGAGAATACATTAAAAATGCATTGACTCAGTGATAATATGGGACAACAGCTTTACCATGCTTATTTAACTTGGGACAGCAGTTGGAAGCCAGCAGGTCGAAATAAACTGCAACAAAATCAGTTACAATTAAACATAGAGATGAGCGTAGCTCTAAATGTCACATAGTTTTTAAACATAAGAAATTATATACCACAAACTCCAGCTATATACTTTTTTGGGGACCAGATGGAAAATGTAATGTGCTCTCATTTTTAGCTAACATATGACTGTAATTATAAAACAAAGAATGATGAAATTTCCTAACTTAAATACAGGATAATTAAGTCTAATTGATGAAACGAAAATTATAGAGGGAAACTTTCCCGGTGGGATAAACAAAAATAAAAATAGAAAAGAGATGACTTACCAAAAAGACCGGCTCGTTGAGAGAAACAAATAAAATCACACATAAACACACACACAAGCTTTTGCCACCACTGGCAGCTTCTTCAGGAAAAAAGGGGAGGAAAAGGGAAGGATATGGGTTTTAAGGAACCCTTTTCCTCCCCTTTATTCCTGAAGAAGCTGCCAGTGGTGGCGAAAGCTTGTATGTGTGTTTGTGTGTGCTTTTATTTGTTTCTCTCGACGAGCCGGTCCTTTTGGTAAGTCATCTCTTTTCTATTTTTATTTTTGGATAATTAAGTCTCTTACACATGTTCTGATTTATAGTCTGACTAACCAACCAACCAAATTCATAGCAGCCTACAGATGTTCTGACTAACTGCATGCAGTGATTGCAGTGCCTCTCTGTTCTGGTGTCTGGTTGTCGAAATGTTTTTGTTTTTGCTTGTTCACTGTGCAGACAGCAGACAATCGCGGCAGGAAGTTGGTCCCTACACACGCACAGTTTGTCAAGTGGAGTGGTAGGATGTCATATGCAGAGGCCCAACCAAACAATCGACAAAAAAAGTTGGTTGAGAAGTGCTTCCACACGTCCAATTTATCAAGCCGGCGATAAATTTGTACTGACAAATCGGAATGTGTGTAGGGGCCTTTATTGTGCATGGGCTGTGAGTGACATTAAAGCTTGTTGTAGGGATTTCATCAAATAGTTAAATATAAAGCCACTGAAAGTATTACTCACTCTCATCTAGTAATCTGTTAAATACATCCCATACCTGAATCTGAAAAATATGTTGCAGTAATGGAACACTAATCCTACACTGACAATGAAGTAATCAACAATAGACTCCATGAAGCCACTTTTGTTAGTGTTCCATGAGCATGTTTCATTACGGAGAAGGAAGTAGCTTTAGCAATTTTAACAGTACTTATTAAAAGCATGACAATCACAACGCAATTGACCTTTGTAAAGGCAATGACTGTACACATTTTTTTAAATATAAACTATACAGCCAAAGAATGATTTAATACAAACTTAGATGGCTGTTAATTCATTATAAAATCTTAATTTTCCATTTACGATAATAATTAATAAGGATAGGTAACTTCCACGAGCAGAGAAACGCCGTTGTGTATGTACTATAGCTGGTGACCAGTCACTGCCCTTGTGTTTATTTACATCAGTTTACATCAGGTATATTGTTACAGTGAAGTGTAGATTTGATTCTCCACTTCTGGCAAATAGTACATTCAGGCAACATTGAAGATAGTTGTGTGCTCTTTGTTATTTCATATACAGTCAATAACTTAAAACTGTTATTGAAACTATGTGGTTGCATAGCTGAGTTACTTTTGTAAATACTCTCTTCTGTTAATACGTATAATAACGGTTTACTAGTAATTTTATACAGGTAATAGCTATGTGTTGGAAATGTACACATTTGTGTGTTTGGTTTTACTTCTTTCAGTCCAGGAGAACTGGAGTTGTGGATCAGCTGTATATTTCATAATATAATTTTTAATCTTTTCATAATGTCTATGTGATATACGAATATTTGTTGAAAAATACTTACACAATCTCAATACATTGAACATGGGAATTATAGGATAGGAGAAATAATTAAATCTGCATTTCATTTGTGTTACTGAATAAAAGTGAACAAGAGGTGCACATTGATGACTAATTTGTGCTGAATTTGTGACCATGGGTAGCTGTTAGGGTCAGATAAGAACAGTGATGATGGAAGAATGAAATTGTGTGGTAGGGTGAGATATGTATGGAAATGTTGGAGATTGGACTAGGACAATGGAATTAAAGAGGAGATAAAATAATAGGATGTTGTGAGTGTTGTGGATTTTGGATTGACAACACCTGGTTCAAAAATCATAAATGTAGACTATGTACATGGAAAAGGTACCAAGTAAATTATATCTAACCAATCAAAGATATAAAAACAGCATCAGAATGTCGAATACTTTTCCTGCAGCAGATCGTAACTTGCTTGTAGCAGACATAAGAACTAGCCTGAAACATATTAAAAATAACCAACTTATAAAGAAGTAGTCTCTGTGAAAACTGTAAAATGAAAATTCCAAACCCTTTCCAAATAGTAGGGTAGGGAGATTGGGACCAAGTTTTGACATAACTAGGGTGATCAGGTGTACTGCATTTCACAGGATACCCCTGTTTCTTTCTTCTTGTTCTTCTTTTTACTGTAGCCCGCCACGAGGTTAGAAAATCTTTAAAAATTCTTTATCCTGTATTTCAATATAATCCTGTGATCCATCCTGCAAAATTCGATTATTGTCTTATTCAGTAGTTATACAGTTAATGAAGAACTAAACACAATACTCATTTTGTGGAGGAAAGGAAGTTCTGTAAATAGTGTGGTGTCTGCCATGTATGTTGTATCCAATCATAGCAGACGTAAACATCATTTGCACCAATCAGAAACACAAAATATCTTGCAATAGTAATATTACAATGAAGATCTGCTTGTAAAATTGGAAGTCACAGTTAGTGCAACTGATTTTCTAGCTCTTTGTGTGGTTTGAAAGTCAATGCAAGTCATTAGTGCATGGACTGTGAAATGAGTTTGGAAATGTAATCATGTAAAAAGTGCCAGAAAAATATGTGTTAATGACGAATTGCGATGTTTCTATCCATTTATTGTAGGGGTTAAAGAGAAATTGGATTTTTCTGAATTGGAAGTACTGTGTTTGGCTCACCTAAATCCTGTTACTTAAATACACCGGGAAGGAAATTAATGACAACTTTTTGATAAAGTTTCAAATATTAGACAGTACGTTACTAATGCTATAGTGAAGGAATGGAATGCAAGGCACAAACAAAGTCATTAAAATGGGTTAAAATATTTGCAAAACTTGATGAGTTAAATTTGATTATTGTATTGTTGGTAACATTGTAGATTTTATTCTTTGCCTGCCCGTTACAAGCAAGGAGGTTAGAATTATCTTGGTTACAAATGCACCAGAAGCACAAACATTTTCTGTAATGAGCAGTATAGGACCCCTGAAAAATCCAGACAAGTGAGTGTGTAGAGGTATATGATACACTTCTGAGAACTTCTAAAATGTTAAAAGCAATTCATTAAAGTGAAAAAAAAAACTTGATTTTATGTTTAACTGTACTCAGATCATTATCTTCATCATAACTGTATTTCACCATTATCATTTGTTTCGCAATATTTAGACTGATAAGATGTTGAGTGGAAGACTTGTATGTTCTGTTAATCAATTACAAAAAGCAAATAATCAAATAAGGTAAATTTGATACTATTATGTTGTACAACTGGTAGATCCTGCTCCTGAAAATCTGATCACCTTAGACATAACAGAAGAATGGGTTACCATCAGAGATGCAATAATGGAAACTAGAAGTTGGAAAACTGGAAATATAGGAGGAATAAAAAGAATTAGATCACACAGGAAGTATTAGACAAAATGGATTTATGGAGAAAATGGAAAAATAACATTTTGAGGAAATAGAACAGTTGGAAAGGCAAGGAAAAGTAAATGAAATTTGCAGAGCTACAAAGTATATAAACAATGAAAGAACCACAAAACATTAGCAAGGAAGTAATGCTAAACAAGTAGGAAAAGATAGCAAAGACTTTATGATTCTGCAGTGGATCAAGAAGGACTGGTCGTACAAAAGGAACAAGAATGTGATGAAAATTAATTGGAGTCAATAATACAAAAATTGAGGATCTCAAGGAAAGGAAAGCAATGGGTTGTGATCAAATACTGGCAGAAGCACTGAAAGACTTGGGGAATGGGGCTATAATCAGCATTACAAGTCTGATCAACAGTATGTATGACACAAGTATCGCCTGAAGAGCGTCCAATGATAATAATGGTTCCCTTACCAAAGAAATGCAATGCCAAACAACATGAAGATTATAGGACAATTAGTTTTAAAAGCAATGTTACCAAAGCTGTGACCTGAGTAGTGCTGAGAAGAATGACAGGGAAATTGAGGAGAATACAAGAGAAGATCAGTTTGGATTTAGAAAAGGAAGAGAGACTCTAGAAGCAATTGTGTGCCTGAGAATGTTAGCAGCAAGATTTTTAGAAGTAAACAGAGGAAAAATAAGTTTATTTTGTTGACTGGGGAAAAGAATTTGAGAAAATTGACTGATGTATGCTGTTGAAGATTCTGAAAGGTACTAGTATTGTTGGGGAGGATAGAATGCTGATAAAAGAACTCTATGTGGGACAGAAAATAGTGTTTCAAATAGATAGAGATGAAAATGAAGAGGTTGTTATTGGAAGAGGTATGATACATGGTTGTTGTATGTCACCAGCCCTTAGTAGCACTTTCGCTGTGGCTGACGCTATCCTACATTGAGCGCAGACGCTTATAAGAGTCAGCCGCAGCGAAAGTGATAGATATGCTGAAAAACTGATCAATGATGCCTTAGAAAAAGCAACTGGACTTGTAGCAGGAGGAGAAAGAATAAAAACCTTTAAATATGCAGAGGATATGACTTTACTAGCAGAAACAGAAGAAGAGCTCCATGTAATGATGGAAAATATTGTAAGGTTGGGGGGGAAATTTGGAATGAACATGAACATTGATAAGACCAAATGATGAAAATTGGAAAAGAAGGAGACACAATCAATATATCAGTAGATGGAAGAAAATTGCAACAGTTTCAACTATTTCAGTATCTGGGAAGCTTGATAACTTCCAATGGAAATTGTGCAGAAGAAGTGAGATGCATAACATACACAGCGTAGAAAGTGTTTGGGAGAGTGAAAGATTTACTGACAGCCAGGAGCATCCCCATTAAGCTCTGGAACAGGTTTGTCAAATGCGTCCTGTGGAGCAAGTGTTGAAATGTGGCTACAGAGAAGAAGGGAGATATTGAAACAGACCAACAGAATGAGAAATGAGGAGGTGTTGAGCACTGAATAGTACCACTGAATGAATGGTCTATTTTGTTAATTTAGCATGTGTCTCTGCTTATCGTGTATATGCAAATTTATATAAAATGTGAGTTGCTGTATTATTTATTTATTTCATTTGCATTGTTTAGACCCATAGAGGATCACATAAAGCAAGTTATGTTCTGTTGCTGTTAATTTTCTTCTTCTTCTTCCAGAACTCTTGCTGCATTTGGCTCAATGTTCTTCTGTCCATTTACTTCTTGATGTGTTGGATTTATCTTCTGATGACATTTTCCAGCTGTGGATTTTATGTCTGAAAGTTTTCGATCTTCAATGTCCATGGTTGTGATGTTAGCATTTTCAGATCAGTTTGGACCAGTTCAATCCAGACTATAGCTGTGTTTAGTTTCTGTAGGTACATCAAAATTTTCTTTGTTAGTTGGTTGACATCTAATCTCATGATGTTTTTGTAGAATTTCAGTTGTCATTTGCGAAAATCGGTCTCCATGTTAGAGTATTTTTCTATGATTCTGTGAGATTGTAGACAATATCTTTCAGATGTGAGTTTTGGGGAAAAGGATTTTTTTGGATGATTTTTCTTTCAGCCTTCTTGATGTTCTCGATGTCCCCTTGGTAGTTGAGGTTTGAAGTCTTGCTGGCATAGAGTGTTTCAGGTTTGATAACTCTTATGTAGTGTCTAATTTTTGTTTTTATATTATTTCATTTTTAGATGCTCACAGCTTTCCCATATGTTTTCCACATTTTCAGTTCATGTGTTTTCTTTGTTAATCTTTCCTTACCTGTAGGTTTGATGATTTCATCTAAGTATTTGAAGTTATTAAATAACCTTGTTTATTGTGCCATATTATGAGATCAGATTTTCTGTCTTGATGTGTTTTGTGGCCATAAATTCAGTTTTTGAGACAGAAATTTGTAGTCCAACTTTTTCAGCACATTCTTTGAGGACTTCAATCTGATGAACTGTTGTTTTTTCATCTCCAGAAAGGATCACAAGATCATCAGCAAAGGCTAGGCACATGACGTTTATGTTATTGCATTCGCTTCCTAGCCTGATGGCTCCCCAGTTGTTTCGATTTTTCATTTTTTTTCCCATTCTTTAATGACTTTGTCTAGAATAATATTGAAGAGTGATGGGGAGAGGCCATCACCTTGTCGGACACCAGTCTTGATGGTGAAAGGTTGAAAGAGTTCACCGTTGAACTTGTCTTTGGAAGTTGTGTCTGTTAGTGTTTGTTATATGAGTCATTGTGTTTTGGATCCAGATTGTTTTCTTTGGTTATATTAAACAGTGATTGTCAGTTGATGTAGTCGTAAGCTTTCCTTAAGTCGACAAATGTGCAGATGGTTGGGAGGTTTCTTGTGGCTCAAATTTTCAATGTAGATTTCAGGTTGAAAATTTGTTCAGTGCCTGATCTGTGTGGTCTGAATCCTGCTTGGAATTCACCCATTACTTGTTTAAGTTGTTCTTGTGCACGTTGTAAGAGGTAAGCGGAAAGGATTTCGTAAGGGACAGAAAGGAGGGAAATTCCTCTGTAGTTATTAACATCAGATTTGTATCCTGTTTTTATGTGGAGTGGGTGGGGTGGACTAGTGCACATTTCCAATCATCTGGGGTTTTTACTTTGCCAGATTTCCTGAATGATCTGTGTGATTTCTTGAAGTGATATTGGTCCAAGATTTTTCAGTACTTCTGCTATGATTCCGTCTTCTCCTGATGACTTTCCATTCTTGAATTTTTTGATGTGCTGCTAGATTTATTCTTGTGTTGGTAGCTCGGCATTGTGTTTCATGTGGCTTGGAAATGTGTGCGGAAATTATTCGGGTGGCTCGTAGCAGTTGAGGAAGTTGGAAAAGTAGTGTACCAGTTCCTCACTGTTTTCTTGGTTGCTAAGTGTGAGTTTTCCGTTTTATTTTGAAGGTCATATTTTGTGGTGAATAACCTTTAATTCTTTTTGTGAATGTCCTATAGAAATTTCTGCTGTTGTAATTTATGAAGTTGTCCTCAATTGACTCTAGTTGTTCGGTGATATAATTGCATTTGGTTTTCCTGATACTTCCGTGTGTCTGCGGTTGTCAAGGAATTCTTGTAAGGTTCCGGGGGTTTTGTTGCTGTATTATTATTGTTGGTAATATTTTAATTTAAATAACACACTCACAAAACCAGTTGTATGGAAGATATACTGAAAGGAAATGAAAGAAAAAAAAATATTGTGTCATGTAATATTTAGTACAAAGTAATAATTTGTAAAAACACCTTTCATTAACCTGACACATTCCACTTCATTACGAAGTGTCGTATTCATGATCTATGGAACAAGTACTAATCTAATCTAATCTGTTCTACTCTAGTGCATCTATCACAGCTGTAAATACTGTATCAGTCTCAGTAAGCAATTTTTCTGTCATCAGAAAGTCAATTACAGTATATCATTTCTCAGATGCGAACATAGTAATGTTACACACTACCATTGCACACATTACAGTTCAGACCTCTCTTGAGGAAGCAAAGTCAGCAAGTTGGAAAGAAACCGGGAAATATGCCTGACATACGACCACATGTAAATTCCTATGGCTCCATTATTAAGTACAGAAAATGAGAAAGTAACCATGTTAAAAAATTTCACCAGCTTTGAATAAATTTTATGGTGATAAAATATCAAAACAGAAATAGACGTTATGATGGCTCAATATAACAGCTTATTCACAGACATTACCAAGGTGTAGTAGTTTGTGTGCCTTTCATTGATACAGGATAACCATACTGTATATGCAACCACAGTACAGGGGCATCTGTGGAGAGGTCAGACAAATATGTGGGTCCTGAAAAGGGGCATCAATCGTTTTAGTAGTTATAGGGTTACCAGTATGGATGATTGATTGAGCCTCAGATAATGTGTCTCTGCCATGCAGCTATTGTTAACTGCTGAAAGCAAGGGAAACTATAGACATTACTTTTGAGGACATGCAACTTTACTGTATGAATATATGGAGATGGCTTCTCCTTGGACAAAATTTCCAGAGGTAAAGTAGTCCCTCATTCAGATCTCCGGGTGGGGACTACTCAGGAGGAAGTCTTTATCAAGCAAAACAAAACAGGCATTCTATGGAACAGAGTGTGGAATGTTCTATCCCTTAAACAGGTAGGTAAGTTACATAAATTTAAAAAGAAAAATCAATACAGTGTAGTTCGACATGGGGGGATTAGTGAAATTCTGTGGCACAATGAGCAGGATTTCTGGTCAGATGAGTACAGGGTTATAAATACAAAATTAGTTGTGGAGAGCATGGGAGTAGAATAAGAAAATAGGAATGTGGTTAAGTTACTATGAACAGCATCGTGAACACATTATCGGGGCAAAGATATACACAAAGCCAACACCAACCTCAGTAGTAAAAGTTTATACACCAACTGGACATTGAAAAAATGATGATGATATAACAGAAGTTAAGGGAGAGGGAAACTTGATTGTGATTAGAGACTAGAACTCTGTAGTAGAAAAAGGAAGATATGGAAAAATAGTAGCTGAAAATAGACTGGGAAAAGGTATAAAAGAGGAGGTCAGCTGGTAGAATTTTACACAGTGCGCCATGTAATGATCACAAGTACTTGGTTTAATCACCATGAAGGAAGATTATGTGTCTGGAAAAGACCAGGAAACACTGGAAAGTACCTGATTAACTTTATAATGGAAAGACATAGATTTCAAAACCAGGTTTTAAACTGTAAGACATATCCAGGGGCAGATATAGACTCTGACCATAACGTATTGGTTTTAAACTGTAGATTAAAACTTATGAAACTGGGAAAAGAAAAGTAACGAGGTGGAACCTGAACAAATTGAAGGAACCAGAATTTGTTGGACGATAAGTAGTTTAAACAGAAATGTGATAGAAGTATTTGAAATGAGATGCTACAGACAAATGCTGAATATTAGATGGGTATGAGTACATGCTAAACAGAATTGGGGAGAAATGAACTTTCTGGGATATCTTGACTAAGATAAAGGATTGTTTGCTGGGACACATTCTGAGACATTAAGGAATTGTTAATTTGTCATTGGAGGGAAGTGCATGGGGGTAAACATTCCAGAGGAAGACTGAGAGACAAATACAGTAAGTATGTTCAAAGGGAAGTAGACTGCCGTTCTTATTCAGAGGTGAAGGAGCTTTCACAGAACAGAGAAGTGTGTAGACCTGCATCAAACCTGTCTTTGAACTGAAGATCACAACAACACCTGATCCAAACATATATATTAATAATTTTAAATATCTTTGTAATATCAGTCATTACATGCAAGAATTTGTCACATAAGTTAATTTTTTCTACTTGTATCAGAATAACAAAAACACAATTTCATTGGTGTCAGTATCGCATCATATTTGTGCACAAGAAGAATTTGTCACATTGCACTTCTATCATGAACAGGATCAAGACTGCAAAATTTCATTGAGGGTCACTTGATGCTTCTTGCACAACAGAAAGTTTCTTCTTTTTAAGAACTATGTTCAGTTTAATAACTGGTCTTAATTTATGTGATCTGTTATCTTTATTGTTTGACTGATAATTTTTATAATTCTGTTGCAGTAAACAGTGGCCGTAATATATTTGAGCGTCGCTCTGATGAATCATCAGTAACTGTAAGATTTGAACAGACCTTTCACAACCTTACTGGAGTAGGACCATCACAACAACAGGCATCATACACCTACTGTGGGTGTGGGTGGCCACAACACATGCTGATACCCAAGGGCCAGCCTGAAGGATTTCCTTCAGAATACTTTGTTATGGTGTCTGATGGTAGTGAAGACAGGGTAAGTCCAATTCTATATCCAGCTTGCAACAAATGTAGAAAATTTCCTTTAAATATGAAACATACTAAACACTGAAAAATCCAATTGGAATGACAATAATGGATAGGCAACAACTCACCATCAAGAGCCCCACTGAGCTACTGACTGGTATACAAAGGAGACAATCACATGTGTACAATTTAAATTTTTGGCAACGGCATTCACCAGAAAAAAGATACACATATATTAATACAATCACTGATACTATTATACACCCACAACCACCATGTCCGGCCGCTCCAGCGTCACAAGCATATTGACTGTGAGTGAGGTGGGGATTGGAGGGGGAAGGATGCCGGGTAAAGGCAGGGATTGAAATTTCCACATTGCATGTTGAACTGTAAAGACTCTGATAAGCAGGAATCTGAGATGCGGAATAGCATACAGTGTAGGGAAGGGGTGTGAGAGGATAAAAGGGAGGTGTAGAGGAATCTGGAGAGGAAGTTGGGGGACTCGAAATGGTAAAATTATACAATAAGGAAAAAATGTAAAAAAGTAATTAATTAAGGGATATTGTAAGGGGTGACTCACAGTTGCAAGGAAGATATGAACTGGAGGGATACATGATAATTATTGGGGTAGGAGAGGGGGGGATAATGTTAGGTATAGAGTGTAGGGATGGCAAGTTATCTTAGGCTTGAGCCAGGATAGTTGTAGGACCATACAATGTGTTGAAAGGCCACCAACTCCCACCTACGCAGTTCAGAAGAGCTGGTGGTGCAGGGGAAGATCCACACAGCTCAGGCTGTAAACCAGTCAGTGAAATCCAGAGTGCTCTGTTCAGACGCATGGTGTGTGACAAGGTGGTCACACTGTTCTTTTTGCCACAGTTTGGTGGTGGCCATTCATCCTGATGGATAGCTGGTTCATTCTCATGCCAATATAAAACTCTGGAGGAAACCTTCCTAGCTCCACAAAATCCCAAACCTCTGGTCTGGTTAAGGTTCATTGATAATATTGTCATGATTTGGACTCAGGACTAGGGCACACCATCTCAATAAAAACTCCTTTACCCCCATGTTTCACTTGGGACTTACTACCAACTCTGCTGCAATCATTGCACAATGTTTTATATTTGTGTCATGATGAATTAGTTGTACATCAGGATGAATGGCCACCGTCAAACTGTGGCAAAAAGTAGGCTGGACTACCCTGTGGCATAGCATGTGGCTGACCACAGCACTCTGGATTTTAAAGGCTGCTTTATTACCTGAGCCATCTGGATCCTTGCCTCCACTACCAGCTCTTCTGAACTACACAGATGGAAGTTGTCCCTTCAACACTTTCTATGGTTCCACACCCACACTGGCCTCAACCTAAGATAACTTGTCATTCCCACACTCTAGGAAAATTTGTAAAGAGAAAGAAAGTTTTGTTGTTAGGTAGTTCTCATAGTAGAGGTGTTGACCAACTACTACAGAAAGAGCTAGGTCCAAATAATCCGGTCACAAACCTAGTGCATGTCTGATTCAGGTATCAGAAGATATATGTTCTTTACACACATATTTCATAAAGAACAATACTATGGATATAGTGGGTGGTTGGAATATTCCATAGAGAGTGACCTGGTGAAGATAGCATCAGCAACAAAGCATACTAGTGTGGAATTTGTGTCTGTTTTTGAGATGCCATCATCAGCCTCATTCGAGCTCTTCTGTCAGGAGAGTAAACTTGGGGTTGGAGTGTCTGCTTATGTCAGATACAGGATCCCATATTGGTTTGTTTCTTGAGGATGTTAATTGTAGGTGGGGAACACTAGGCATGGAATACACCTCAACAGGACAGGGAAGGGAAAACTAGCTGGGTTAATTGCAGGTAACTTAAGAGGGGGCACAATCACAAATGGTATAAAAAAAAAACAGTGGTTGCAGGTGGCAGAGGGATGTCTTTTTTTAGAATGGGGGGGGGGGGTGGGTGGGAAGGAAGGCAGCTCAGAAGACACTGACAATTTAAAAAACAGATGAACAAGAGGTAGATTTTAGAAAACAATGTTTAACAGTAAGTATTCAGAAACTGCTCGTAAATCTTTGTACAACCAATTATAATCCCAATAATAATAATAAAGAGTTTATTGTTGTTAGTCGATTACAGCAATAGACAACATCAAATTAAAATACATTTAAGAATACATTGTGTTAAAGTATTGGCTAATTAGCATATTTTAGTTTATGTTACAACAATGTGCAGTAGGTCAGGTATTGGATTACTAAATTTTTACAGCTGAAAAATTCTTTAATGTCATAGAATGGGTGGACAGCTAACCATTCATGCAGACTTTCTTTGAAAGTTAGTTCAGGAAGATCGTGTATAGATGTGGCAACTTATTGAATAGTTTGTTCCCTATGAATTCTTAGCTATTTATTGATTTTAACAGCATGTGGTAAGGCGTATATATGTGTTTGATGCTTCTTGTATTGTAACACTGTACATTTTCTCTGCATTTCACATCTTGTAAGCTCTTCTTCATATAGACAAAATCAAACAGTGGAAATTCCAGGAAGGATTAAACAATATTTTTGTGAAGGATAGGTTGCTACTCACCACAGAGACGTCTAAGGATCTGCAGAAAGGAACAAATAATGGAAAAAAGCTGCAAAGCTATCGGCTGATACGGCCTTCATTGGTTGGAAAACACACACACACACACACACACACACACACACACACACTGGCACAGACATGACTGCTGTCTCCGGCCACTGTCTGTGGGACTACTGGCAATCGAAGTGCTCATGCAGGTGTTATGTTGTGAGTGGATGGGATTGTGGATAAAATGCTCGGATGTGCTCTTTTCCTTTGTTACTATTCTCTTACACATTTCTTGGTTCATTATCTTTCTTACTCTTCTTTCCTGTGTTCAACACCCTCCTAAAATGCATACACTCTTACATCCGAAAGTTTTATCAACAATCCTATCCACTCACAACAAAAACCTCCATGATTGCTCCACTTGTCAGTAGTACCACAGACGGGCCGCAGAGGCCAGAGACAGTGGTCGTGTCTGTCGTGTGTGTGTCTCTGTGTGAGTTTCTCCAACCGACAAGGCCATATTGGCCAAAAGCTTTGCAGATTTTTTTTTAATTATTTGTGCCTTTCAGTGGCTCATCAGACGCCTGTTGTAATAATAATAATTTCATGTGGCTTATTGGCCTGGTGCAAGTCTTTCAATTGGACACCACTTATTTCTCTGCAAATAAAGATTGTAAAATTATTTTAAAGTAACAAATATTCTTTTACTGGAGAGAAGACGTTGACTCCAAGTTTGAACCGGCGTTCTAAACTGTCAAATGTTCTTTACCTGGAAAAAATGCGTGAGTGCTTGTGTCAGAATTATGTTTATGAATGCTATTATAGTGCTGCACAATTTAGTAATTGTAAAGGCAGTCCAACAATATATTTTCTCATTTTTCTACAATTCAGTACATGGAAGTAACTAAACTAACTTTTACCGCCCTCGAGATCTAGTATTACAACTAATCTGTGAAATCTGTCAATAGGTGGAACAAGTTACTACGGATAGTGCTTGCCGTGCAGCTCACAGCTACTGTGGTTTGCACAATCGCTTGTACCCAGATCGGCGCAACATGGGATATCCATTTGACCGGATGCCACGTGATGGTGTAACTACTTTACGTGAGTTCATGACACAAAACATGGCTGTGATAGATGTGAGGATACGTCATATTGATGTTGTTGTTGGTCCCCAGCCTGGAAATCAACCAGGAATCCCATCAAATATTGGATGAACAAATTTGTTACTTCATACTGCATTCATCTTGCAGACACACTAGGTATTACTGTAGGTTTTATAGGAAAACTCTACAGTACTATAATCTGTCATGGAAAATTAATAGTTCATCATTTGTGTATTCCTGATCTGAATGTTTTAATTTATTGTTTCAGTCAAACTGAATACAAATTCTGAGACTGTATTTCTGATAGTTCAGTTTTTATTGCTGAATTTGCGTAGATTTGAAGAAAATTTGATGTAACAATCATTAAAAAAATCTTACTTAAGTCATTACACTATTTTAACATAATTTGTTTCTGTTTAAATGAAATGTAATCTCACAATACAAAATGTGAAACCCACCAAATCCTTATCTCCAACAAGAGTTCAAAACCAATTCCTCATCTCCAACTAGAGTTTGTAAAATAAATAATTTTATAAAAAGGTCGCATCAACTTTTTTAGAACCTTGAAATAAAAGTTCCCATGTATTATGTGGCTTATCTGTTTATAGCAAAAAATAGCATCGCTTATGGCTATTCATTTGTCCTTCACTGAAAACTTCATTTGAACTAACTTGTTCACAAACTAAAAAAAGTAACTTTCGAGATTTGGAGGCCCCCTGGGACGAGGGACACTGGACTGTGTGTAAAAAAAAAAAATAGCTTTCGAGATTTGGAGGCCCCAGTATGAGGTGTCAAGGGTGCTTTTGAGGTACAGGTATTTGGAGACCTCTCCAAGACAGTAGGCCCAGGGTGGTCCGCAATCTCATGCATTGTGGCTTTACATTATTTTCAAAAGATTTACAATAAAAGGGAAATAGTAGTGATGTGAAGCATGTGATAATATCTGTTATAACATACAACACACCTAACACATGGGTGGTGTCACAGGCTTGCCAGTTGGCTTTACATAATAGCTTTTAGATAGGACTTCAAATGTACGGCTATTGTAGCAACACTAAACACTTATCGGTACTAAATAATAATGGACATAACTTTGAAACTAAATGCAGAAAAATAGACCAATTTTATTAGACTTATAATACAAATTTTACGAAATGTTTATAACAGCAATTAAATACCGGTATCATAATTCTGAATCACTATCACTTTATTCCTTGTTATTCAGTTCCTTCATACTTCAGAGCATCATCCCTCATACTATTTAGTGCATTTGATATCGAGCCTTTTTAAATGCCTGTTACACAATCTGATTTGGATCCCACTTCCATGTAGGCCTACCAACATTCCATTGGAACACTTGCACAATTTACATGACCCGTTGGTGTCAGTCGTCTGTCACTTTTTGAAAGGCAGTCGGTGTACTTGTGTTTAAGCTTGACCTTAAACTACTTATTGAAACAGATGTCAAGTGATTGTTGAACTGACGTCATCCCTTCTGGATGGTGCACGATTAGAACTTTTTTTTCGCATACTAAATTTCTTCTTGAAATCCTAGCGCTTCATTACTGTTCACATTCCCCAACACTTCACAAAATTCGATGAAACAATATATGAAATCAGAATGAGGCAAGCAATAATCCTAAAGCCTTATGTATTATTGGTATTTATGTAAAGAAATTTATTTTTGTTGCTGCTAAACCACTCAACTGCATAAGTTTTGTAGAGGTTTCACTTGAATTAATTCAAAGTGAGATCATTTTGTTTTATGATGTCATGTCTTTCAGCGTATCTATAAAAAATAAAGTAAATAATGCAAATGAAAGCACACTGTTATGTAAACTACAACATTTGTAACTGAAGGTTTCTATATAACACTTTGGATTCGTGATTCAGTAGTATTTGGCCATTATGCATCAAATCTCTAATTCGAAGCCAGTGTGCTAGATTCAGTGAATAATGGAATAATCACTCGGACACAATCCTAATTACAAGTACCATCTATGCCATTTATCAGTGGTAATGTACGATGCTCACATTATCTGAGCACCAGTTTTTACTCATTTTAACTTCTATCATTTGAACAATCGACAATTTTGTGATCATCTTTCATGATGAGGCCTATGTATAGTAAACTGTGCTAATGAGTATACCACCAACTTCTGAGCACTAGTTAAATCACTTTGGTTATATTATGTGTGCTAAGTATCCACGACTATCCTGTTATCATTTCTTGTTCTTGTTGCTGCACGAAAGTGATTATAGACTGTTATGCAGTGATAGTGAAGTTATTATGCTAGAACAGTCAGTGACATTTTGTGTGGTATGTATGCTTCTGTCCTTGCTTAAAAGTGTAACTGTGAAAGCTGATCTGGCCAAAACAGTAAATTAGTGTTGTTTGTGACAAAAAAAAGTGTCTTCAATATATACAGTGTGTCGTCAATGTCACTGCTAGAAGATAGACACAATTATAATTTTAGGCTTGATTCAACCAAAACTACGATAACAGGGTAAGGACAGTACTGTCACAAGATGTAAGCATTACTGCACCATTACACATACTGTGTCTGCTTGTCTGATTGCCTGATGTAAATGACGAATTCACCCAGCAGGCAGCACAACTGCGGCTGTGCCGGGCACTGTTGTTGCACTTGTTTCTGGGGTGTCCATGCAAGGTTCAAAATTTAAAAACACAAAGGCACTTACGTACATCTCAGTTTTCCACAAACAGTCCATGAGGCCTTGAAATGAAAACCAACGTAAGCAATGAAGCAATGAGAGTTACATGCTGATGATAAAAGAAATGAAAGGTGGAATAAAGGTTATTTACAAATAACAGTGTCCTATTTATCTACCAAGCTTCTTTTGATACCCGTGGATTAATGTCACAACAAGGAAAGTCCCAAACACTTCATCATACATATAAGTTGTCATGCATGTAGGTGGTTCTGCCGTAGGTAGCCTAAGTATGAGATCACATCATTCAGTTCAGGGTTCAGAGGAACTGTGTGTGCATTAACTCTGTCCAAAAATGATCTGTTTCCATAATTTGTGATTTACTTTTCAGGCAAAACTATATACTACATCTTGGTACACTCTGTTTAGGTAACGTAATACACTGATCCATAATTACAACTCATATTGTGACCAAAATTAAGGTGTGTACTCTAATTGTATTACTACTTACCATGTTAATTACAAATTCTCACACATGCACTCTGTGAGCCCTTGGTTGATGCTCCTCAGGTTCATACCACCCGCCATGCTTTTGGTATAGACAGTGTGTGTTTGTGTGTGTGTGGGTGGGTGGGTGTGTGTGTGTGTGTCAACCAGCAGCTGCAGTGTGTGTGACAACCAGCAGCTGCGTATCTTATCCCCACAAATGCGGAACTTGGACGTTTTGGATCACAAAGGCTTTAGCAGTTGTGACCACCACAAATATGAGAATCTGAATCCATCTTAATAATCACTATTTCAGTATTCTATTGTACAAGTCCACCCACACAACAACTACATCATCAGCAGAAGACATCTCGTTTATTCTAATTTACTGGTAGGAATTGCAGAAAACGGCATGGAAATATTGTCTCTTTATTTCTTCTGATTCAAGCACAATATCTTGCATAGAAGCTGACAATTGCAACTTGCTCCCATTGTCTTAGTGATAAATGCTATCATTAATAATTGTTCTCTGAGAATACACACACACACGCACAAGTCTCCAAAGAGCTGAGTTTCATATATGAATGTAAAAAATTTTCACACTGATCATTCAAACAAAAATAAATAAAGTGTGTGCATTAAGCATATTCAGAAAAAACACACACAAGCTCACACAAATAAAAATTGACCCATCCAAGTCAACAAACAGTCAGTTACTCCCTAGTAACCATCCCACTGCAGTGGTGTTGAGGTTCTAATATAGTAAATTTCCTTGAAGTGAAAAAGCTTCTGTCCACGCATCAGCATGGCTTTAGGAAGCATCGACCATATGAAACTAGGGCTGTGTCCGATGGTACGGCCGAATCCATTATTCGCCGAATCTAGCACACTGGCTTCGGATTCGAGATATGGCGCATAATGGCCGAATACTACCGAATCCAGAATCCAAAGTGTTATTTGGAAACCTTCAGTTACGAAAGTACATTACACAATGTAATCTTCCGTGTTAGCCGTTACCATATTTATATTCCGTCCGCCTAACAAACCAGAAAGACAACGGCAAACGCGGAAGAATATACGTATCACGTTAATGTTTACATTTGTATTATTCTTATGCTGAATGGGAATAGTTAGAAATGAAGCACGGCAAGTGACTTCTAGTAGTGATTTTTAAATCTTGTACGAATAAAAATTCTGTGGAGACTAGTTACGGAATCTTAAATGTTTGAAATAATAAATAAATCTGCAAAATACCCTTGCTTAACCCTCTGGAATGCACAATCTTTTCACAGTTCTGAAATGTCTTCGTGGCAATAACAAGTACACATATATCGAATAAACGCGGTTCTCTACGTGTCTGAATGTTCTGTCCGTCACTCATGAAATACCTGATATGTCACTATAAAATTATTTAAGATTTACACATCCTAATTTTTAAGAATCTATTATTTAACTTCGAAAATATCTACTCATCTTTTCAGGTTTTATTTTTGAGTCTTCCCCTTTGAAAAAAGAAAAACAATACGTAATCCTTTCCTTTCCTTTCATTTTTTTTTTTTTTTTTTTTTTTTTTTTTTTTTTTTTTTAAATTTCAAAATGAAACATTTTGTAATAGAGTGAAGACAGTTTCTTATAATCTTTTAGACCATCTCAACAACATATATATCAAAATGTTTCATACAAATTTCTTTTAATGGTAAGGGGTATTAATAAATCTTTAAGATTTAAAATAAAAAAATCTAAATGAAATTTTAATTTCTTAAATTTTACTGTTAATATTGTCCTTTGGGATTCACCCCAGAAGGCTTTATCTTCATCACTGGCTGTGATAGAGTAGTAATTCTTTTTAAGTACATGTACTTGAGTTGACAGATTATTTGGGTTCGAGATTCGGAAGATTCGATTCGGGTTCAGTATTCGGCACATTTTTATTTAAGATTCGATTCGGTAAAATTAGTGTTCGACCGATCCCTATATAAAACCCAGCTTGCCCTTTTCTCTTATGACATCTTGCATGCTATGGATGAAGAGCAACAAGCAGACTGCATATTTCTCAATTTTAGAAAGACCTTCAAGACGGCGCCACATCACAGACTGTTAACGAAGTTATGGATGTATGGAACAGGTACTCCAAAGACTTCTTAAACAATAGAACAACAGTACATTGTCCTTGTTGGTGAGTGTTCGTCAGAGATTAGGGAATCGTCAAGAGTGCCATAAGGAAGGATGATAGGACCATTATTATTTTGTACACTACTGGGTAATGAAAAAAGAACACTATGAATTCATTGACCCAGCAAAGGGAAATTTTATTGACACATTCTTGAGGTTGTATATAACACACGATCACACAGGCAGAGCTCTATGCACATGACTACAGTCACCAGAGCGTCTGTGTATACCCTCCTTTTGCAGCAATGCAAGCTGTAATCCTTTCATGGAGATGATCATATAGGTTCTGAATGTGGTTATGTGGAAAGGCCTGCCATGCAGTTTCCACGTGGTGCCTCAGTTGGGCCAGATTTCGTGCTGCTCATGCAGACTGCCCAACAGGACATTTCATGCAGTCCCAAACCTGCTCAATGGCGGAGAGATCTGGGTATTGTACTAGCCAGGGTAGTTGACATACACCTTGAAGAGCACATTGGGTGGTGCGGGATACATGTGGATCTGCATTGTCCTGTTGGAAAAGCATATCACTTTGTTGGTGCATGAGTGGTAGCAAGATGGGTTAAATGATGGTTTCAGTGTGCCATGCACTGTCCAATGTTCTCTTGACGATTACTAGAGGAAAATAGCAACTGTAAAATATTGCTCCCCTTACAGTGATGCACGATCATGTGTGCCGTTAGAGTGTCCTCCACTCGCGCCCTAATAACATAATTCAGCCCGCCTCCAAAGGTGTCATGGTAGGCGCTTATGAAGGGACAAATGGAGATGTTTCATCTTCAGTGATGAGAGTCGTCACTTCCTCAGTACCAATCATGGTCGTATGTGTGTGTGGTGTCATGCAGGGGAATGTGAAAATATGGAGTGTACACGACAGAGACAAATGAGGCTGACACCTGGCAGCATGGTATGGGGAGCAATATCCTATACTGGCCATTCTCCTCTGGCATTCATTGTGGGAAAATTGAACACTACACAGTACATTGAAATCATCATTCAACCCATCTTTCCATCGTTCATGCACCAACAAGGCGATATGCTTTTCCAACAGGACAATGGACGTCCATATGTATCCCGTACAAACCAACGTGCTCTTCTAGGTTTATGTTAACTACCCTGCCCATCATTATCCCCAGATCTGTCCCCCATTGAACATGTCTGGGACTGGATGAAACGTCATCTTGGCGTGGTCTACATGACCGGCACAAGATCTGGTCCAACTGAGGCATGAGATGGAAATTGCATGGCAGGTTTTCAGGAGTGTATATAAATGACCTGACAGACAGAGTGAGTTGCAATCTGTGGCGGTTTGCTGATGATGTGGTGTACATGAAGATGTCATTATTGAATGACTGCAGTAGGATGCAGGATAAATTAGAACAAATTTCTAGGTGGTGCCAGGAATGGCACCTAGCTCTAAATGTAGAAAAATGTAAAGTGAAAAATAGACGAAGATTACTCACCAGGCGAAGGAGCACAGGTGTAACAGCATCACAAATAAATAAATGAATACACACACACACACGCAAATGCAAGCTTTCGCAACCCAGTTGCTTCTTCAGGCAGAAGGAAGGGAGAGGGAAAAGGAAATGATGAGGGTTTTAAGGAAGGGGATAAGGAGCCATTCCAAGTGGCAGAAACAACTCCATAAAGTTCAAATAGAGCATGACACAGTTGCATAAATTGAGTATCTAGATGTAACACTGCACAGCGATATGAAATGAAATGAGCATATAAGGACAGTCATTGGGAAGGCAGATGGTTGACTTTGGTTTATTGAAGAATTTTGGGAAGATTGATTCACCTTTAAAGGAGATTGCATATAAAACACTTGTGTGACCCCTTCTCGAGTATTAATCATGTGTTTTGGATCCCCACCAGATTGGTTTAAAGGAAGATATAGATGCAAATCAGAAGTGGGCTACCAGGTTTGTTACTAGTAAGTTCCATCAATGCTTGAGTGTTACTGAGATGCATCAGGAACTCAAATGGGAGTTGTTGTAGGGGAGACAACATTCTTTTCAAGAAACACTTGAAGAAATTTAGAGGGCCAGAATTTGAAGCGGTCTGCAGAATGATTCTACTGCTGCCAACTTACATTTTGCGTGAAGACCACCAAGATAATATCAGAGAGATTAGGGCTCATACAGATGCATACAAGCATTTATTTCTCCCTCATTCTATATGGAAGTGAAACAGGAAACCAACTAACTTGTAGTGGTACTAGGTACCTTCCATCAAGCACCTTTGGGTGGCTTGCTGAATGTAGATCGTAATGCATTATAGGAGAATGAAATACTTTGAGTTTCGATGTACATCATAACTCATTATAGGAGAATAGGGTTTGTGATAATTGATATTCTCATTCTTCATTGGTGAAAGAAAAACCACTTTTAACTATCAGATACACTAAATACTTTATTTCTCGCACTATAGTTTTAAGCTAACCACTCAAACAATCAGGCGAAAATATTCTAAACTTCAATTCCTCTCTCTCTCATTGTCATAAAGGTCTTGCATTTATCATGTTTGGTATAAACTCACATGGATGAACTCAAATGCACACTGTGTCCAGGCACAATATTAGACTCTGGAAACACTTCTATTCACAACCAACATACCTTTTCGCATACTATTTTGTAATACGTCTCTCACCTATACTGTAAAAGTTAAATATGAACTCTTTGTTGGGCTTTACTTGTTCGGTGGGGGGGGGGGGGGGTATAACTGATTTCAGAGTTAGTTGTTTGTTTGTGTAACACAATTTGCAGGGCATATTGATTCCTGTAATAGTTGGTATTTGGGTTACGACAGCATTTTTCTAAAATACAAAAAACTTGTTCAAAGTTGACTCCATCTATATGTGTTAGCATTCATTAGAAAATTTGTTTTGCCACAGTTCGGTAGTTGTACAATTATTTCACATGTATTATAAGGAGGCTGAGGGGAGAGCTCGTGCCGCCTGCCACGTTGCCACGGCTGTGTCCGGCTTGCTGGCATTTGAGGGGAGGTGGTGGTGGTGGTGGGGACAGCCGCTACCTGCCGCCTGCTCTGGACAGTTTAAAAGGCTGCTTCTGACCGCAGCGCCATCATGGGCATCTTACGGAACTGCTGAAATCCCCCCGCCCCGCATCCCTAAGCGTGGGCCCTTACAGAGGTTTCCCGTCTGTATATATTTGTCTGTGGTTTAGTTCAATTCTCTTGCGTTTTATCTTCTATCCCCTTTCCTTTTGTTCCTTTCTTGTTCCTCTCTTCGCCCCTTGTGGCGGACTGCTGTTTCATCCTAGAATGCTGTTTTGTGTTTTCCCTTTGATGACTGACGTCGCCATTGTAGGTTAGGGGATTATCTTGAGTGGGCCCGGGGGTTTGCGTTCCCTCGGTCCCCTTCGCGACATTCCTTTTCTCTCTGTTGTCCACTTTAGTTAGGGTGGTTTGGTTTGTTTAGTTTGGTGACGTGACAACATGAATTGCTGTTCGTTAGTCTCGCTAAAACTCGAGAACGGCTGAACCGATTTGGCTAATTTTAGCCTTGAAATATTCGCGTGAGTCCAGGGAAGGTTTAAACAGTGATGAAATATGGAAAAGTAATCCGGAAAAGAGGAAAATCGGGAAAAAAAGCATTTACCAGTGAGCTATCAATACCATACGTCCAATTTCGATTAAATTTTGTATATTTCATGTTAAAAGCAAGATGAAGGTTCGCATCAAATAAAAATTTGGAAAAGTTGCCCGTAAGGTAGGAAAATTTAGGAAAAACCGAAAGCGATTTTTTCCATGAATAAAAATCAATTGTCGCATGGTTGTAAGAGCATCACTTGTGTACGGCTTGACAGGACAAGGTTTGTATGAAAGAAATGTTTTGGAAAATCTAACGGGAAATTGGAAAATTTGAGAAAAAACTGAAAGTGCGTTTTTCAGTGTGTTTTTGATTGAATTCAGCACTATAATTGATTATTCGCACGACGGAGAATGGTAATTTTTTTTTGTTTTGAGCAAGAGTAACGTTCTTATGAAATAAAAATTTGGGAAAGTTTCCCGGAAAATTGGAAAACTTAGAAAAAGTAAAAAGAGATTTTTCTGTGAAATATCAATAGCATTCATCTAATTGCGATAAAATTTTGTACATTCGACGTTCAAAGCGAGAGGAAGGTTTGAGTGAAGTAAAAGTTTGGAATAGTTAGCCAGAAATTAAGAAAATTTTTGGAAAACTCACAGGTGCTTCAGTTGTTTTGCCGCTCTATCCACTTTTACAAAAGGGACAATGCATTTTTAAAAGTTAATTATAACTTCTGAAAAACAGTAGTAAAAGAGTAAACAGCTTTTCCAGGGAGTAATTATTGTTCGATATTTCGCTTTATATGCCGTATATTTCCGCAGATAAGACGATGGCTGAATCATAAAGAAGGCCCAAAAATCCGAGGTCGTCTTATACGATGGTACCAAAAAAATTAGATTGAAATTTCGTCCAAAATTGGTAATTTCGCAGGTGTTTGCATAGCGCGGCTTCGACCTCCAAACGATATATATCGAAGCGGTTAAGTATCGAAACGATATGTACCGAAAAGGCGAATGTTATGATTTTTATGAATATGTCATGATTTTAAAGGATGTGGTTAGGCAGGAACCTAAGAATGCAGCTTTCTGCGTAATTTACAAGAAAGCTAATAGACGAAGTAGCTCGGCCTGAAATGGTTTATATCGAACGTACAACTGTAAATCGATTCGGTGTTTCTGAATCGTAGATTCGGAGGCTACGCGATCTCTCGTCCCCCTCCCCCCAAAAAAAACTAATTGTTTAATGTATGCCTAATCTTCTTAAGGCTACACTACCAATAACTTTTTTTTAAAGTGATAGTTAGGTTAGGTACAGGACAAACAAGAAATTTTTTATTTTGCGCGTGAGGGCAGGTATCGCGCGAATCTCCAGAAACATTCGCTTATTCCATTCATATCCTTTAGAAACATATCGATTCGATATATATCGTTTGGATGTAGAAGCCTCACTTGTAGCTACGCTATGCAGCGGATCTGCGATATTAGTCTGATGAAATTTACATCGTGGAGGAAAGATTTACAAAAAAATGTTTTGTGCATTTTTTTAAAAATATTCGTTTTTCGAGCTTTATTAATTTACTGAGTGGACATGGTACATACGACAAACTATATGCCACAAAGCAGGAATAGAATGAATTATTTACAATGCAGCTTGATTTTACAAATCTCACTTGTCAAAAAGAATTTCTCAGTATAGGTATCCAGAGTTACACTGAAACGATTAGAGTATATTTACGTACGGGGCAGTGAATGGGTTAAAATATTTCGGAGCTATACGCAACAATTGCGGCTCTCTTCGAAATCCTTTATCTGTTCTCGGGCAATTTTGTGTCTTTTCACCCGCGTAATATGTGCATCAGCGAAATAAATTAATTTTTTTTTCTTTACGATTGGATACAACGTAGCACTACACCCACGAAAGCCGCGGTGCAGTACTGCAGCCGAGCGGTCTAAAGCGTCTCGCTGCAGAGCCCGCGGTTGCTCGCCGTGGAGGTTCGAGTCCTCACTGGGGCATGGATGGTTAGTTAACCTAGGTTTAAGTAGTTTGTAAGCTACGACTGATGACCACGCAGTTTGGTCCAATAGATTTACACACATTTGAACATTTTTGAACATCCACAAAAGTTCAAAAGCTGACCGCAAACACTGCAACAAAGGGAGAAATCCAGGTGTACCAATCAAGAAAACTACTTATGGCGGCTTCTAACGGCACTTTTCGGAACTTCCTGAAGCTTTGCTTCCGAATCTAACAAAAGTCGCAGGCGTATTTTTAGAGCCCGAAAACGAAAAAAGGTGCGGCATGCATTCGGGTAAATACGGTAACTTGGGGGTCGTCTTATAGGCCAGATATATGCTTAAACTATAAAATTTTGATGAAAATTTCCACCTCGTCTTATCTGAAGGTCGTCTTATCTGCGTAAATATACCGTACATCAAATAAAAAAAATCTTGAATTACACACTTTCTAAAGTATTTTATCCGGTACTTCAGCGCTCAAGCTATTTCCACATCGGACTTCATCACAATAGATTCAGTGGTTTATGTAATGATATAAGTATAGCGACATCGGTTGAGCCGTTCTCGAGTTTTAGCGAGACTAACGAACAGCATTTCATTTTTATCTTTGTTAGTTCATATCGTGTAAAGCGAACTTTGCTCCTTCGAAGCCGAGGAGACTGAGGCGCTCCGCCGGCCGCGGTGGCCGAGGGGACTAAGGCGCTCCAGTCACGGTCTGCACGGCCACTACGGTCGGGGGTTCGAATACCCTCTCGGGCATGGATATTTGTGCCGTCCTTAGTGTAAGGTAGTTCATAAGTAGTTTGAACTTCAGGCAACTTTGTGCAACTTCTGGCAACTTCGGGCAACTTCTGGCATCTTCAGGCAAGATCGGGCAACTTCTGGCAACTTAGGGCAACTTCGGGTAACTTCTGGCAACTTCAGGCAACTTCGGGCAAGTTCTGGCAACTTCGGGCAAGTTCTGGCAACTTCTATCAACTTCAGGCAACTTCGGACAACTTCAGGCAACTTCGGGCAAGTTCTGGCAACTTCGGGCAACTTCTGGCAACTTCTATCAACTTCAGGCAACTCCTGGCAACTTCGGGCAACTTCTGGCAACTTCAGGCGACTTCAGGCGACGTCGCCTGAAGTGGCCTAAGTCGCCTCAAGTGGCCTGAAGTTGCCCGAAGTATGTTTACAAGTTACAAGTGTTAAATCTAAATTTTCCCCGCAATTGTTCCAAATTTTATCACCGTTTAAACCTTCCCTGAACTTCGACGAATGTAACGTGAACATTATCATGGACACGTGTGCATGATTTGCCCACGCTTTCCGCGCACTATCGAGCCGATACTTAGACTATCTGATTGTAACGGTTCCTCACTGGGCAATTATCGTTCAAACACCGTTCAGGCTTGCTTCCCTGATTATACAGACTCGATTAAGTGCCATTGGATGTTTCCTCCGCCGGCCGTAGACTGACGGAATGTAAATCTCGTCGTGTGTTGCTGGAAATCAATAACATAAGAGAAAATTTTTCTGCCTACTTGAAATGGAAGCGGCCTTTCTGAACAATTTTGTTTATTAACTTTATTGTGGTTAACTACGTTGGAACCAGATTTACAAACTTCTGAAATTTCCCGGTAATTAAATCTGTTGAGCACCTTGTCAATATTGGATCTGTTAATTATTAAATTTATCAAATGTGTCGCAATGACAATATTAACTTCTTTTCCTTTGCAGACTATCCTCGGAGCCGTAGCTCGTCTAATTCATACAATATCAGCATCAAAACGTCACACACACTGCTCGTCACTGTAGAGCAGATAATTCTCATTAATATCATTTTATCTGGGAGTTAATTACGCCTAATTATACACTTTATGACACTAGCCTTTCACATACGTGTTGGCCGTCCTGTGGCCTTTCGCAGACTGGGTACTAGAGTTGGCTATGGCTTCATGGTTTCGAAACCAGGTTTCGATACACACAACATTTTCAGTGTTTCAAAACCGGCATCTTTCACGGTTTCGAAACCATGCGGTTTCATTCCGTTCTGTTTCGGATCACATTCGCGGTCGATTGTCGATACACGGTTTCGTGTCGGTTTCACGACACCGGTGTTTCAAACCACTAATGCAGAAAGGCGGAACAGACTAATGGTATCGAAATGTGGTGTTTCATTTTACTGAAGAGTGTCAAATAGTAGTTGACACTCTTGAGTCTGCAGCTTATGATTACTGATATCAAGATTCGTTTGCAAGAGACTGCTGTATTCCGAAATGACATAATGTCTGCTTTATAAATGTAAAAGAACAATAAAACAACGTTCACTATTTGCATTGAAATAGCCACTTAAATTCTAGGTTTATCTACCATATTAAAAACATGAGTGAAACTACATTTTTTAAAATAAGATACAACATGAAGCCTGAAATGACATTTTTATTCGAACAAGGGTACATCGCACATTTATGTTAGAGAGTTAGTTTCTTAAGAGCGAAAACGAAGTTACTACTGTCGTTATAATTTTTCGACTGTCGTGTTAAAGGAATTGCGGCGGTGGTGTAACGGCCAAGACATAAAAGTGGTGAACTTCTCTTATTTCATTATTTTTGTAATTCCATAGCATTACTTGTGATTATTTAGTGTGCCCTTTATTCCCTATAATTTATTTAGTATGTATAGAAAGTAGCATTTATGATCCATCACTGTAATATGCGTACCGTATTGCAGTTTGAGTTCCTAACTGGGTAAACTTTTACCTACTATACCGGCGGCATCGCGTGACTATGTTGGCAACATCAACAACACGGGAGAAAATCTTTATCAACATGTTTCGTACAGACGAAGAAGTAAATATATACTCTATGGTTGACAGGTTCTTGTATGTACCCTTGTCCACATAGTGAAAAATATTGCCCTCCTAGAGCGAAGATTTCCGGATAAAACATACATTGCTTCACGGTTTCATGGTTTCGAAATAGTGCTTCGAAACCACAGTGGTGCGGTTTCATTGGTTTCGAAACTGTCAGATGTTTCAATTTTCCCATCTCTACTGGGTACAGAGCCCACGCTCTGACTTGGCGCCTAGATGTTAGAAGCTTTCACCCGATTGGCTGATTTGTATCAGCCAATAACAAATCACTTGCTATAATTTTTAGTTTATGGTAAAGCTGCACTTTTAAATGAATCTGAAATTGTAATTAATCTAATAAGACATGATCATAATCCTTCGGCAGGTTGGAGTTATGTCTCAGAAAATATTATCGGCAAAATAATGAAATGAGGATACAAAAAAGGCAAACACAAACATGTGCCGTGCAATTTCCCAATGAGAAAAACTGGTGGTTTGCTTGAGGTGAGTGGTATGTTAGCTTCGTCAGTTATTTATGAGCTTTTTGTTCCGAGCGTTTACGTTTTCAATAGACCGAAATAATCAATTTTAATACTGTGCGCTATCAAGAAAGTTGCATATTAACGTTGGTAATTTGTCAATTGTAAGTTCAAGTCCGTATTGGTTCTTATCCTAATAACAGAAAAATAGTATTCCTTAGCTATATACAGGGTGTTTCACTGTGTTTGCCTCTGTAACTTATAAAATAATAGGTGACGGGAAATTTTAATGCCGTAGGTCAACACAAGAAATGTTACACTTTCTGCGGAGCTATGAACATAGTTTATTGTATTATTTTCCAAAGAGTTGCAGCACAAAGATATAATTTTTTAAATGGAACAATAGTTTTTTCTATAGTGCGGTGGCGGGTGTGCAAGTGTGCATTGCAGATGTTTTGATTTTAAAAGATGTACACCGAAGTAGCTGCATCAGTGCCAGCGATATATATCGCACGTTTGACTGACGTGTCTTTATTTTTTACAGTAGAAACTGATCCACTTACACTGACGCATCCACATATCATCCCGTGAGATTTTTCTTAAACAAACAGGAACAGAAGGTATTACGCTACACTGATGCCGCTTCTTCGATGTACATCGTTCTCTGTAAATTACCAAAATGATATTAGGAAAACTGACACATTTGGTTATTAAATAATCGCGCCACAGACATACGTGAAGTAATAGTAGTAGTAACTAGTGATAGTCACTATTATAGTAATAGCGACTGGCAGTCTTATGATGAGTTTAATGTAGTTTCACTTACCTTAGATGTGCCTTAACTGTACTTCATAGCCGGCCGCGGTGGCCGAGGTGACTGAGGCGCTCCAGTCACGGTCAGCACGGCCACTACGGTCGGGGGTTCGAATCCCCCCTCGGGCATGGATATTTGTGCCGTCCTAGTTCGTAAGTAGTTCATAAGTAGTTTGTAAGTTTAGGGACTGATGACCCCGTAGTTAAGTCCCATAAGCTTAACAAACATTTGAACATTTTTTTTTTTTTTTACTTGATATGCACGGTTTAAATGGTATCTCCAGCCGGAAAGAAATTATCGTATGTTTGGCCAGTATCCTACAAGGTACTATCGTACATCGTACAAACACTGAAATTATCATATGCCCCCATAATTATCGTACGAGTTGGCAACACTGACTGTGAGACAAACTGGGGCAGCATGCCACGACCCGTGCTGCCGTTAATTTCAATGCTCGCTGTGATTATTATTTAAATGTGGCCACTGTATATACGAAAACCAAAGTCACGGAGTTGGCAGTACTTTACGGACGATGAAGACGTCTGTTGCAAAGCTCCGTAGTGTAGCAAAAAATACAACATGCATGATAAGACGTTTAAAATTACATAATATATCTAGCAATCAAACACATGTTCACGATACAAAAGTGCTTTCTTATATTAATAAAAGTCAAATTACCTAGCCATAGTTTATGTAATATATTCAAACACTTTACAAAGAAATTCGATAAAAGGGTTGGATAGTGTCTGAAATAGTCCACCATTATCGGAAAAGTGTAATTTTTAATTTGGCTTCAATAACAAGCAAAATGCATCAAAATCAACACTATCTAAACTTTTGAACAGAACGAGGACATAACAAGCAATAGTCGTTATTGTAGTTGTAAATCGTGATGGCTGTGCTGACAAAGTACCAGAGCTTTACGCAGTGGTGTAGCTATGTCACGAAGGTCCCCGGGGCAGAAATGACATTGGGGCCCTCTTTAATACTAGACAGGTGCAAAACTACTTCATCAGCAGATCTTTACCGCCAATTGTTCGGCAGAATAAGGCAAACCTAAATACTACTAAGGAAATTATTGTGTGTCATGCAGAATATAATATTTAATCGTAGTCTCTAATATAATTATAACTGTGAAACTTTATTATAGTTTCACGCAAAAATTACTGAGTGGATTTAGATAAAATTTTGCAGAGGGATAGAGTTGGACCTAGGTAGGACATACAGATAAAACGTCCCCATAGTTTCCTAAGCTGCTCCATACTAGGTGAATGAAGTCCCAAGCAGAAGCTAGTAAAAAAATAAACAATGAAGAAATATTACTCAACCAATTTTTCAATTGGACGCCACTTTTGGCCCTAACCAATCCCAGTTATACAACCGGGGAAAGATAATGGGACCTACAGTTTCGTGTGGAATCCCAACAACGTGTCGTTCCTGGCGACTCCTCACATTGTTGGGAGGTGAAGGATGGGTTAAAGCGTAGGCTGAAAAAAATTCAAGGTTCAACCGGGTTCCAAACCCTTGACCCTTCGCTTTCCAGTCAGACATTTTTATGCTTCTAAATTAGTGCTACAATGCGGCTTTTGTTATTAATAAAGACTTCGAATGCATACGAATAAGATACATCTGACTGGAAAAAAGAAAATGGCGAGGATTTTGTACTGTCCTCAGTTATTGATACTCCAAAACAAAGGAGAAACTTCTGTTACATAGTTGTGATATTTCGTGGCTTCATTGACAAGCAATATTTCAGTTTTACTTAATTTATTTGAAGTTGTGCAGACATACACCAGTTAACCTCCATGCTTTAAATAATGAAAAACTACACCAGTTGGGGAAGTTTATTGCTTATCGCAACGAATTTCGAGGATTTATTCGAATTTTCTGGTGCATTTGTTTACATAAGTACTTTTTCGACGTTTCAATGTGTGATTTCCTGACCCACTTCACTGCATTTCTCTTTTAGGTTAGCTACTGAAGTTCCGGTAAAATGGGACAATAAATATTGAGGTGTGTGTTTTATCCTAATGTTATAAACCATAACTTTTTCTGTCTGCTTAAAGATATTGTGCCTATTCCATTATTCAGAAAATGCAACATAATAATCGTGACTTAGGTCTACTCTAGCCTACCTGAGTACAAAAACCAGTGTGACTATTTTTGTGTTGTGACACCCAGTTTAATGGAGCAGACATAATACCTGCAAGTATAGACAGACGAAGTAGCTAGTATGTAAAAAAGTTGCCAAGATTTTATTATGTAGGCCTATGCTACGATTTCCTTCATTACAGTAATCTCAAAAAGATTACATCTGTGCAAGAGCTGCATAAAATCACACATGCAAACGTATCGACGTATTTATGTAAACAAATGCACCAACAGCGAGAAAAATTCTCGAAATGTGTTGTGCTGAGCATAAAAATACATAACGGATGCAGTTTTTCAGTATTTAAAGAACACAGTTATAGGCCAACCAGAAACATCCTATTATGATGAACGAAATGAAGTTACGGTACATTGAACTTCAATGACTGTCATTCATTATATTTGTGAAAGACAAGTGAGAAATTAAGAATAATTTTGAACACAAAAAAGCGGAAGCACACATAGGCCTGCACCACATTTGCAGGTCACTTGATAGAACACTCATCACCTTGGTAAAGAACACCAGAACCAGTAAGAATAATTTGTGGATAGCTAATACCCAATTATCAGAATGCAAAACAACGTAAGAGAGCTACTACAAAAACGTTAAGGTACGCCACAATCCCGGACTGAACACATTTTTTAGACTATAATATACGCCTAAAATTTCTGATAATGGATTTAACTAACTAGGAGTTTCCAACAAACTGTAATATCAGACCATAGTCTCCTAATTATATACAGATTCTAATATTTATCGTCTTCTGGGTGCCACAATCTCTTTCTTTCACTAAGCGTATCAGTTTCTTGCTCTTCATAACTAGTATGTGAGAACGTTGGTCGATTTGACCGAAGAAAACAAACTGATTTGAATTTCACCGACTGTCGTCCGAAGTCTCTACGTTCGGGCGATGAGATCGGCTAACTGTGACCTTGCCCATAGTGGAGTACTGATTTGAAACGATCGGCCGTTTTCCGACGTTGTCGGTAAAACCCACCGATATCGGAGCCACTATGACCACAGCCTTAGCTTATTGCTCCGTATCGATCAACGTAATTTCGTTGACGGCCCATTCAAAGAAGGAAAATAAGGGAAATATTTGTTAGGGTGGTTTCAGCAAAAAGTAAGTTGCCGTGCCCTTACCAGGCTTCATAAAGCATACGTTAGTGTATGGCCAGGAAAAAGTAATAGGCCTAAGTGAACTAACTAAGTCGACATCTTCGGTTATTATCGTGACATTGGCATAGAGGGCAGCGTCTTGAATGCTCAATTCAATATTGTGACAAAGTAACCATATTTTCTCTTCTTCTTGCACGAATTTCAGACTGCATTTGCTTACAGCACTTCATTGGGATCTATGATTAAGGAGCACTCCCTTAGGGAAATTCACTACACAAACAGTTACCATAATAACACCATTCTGTAGTAATAAATTCTAGATACATCATAGTCAAATGAGGTCACGTCGTGTAATGTCAAACACACTGCTAGTAAATCAGCGCCATTGACAGTTATTTCGCAAAGATTGGCAGCCATGGCAACTCTGACTTCAGCCGACAGCACGCTAACGGTGGCAGGACAAGCAATCGACCTTGTTATGTTTATGTTCTGAGGTGGGAATAATTTTTTGATTTCTCTTCGTGCGTTTGAGGTTTGTTGGTCAGAGTTCAAAAAAGTTAAAAGTGGAAAATCCTTCATACAACTAAAATATCATATATAATAGGATGTCGATTATCCGAAGTAACTGGAAGACATAGATGTACGGAAAACCGATTATTCGGATAATGGAACTGTACACTTTTAACTATATTATTTATACAGTATTCGGAGGCGCGCGATCCTTCACGAGTGGCGTCGTGTGAAGGCCGCATTAGAAGCAGTGTTCCGCCACCCGGTGGCCCAGTGCGGCTACTGTGGGAAACTTGGTTTGAGGGGAGAAGGAGGTGATGGACGGTAGGACGGGAGAGTAAAAAAGTGAAATAAAAAATTCGCACTCTACTGTAACTTTTTCGCACGTCGCTGACGGAGGCCAAGGGGCCCCCAGAGCTTTGGGGCCCCGGGGCACTGCCCCGCCTAGCCCTATGGTAGCTACGCCACTGGCTTTACGCTGAAATAAGGACAAAAGCTTAGGTACGTAACGCTGGCTAATACTATAAGCTCACAATTAGTAAATGTATGTAAGGAGTTTTTCAGTGTAACGTGTTGTAGCATTTTTCTCTCATGTATCAATACATGCGGAATGCATATCTGTTTTTGGTAACAATGAAGTTCTTGTTTTGCGTAAGATACGTGATGATTTTTGTCTTCAGCGCAACATTCTTCTACTACTACTACACCCAGTGGCGTAACTAGACCTTGGCTTTGGGGAGGGGGGGGGGATAGATTTGCTCGATGAGCAAAATTTTAGTCAGTTTCCTGACAGACTACCATCTACCACTCCCGTTGAAGATTAATTCGCTCCCATCCAATGAAAGCTTATGGTACAACACCCCGAGTTTCCAATCTTTACCTTTACCAGATTGCTGTTATACAATTTCTTTCTTTCACTTTTTTTTTTTTTTTTAAGGGTTCTAGGGGGGGGGGGGTTCTATCCCCCTCATCCCCCCACCACTACACCTCCGGCCATCCAGATTTAGGTTTTCCGTGATTTCCCTAAATCGCTCCAGGCAGATGCCGGGATGGTTCCTTTCAAAGGGCACGGCCGATTTCCTCCCCCATCCTTCCCCTAAAATCTGAGCGTAAGCTCCGTCTCTAATGATCACACCGTCGATGGGACGTTAAACCCTAAGCTTCCTTCCTACTACTACTACTAGTAATAATTATTCAGCTTCTTCCTTGCACGTACGGAAGACAACTACGACTGCTGAGTCGCAATGCTTCCTTGTAGAGTAGTTTCGCTCAGCCTCCAGAGAACGCAGCACTTTCGACAACTTCCCGAGAATTTCTCGAGCTTTTGCTTTAGCGTCGTGCGTTTCTCGAGAGCGCGAACAGTCCATCCCCACTCCAGTGTCCTTAGCAGATTGTCTGTAACGGTGACGGTGTCCACTTTTGCAGTCTTTGCCTCGTAAGTGCTGCAGGTACCGTGATGGTTTTCGATCACCCATTTCTTCTTGCGTAAGTACCTGGCGTACACGATTCTCTTGTGAGACGGCTACTCGTCTTATTAACTCCGACTTCGGTCGACTACACAGTCGCGAAACTCTCTAGGAAAAAATTGCAACTGAAACGATACTAGCGCTCCAAGCGGCCAGTAGGGAGTAACAGAGGAATGGTGTGATACAAACTGAGAAGTTTCTGTTTTCAATGCCGTTGCTTTCATATTTCACGTTGCTGTGAACTTTCTAATACAAATATGAAAACATTATTAAAGTAATATCACTGCTTCTGTTAATGGCAGTCTATAATAACAAATTGTCAGTGTAGTGTAATTCATTCAGTTCACAATACCGAGTCGTAATCATACGTGCAAAAACTTGTTGAAAGCAGATATAAATAGCATCCTGATGTGCTCAAGTATAAAAGTAACTGATTATGATTATGTTCGCTTGCTCGGTACGTACTGACATGTTGGATGAGTTTTGAGTTAGCGGTTTTCGAATATTGTAATATTTTCAAAAGTGTACACGATTTTTACATTGTAGGGGACTAGATTCTACATCGTCGTATAAACCATCTTGTCACCTTGTCCTTGCTTCTGTGCCTTTCATGTACCTAACATAATTTTTTTTAGTTACTTGGTAGGTATCAAACTGAATATCTTCAAGAATTTGAGTTGCTAATATTAACACTTTATATATGGACATATTATTTATTTGTAGCTACACGTTCACTTTATCAAACTAGTAGGCAAGTGCCGAAATATATTGGTATACAGGCCTGTAATTTTTGTGAAACTAAGGTACGAAACTAAGCAGGCTCTGCTGAAATAGTCTATGGACTGCTATTTGAAGCATTCAGACATTACTTTTATACAGCAGTAATATTATGAAATGGTGGTCTAGTATTTCAGATTCTGATTAAGTGCAGATGTCTGGACGTGAGTGAATTGTTAAAGATCTACTTCTATACCGTAAAAGAACACTTGTTGCATGTAACATTATTCTCTTTCTTCTGATCATCCTTTGCTAATGAGAGATTTCCGAATTACATTTTTGATAGTTGCTACAATTTATAGCGTCGCAAAAGCTCCTAAATACGAAGTATTTTGATTGTGCCGCTTCACTCTAAATACTCATTCATTTCTCAATCGTTGCGCTGTATGTTTTTACGACCCAGCCGCTTGACGGCGCTGAAGTCGTGAGGTTGCAAAAACCTCACTGGTAGTTTCGTGACTCGTATGTTAGACTCTGGTCGGCTATATGCTCCCGTTTCTGGTGGCGCTGTGATTACATCGCGTAACTCGGTTGGATATCGGTAATCTAGCTGGATTACAATGAACGAAAATTTTGACATGTCCGTCGTTATGCCTGTGCCGCAAAAATTTGCTTCTACTCGTGCGGGCCAGAACGGTGGCAAGCGGACCGTGATTCTTGATTCTGCATGTTCTTCAGTCATTATTCCGCTCGTACATCCTGTGTAGCTCTTCCGATCAAGTCAGCGCCACCAACTGCGGGTACAGTTCAATGGTTACCTGTACGACTTTGTTTTCGTGCTCTCTCGAATAAATACAATCTTAATACAGCACGAGAATTGCTCAGAGCATTAACAGGTGCTGCCCTCATAAGGAGAGAATGATTATTACCATTAGTTAACACAACAGTTTTGTTGTCAGAAATTTTATTCCTGTAATCATTCTCATTGAAGAATAAAGGTAAGACTAACACTAATCATAGAACACATAGAACTACAAAATTCTATAAAACATGTAATAATAAATATCAAGGAACAAAAATATACAAAACATAAAAACACAGCGCCCCAATTGGGTGGGCGCGAGACTGCATGTTGCACTGCACTGAAGAGCTCGACATGTGCTTATTTACTCGATCTAAAAGAACCCACAGATGTATATGTCTGCGTAACAACATTTCATCCCAAAGATAAATCTCGACAAAGTAGGCAATCCATGGACATCCTTCAGTCAATCAATGAGAATGGGAGGCCGCGGTGGAGTAGCCGAGCGGTCTAAGGCGCCTCGCTTCGGAGCGCGCGGTTGCTCGCCGTCGGAGGTTCGAGTCCTCCCTAGGGGATGGGTGTGTGCGTTTTATCCTTCGGTTAGTTTACCTAGGTTTAAGTAGTTTGTAAGCTACGGACTGATGACCGCGCAGTTTGGTCCGATAGATTTACAAACATTTGAGAATGGGAGTTACGTCAACCAATGAGAAAGTTCGGCGCGATTGTCTGGTGTTTACATGACATTTGTTTGTCAGTAAATCTTTCGAGAAAGAAAAGAATGTATTCACGAAAGGCGTGTGAGCTGCAGAAGCCACAAATAGCGCTAGTTCAGCAAACTGTGCCTCCTTTTATCTTCACTATATTTCCTGATGATTAATATTTCGTGTTTGTTTATATAGTTCTGGGAATTATTTAATCTTGTGACAATTAAGGATATGCCCGGTGTACATTTACGTCTGTGGCTAAGTAAAAACATTGGTCATCAGTAAAAAAACAAAATGAATATTTTTAGTCCTACACAGCCAACATCGCTCCCAAATTTATTTTTTTTGTGAATGTCTGCTGATTTTATATTCTGGAAGTAATTACAAACTCGAATGATTCTCCATTCTAAAGCACTAATATTATAATAGAAATTGTGGTTTGATACTTTAACTGTCAATTATCGGTAGAATAAGAACTGGTGGTGTAATACATTTTCAGTATCTCAAAACAAATAAATGAGCAATTATCATCTGCCTAATAAAAAGTTGCATTGTTCATTCGCGGAATGGGTCATCTCTAAGACGCGGTTCCACCCGTCGGCGTTGACTGCTACGTCGGCGTGTTGTATGACGTCATCACATGCGCAGTAGTTTTGACACGTGTCTATTGGTTGGTGGCGTTTCTAAGTATCGAGTGACACTCTCTTGGGGTGAATGTTAAATAGTTAGAATGTGAATTTTGTCGTACGATTATTCTTGTTTGTGTTGTCAGATGCGTGGTTGCTGTTTTTGTTGTTGAGGTGTCATCACGTCATTTTGTCAGTTGTGTGATTATTGTTTTAGTGTTGGAGTGGTTTTGTTAAGGATAGAATATTGTTATTTTGAAAATATTAGCTTGTTTGTCATGCATGGATATGCCGTAAAGGTGTAATTCGCATTTGTTGCGTTTAACAATAAGCGAGGACCCTCTTTATGAGATCATTTTTTTTTTTTTTACAAAAATTGAGACCGATAGCGGAGGTAGTGAGTTAATGAAGCTATCAAGAGTCCCAGCGTCTTCCTTTTAATAACCTTGGCGTCTCTGACGAGGCTCGATCCTTAGAGGTACCCGGTTCGAGAAATCAAAGTTGGCTTTGAATGTTATTGTTCTATTAAGCTATTATTTTTGTTACATTTCGCGTGAAGAATTTTGTTCGCATGAGATAGTTGTGACTCTGAAAACTATTGTTGTTCGGTAGGCTATTCTTTTTGTAGGGAAGATTTTACAGTGGCATAACTGTAGACTGGGATACAACCCGTCTGCTTTGACCCATGACGTCATCAAGATGTAGGAAAACCAGTATGCGGGATATCTTAATACTTCTGTATTGTAGATACAAATAATCTATAGTTATTATAGATAACAGAATGTACCATGGATCACAGGTCTTATCCCAAAAATTCGCGCCTTCGGCATTCACATACGAAGAAAAAATCTCTCGGTTAACCTACACCTAACCATCAGAGAGAAGCTACAGATCACTTTTTAAACACAAAATATTAATCTGTTTTGTTTGTAAACAAACTATCGTTTGTAACTCAACCACGACTATCGCTCTGCGATGATGTCACGGATCAAAGCTGATGGGCGGTATTCCCGTCTACAGGTGAGCCTTTATAGTTTGTAACTGTAGGGGCAAGTTGGGGAGGGGGCTGCGGTTATTATTGATATTGACGAGTCTTGTTTTGGGAAAAAGAAATGTGGAAAGGGTGGGCAGCTGTTGGTTTATGGTTGTAGAGGGAGGGGGGGCATTGTGTCAGGGATGGGGTTTCGGATATGGTTTTTAGGGTTGTGGAAAATAGGACAAAGGGGGTATGGGTAGGGTTAATTGAGAGTTCTACTATTAAGTCAGATGATTTTTCGTCGTATAAGGGGTTAGGGAAGAGAGGTTACAATCACTTAGTTGTAAATCACCAGGCTGAATTTAAAAATTATTTCACAGGAGCATTTACAAATACAATAGAGGGGGTATGGAAGGCAAAAACTGTTATAGGGAGGGGGAAGCGTCGCTCTTCCGTTTTGCAGTCTCATCTTGAGTACTTCTGGCGGAAGTGTGTCCAGGGTAATTTTTGTTTATTTAATTCTTTTATGGATGTTGTTGACAAGATGTATAGGCCAAAGGTTTGGAGTTAACTAGTTTCGATAGGGTGGTGTTGTGTGTGTGTGGGGGGGAGGGGTTATGTGGTTGGGATTTGATTGTGGTGGGGTATATTAGATCTGGGTGGTTTCATTCAGGTTATCTATTACGGATATTTTTAGAACCCGTGACTGGTTATTTCGATATGATTCCCCCCCCCCCCTTTTGGTAGAGGTTTGCAAGGGTAAGGGTACTTTTTTTTGGGGGGGGGATGGGGTGTTCTGATTTTATGTGCGTCTGTAATCATGATTTTTCCCCGCATTTTCAGTGTTTTTAATGTGTGTGTGTTTTTTGGTGGCCAGCTTCGGAGTGATACGCTGGGACATGTTTTAGGTAAGCATTTTTTTCAGTTGCTTCAGTTTTTGTAGTGAAGTTTCTGTCGGTGTTGGTGGTAGTTGACAATTTTTGCGTAAGGTTCACTGTAAGTGGAATTTCTATAGGGGGAGTAGGTTGGTAGCATGCAGTATTGCATGTTGGTGGTGTGGTACTATTATTGTTTTTCGGCAAAGACAATGAATGTGAAAAGCTAGAAGTTGGTTGTAGTGACTGGCTGGTCGAAGTTATGTTGGCAGGCAACAATTTTGGGCTCACCTAAAGTAGGGTATACCGCCGGTCGGCGTGTTGTGGAATGATGTCATCATGGCCCGGTAGCTTTAAGATCAATTTAAATATTCGACACCATTTTAATATTGATGGGAATCGGGAAGGGGGTTATTGGTATCATTTTCTTGATTTTAGGTGTACTAAAGGTTAATTGGAGTATTTGGTATTATTTTCATGTATTTGTGCAACAATCTTGATTGGTATCGCTTTCTTCATTTGATCTATAGATAAAGTGAACTATTGGATTCCGCGCATAGACGTTTTGTTGTTTTTTATTTTGTGTGTTTTTAAAATAGTTTTTGCGTGTTTTCGATTGGCTTTTTGTAGTATTTCCCCGGTTAGGATACACCCGCCCAAAACTCCTACACACTAGTACTTGACCCATTAGTGTCATTTTACATTAATTTTCGTGTTTTCGTCGCCATATTGGCTACGAGTACCTACGTCATTGCCGCCATATGATGACGCATCGATCAAAGCAGACAGTTGGAATTGGTCGTAAAAATGCCGTGGAATGATACGTGCAACACTTAAATATCTACACGTATATGTTCTATAATGATTTGAGGTAGCAATCTGGGAAACGGAGGAATTACTGGTAATTTGAATGAAGCGTAACACATCGAATTGACAGCCTACTGTCAATGGTGGCCTGCTATCAATACGTATCGAAGACGCGAGCATCAGAACGGTATTTTAGCTTGTGTAACATTTAAAATGATGGTATATTCGTACAAAATAGAGAAGTGCTGCTGTCCATCGGAATAGACATCTACAGTCGAGCTTGTCGAATATACTTCGGCGTTTCCTACTACTGTCTCATATTAGGATGTGAATGAAGTACTTTTGACTGTAGAGGTATATTCCAATTGACAGCAGTATTTTAATTTTTTTTTTTTTTTTTTTTTTTTTGCTATGAATATATCATGTTTTTAATTTTAAAATAACGCAGTGCTACTCTCCATAGGAATAGACATCTATAGTCCAGCATGTCGAATATACTCCGTCGTTTCCTACTAATATCCTATATTAAGGTGCGAATGAAGTACTTTTGACTGTAGCATATATCCCAATGGAGAGTAGTACTTCCCTGCTTGCTATGAGTATGTCATGATTTTAAAGGATTTGTTCAAGCAGAAAACTAAGATTACACTTGAATTCTTGAAGAAAAAAAAAAAAAAAAAAAAAAAAAAAAAAAAAAAAAAAAAAGACGCAAAAAAGCGGCACAGTAGTTTTCACAAGCTATATAGATCCAAACGATCATCGTTTTTCGTTTCTGTCTGAGTCATTACCATGGAGGTTACTACCTACGACACAGCGACGTTCGTGTGCTCAATACACACTAGTGTCTGTTGTTGTTGTGGTCTTCAGTCCGGAGACTGGTTTGATGCAGCTCTCCACAATACCCTATCCTGAGCAAGCCTCTTCATCTCCACATAAGAACGGCAACCTACATCTGTCTGAATCTGCTTACTGTATCCATCTCTTGGTCTTCCTTGCGGTTTTTACCCCACACACTTCCCTCCAATGCTAAATTCACAATTCCTTGATGTCTAAGAATGTGTCCTACCAATGTATCCCTTCTTTTAGTCAAGGTATGCCAGAAATTTCTTCTCTCCCCAATTCTGTTCAGTACCTCCTCATTAGTTACGCGATCCACCCACCTAATCTTCAGCATTCTTCTGTAGCACCATATTTCAAAAGCCTCAATCCTCTTCCAGTCCGCACTGTTTATCGTCCATGTCTCACTCCCATACAAGGCAACACTCCATACAAATGCCTTCAGAAAGGACTGCCTTAGACATAAATCAATATCCGATGTTAACAAATTTCTCTTTTTCAAGAACGCTTTTCTACCCATTGCCATTCTGAATTTTATATCCTCTGCACTGCGACCATCATTTGTTATTTTACTGCCCAAGTAACGAAACTCATCTACCTCCTTTATTGCTTCATTTCCCAATCTAATTCCTTCAGCATCACCTGATTTTCTTACACTGCACTCCATTACCCAAGTTTTGCTCTTGTTAATGTTCATCATGCTCCTTTCAGCACACTGTCCATTCCGTTCAATTGCTCTTCCAGGTCCTGTGCTGTATCTGACAGAATTACTATGTCGTCGGCAAAACGCAATGTATTTAATTCTTCACCCTGAACTTTAATTCTTTCACCAAATTTCTCCTTGCTTTCCTTTATGGCTTGCTCAATGTACAAATTGAATAACAATGGAGAAAGACTACAACCCTGCTTACTCCCTTTCCAACCACTGCATCCCTTTCATGCCCTTCAACTCTGACAACCGCTGTCTGGTTTTTGTACAAGTTGTAAATAACCTTACGCTCCCTATATTTTACTCCTGCTTGCTTCAGAACTTGAAAGAGTTTATTCCAATCAACATTGTCAAAAGCCTTCTCCAAATCTACAAAAGCTAGAAATGTAGGTTTGCCTTTTCTTAATCTATCTTCTAGGATAAGCCGTAAAGTGAGTATTGCCTCCCGAGTTCCTACACTTCTCCTGAACCGAAACTGATCTTCCCCGAGGTCGGCTTCTACCAGCTTTTCCATCCTTCTGTATATAATTCGTGTTAATATTTTGCAACCATGACTTATTAAACTGATGGTTCTGTAGTTTTCACACCTGTCTGCACCTGCTTTCTTTGGAATGGGGATTATAACATTTTTCTTATAGTCTGAGGGTACTTCGCCTGTCTCATACATCTTACACACCAGGTGAAACAGGTTTGTCATGGCTGGTTCTCCCAGAGACCTCAGTAGCTCTGAGGGAATATCGTCTACTCCAGGGGCCTTGTTTCGACCTAGGTCTTTCAGGGCTCTGTCAAATTCTTCTCTCAGTACAGTATCACCTATTTCATCTTCATCTACATCCTCTTCCCTCCCTACAATATTGTCTCGAAGTTGATTTCCTTTGTAGAGCCCCTGTATATACTCTTTCCACCTTTCAGCTTTCCCTTCTTTGCTGAGAACTGGTTTTCCATCAGTGTCCTTGATATTCATAGAGCTGTTTTTCTTATCTCCAAATGTTTCTTTTATTTTCCTGTAGGCTGTATCTATTTTTCCCTTATTTATACATTCTTCTACATCCTTGCATTTGCCTTCTAGCCACTCCTGCTTAGCCATTTTGGACTTCCTGTCAATCTCATTTCTTAGTCGTCTGTACTCCATTTTGCCTGTTTCATTTACTGCATTTTTATATTTTCTCCTTTCATCGATTAAATTTAGTATCTCCTGTGATATCCAAGGGTTTTTTGTAGGTCTTGCCTTCCTACCTATTTGGTCCTCTGCTACCTTCACTATTTCATCTCTCAATTTTACCCATACTATTTGGTCCTCTGCTACCTTCACTATTTCATCTCTCAATTTCACCCATTCCTCCTCTATTGTTTTATTTTCCCCTGTTTCGGTCAATTGTTGCCTAAAGCTTCCTCTGAAATTCTTAAGAACTTCAGGTTCCTTCAATTTATCCAGGTCCAATCTACTTATTTTCCTACCTTTGTGTAGTTTCTTCAGTTTCAGTCTACAGTTCATAACCAACAAGTTATGGTCAGAGTCTATATCTGCCCCTGGGTACGTTTTACAGTTTAAAACCTGGTTCCGAAATCTATGTCTTACCATTATAAAATGTATCTGGTATCTCCCGGTGTCTCCTGGTCTCTTCCACGTATACAACCTTCTTTTGTGATTCTTGAACCAGGTGTTTGTTATAACTAAATTATGTTCTGTGCAAAATTCTACCAGGCGGCTTCCTCTTTCATTCCTTTTGCCCAGACCATATTCACCTACTATCTTCCCTTCCCTTCCTTGTCCTACTACCGAATTCCAGTCTCCCATAACAATTAAGTTTTCCTCTCCCTTAATTGTCTGAATAATTTCCTTTAGCTCCTCATATATTTCTTCGATTTCCTCATCATCGGCAGAGCTAGTTGGCATATAAACCTGTACTACTGTTGTCGGTGTTGGCTTCGTATCTATCTTGACAATGATAATGCGATCACTGTGCTGGTCATAGTAGTTTACCCGCATTCCTATTTTCTTATTCATTATCAATCCTACTCCTGTGATACCCCCAATTGATTTTGTATTTATAATCCTGTACTCACCTGACCAGAAATCCTGTTCATCCTGCCACCGAATTTCACTAATCCCCACTATATCTAACTTCAACCTATCCATTTCCCTTTTTAAATTTTCTAATTTTCCTACTCGATTAAGGGATCTAACATTCCACGCTCCGACCCGTAGAATGCCATTATTGTCTTTCCTGATGATCACATCCTCCTGAGTAGTCCCCGCCCGGAGATCCGAATGGGGGACTATTTTACCTCCGGAATATTTTACCCGAGAGGATGCCATCATCATATGTTCATACAGTAGAGCTGCATGTTCTCGGGAAAGGTAACGGCTGTAGTTTCCCCTTGCTTTCAGCCGTTCGCAGTAGCTGTGTGGCAAAGCCACATTAGCTGATGTTACAAGGCCAGCTCAGTCAATCATCCAGACTGTTGCCCCTGTAACTACTGAAAAGGCTGCTGCCCCTCTTCAGGAACCACACGTTTGTCTGGCCTCTCCACAGATACCCCTTCACTGTGGTTGCACCTACGGTACGGCTATCTGTATCGTTGAGGCACGCAAGCCACCCCACCTCGGCAATGTCTGTGGTTCATGGGAGTGGACTAGTGTCTACGGACTGGTAATGCGTCGTACCCCACTAACCCATAGCCACCGATAGATGTCTCTACGGTCGCGCTACCACTATACTTTGCGACTCCATAATGACTCCGTTGTATTCATGCAGGTAAAATTCTTTTACCTCCATGCTTGTATTTGATGCAACGAGCTTGAATCGTTAGGTTCGTTGAAGCAGCTGCTAGAAAGCTACTACCAAGCACGAGCATGTAGATGTTACTGCACATGCGCAGCTACGATGACGTATTCGGAGCTTGTACTGCTTGAACGCTTTTTGTCCCAATTCTGGTAGGATTCTCGTGCGTAGTGGTGGATCAACAGCTTAACTGCGACCTCATTATTGTTTTGGTATTCTTGTATAATGCCGCTATGTTATTCAGAACAACAAATGTTTAGTTTTCAATTTTATTAGTGTGACTTAATGAAGCCATATAAGGTTATTAAAACTTTTCACATAGGTAATACATCATACGTACAAAATGTGTACATTGATAAAACGCTGAACGATATGCTAACAGTGTGTTCAGTAATTTGCCAACGAATGGCAGCCTGTAAATTTAAACGTAGAAAACAAATTAAGACACTGAATTGAAGCCTGGAGAATGTACCACAGATGTATGAAACATACTGTTTTGGGGATGGTGTGTGTCTAAGAGAAACCATTTTTTTCTTATAAAGCTGTCAGTATAGGTATTTATATTATTCCCAATCACTGATTAAATCGCCTGCTTATTAACACTAGAACGGCGGAGTTTCTGACATTCCTAAAACGGCGGAAAGGGGTCATTTTGACCACCACATAAAATATTTTCATATTAGACTTAAATAAGTGTTTTTTGTTAATCCACACTTTTTCTCTAGCAGGGACAATAATTATTAAAAATCATAATTAATAATAATCAATAATTGTTTATTTCAACAGCGAAATATCTTACAAATTTATTGCTGCTACTGCTAAGAAGTTTCCTATTTGTATAAACTTGTAGACACATTTAGTATACTTGGTCCATATTACTCTCGTACGTGGTCTGCAAACACCTTTGTATCACTTTTCTCTCAAGTTATTGGAATCTGCTAGAGGCACTTAGCACATATGATTTCTGTTTTACGCGCACATTTTCCGCACACAGCTTTGTGGCACTTTACACAGTTTTCGCTGGTCTTGTTGCCTTTGCAGAGGCTGATTTGGCACTTCCTCCACTTGCTAGTTGATTTCGGTCCTATCCTCTTCCTTTGCCTGATGTTCTTGCTCTTTCATTCCCTTGTGTACATTAGCAGCTGAAGAATGAACTTCTTCCTTTCCATTTTCTTGTTTGTTACTATGTTGTAAATGAGCCATGCATTTATTGCCGCCATGTCCAAGATAATGTAAAAGAAATGCATTGGCCATCTCATACATGCAACCTTTGTAGTATATTTACGGGTCATTTGATCTACCACGTCCACCGCATCCTTTGTTGCATTGTAGAATGTTAGTTTCAGGTTTCTTCTTTCCTTCCTTGCTTATTGCTACTTCAGAATGTAGTGTACTCAGAAGAATGTCTTTTTATTCTTCTTTCCTTGGTATACAGTCATGGTGCATTCTTGGTTGCCGCTATGGTGCAGGATGCTGGTGGAGTGTATTTCAGCATTGCACTTCCTTACTGCATCAGTGATTTCACGACGGATCTTGTTCATTGTAACAACTAATGAAGTTTTCTTCCCTTTTAGTTTCTTGGCAAGTTGAAGAGATGTAAAGCAGCTGTCCCATCCCTAGCAACCATGTTTGTAGACGCAGCCAACTGTGCCTGCTGTGATGAAAGATGGGAAGACTGATGTAGATCAGCACGTGAATCCTCTTCTACTAATCGCTCCTCATTCACTATGTCTTCATCTTCACTTGTCTCAGGTACATTATCATCATCTTCATCAGCGAAGTCCGTTTCCGATTCAACTTCTAATTCTCTAAGAGCTGTAACACTTCTTCGTCAGAAAGTCCATGTTGACGATACATGTTCAAAAGCGTGTTTCGAAGACAAAAACTATCACCAGAATGACACGATATAAACTGTGGCAGACTGGAACGAACACATGCCAAGTTTCAACAATGACAGGCAACTACTCTGCAATACTGCTGACTGTTGCCGCTACATTGTTGGATTACTTACATATATTCAGAAGGAAATTACATTGGGGTCAAATTGACCCCATTCGCCGTTCTAGGTATATCGATAGAAATGTCAAAGAAAATATAAATACTTTTTAAATTCTAATACATCATCATAAAGAGGAGAAAAAATTAGGAAAAGTCATATGATTTCATTAGGAAAGTAAATAAACTGAAATGACAATGAAGGAAGAATGTATGGCAGGGGTCATTTTGACCCCTTCCACCGTTCTAATGTTAACCTTCAAGTAAACACTTACTAATATTCCTGCATACAGCATTAACACAGCCTACATTTTCTCATAAAACAAACAACACATCCGATGATAAGCAAAGAGCAGGGTCGGATCTAGGGCATTTGCCAAGGGGTTGGGGGGGGGGGGGGGAGGCAAGCTTAAATTTGCCGTCCCTTCTTTCACCCCCCCCCCCTGTAAGAATCGACTTTTTGACGCTAATTGGGTTACATATTTCTAAATAAATGTCACAATCTCACAACATGAACTTATTTTATTGACTGAATTAAGATCAAAGGAAAACAGAACAATTTTAACACATACAAAAATATTAAAGATTACTCATCGTACAAAAGTCAATTCTAAATTTCTCTTTTCGAGCTTTTTTTGCTGGAAAACTGTTTTTGATATCATCATAGTTTAGAGAAGCAGCTCGTTTGTGCTGCTGTTAAGCAGTCGTGCTCCTCAAGTGTATTTAATTAGTTTCAGCTTGCTGCAACTTCTTTCTCCAGAAGAAACAGAAACTATAATGGTAAGATATATTTTAACGTTGTAGTAAGGTTGGGATACCCCACTACCAATTTATTTTTATAAATTAAACTTAATGTTGATGATGCAGTGGAATCTTGCAAGGCTCTGTCTACTGCCAGCGCATGTTGTCTGAAACTTTCAACTTCAAGTTCTTCCGCGCTAAGATCTTCTGCCAGTTCCGCTGCTTTGGCCTTCAAGTCCTCCACTTCTATTTCTCGAATTAGCACACCACACAGAAAACTAAATTTTGCACCAATTTTCCCAAGTGCGGTAAATCTGGTACTAAGCTCTTCAATTATTCCTTATTTGTTCTGTGAATGTTGGATACTTCATCCTCACGAAGCTCATCGGTCATTTTCTATCTTCGAATCCTTTTTTTTTTTTTAATATTTTTTAATTTTTATCGGAGAATACCGTTGATACCTCATTATCTTCTGCTAGCACTTTGGCCTCAAATAGCTTCAGAGGTACAAGAATCCCGGGAAGTTTTGAGAAAGCCCAATTCAAAAGTCCTCGAATGTTTCGAACAGCTTTATCAATTGTAAAGTATTACCTTCGCAGAAACTGATTAACATGAGCAATTTATTTTAATATTGCATACCAAAAACAAATTAAAGAAATGAATTTGAGTTTTCTCGTATTTTTTAAAATGGATCTTGTCTCTGATTTTGTTTCTGATGTTGACAATTTATAAGTTTCAGTTTCTTCCAGGGCCTTCAAAACTTTATGAAAATGCTTGTAAACAGCTTCAACCGCATCTACTCTTGCAGATCACCTAATCTTGCTGAATATCTGCTGAATTTGCTCCCACTAAATTTAAAGAGTGAGCAGTACATGGTACGAAATAGACCAGTTCATTATTCTGAAGTATTCTTGACTGGACCCCTTTGTACTTTCCATTCCTGTTTGCCACATTGTCATGAGACTGCCCCCTACAGTACTTAATGTTCAACCCATCTTGTTTCAATTTTTGCAGTATCTCTTGACTAAGGCCTTCTCCTGCTTTGTCTGTAACTGTAAAAAAGTCAGTAAAACTTTCCACAACCTCTGAGTCATTCGACTTGACATATCGAATTACTTGTGTCATCTGTGCATTGTGGCTGATATCTGGAGTGCAGTCAAACATCAGTGAAAAGCATTTAGCAGCTAAAATATCTTTAATTATATCTTGTTTTATGGCGTCAGCAATCAAGTCACGGAACTCATCTTGTATATTTTTGTAAAAATAGTTAAACTGGCCTTTCTTGTGGAGTTCAATACGCAGACGAAGGGGGACACTATAGTATGATATGAGATCAATTGTATTTAGAAATTTGCCGCTATGTGGATCACCAAAATCACCATCTTCTTTTGTTCCTCTAAAAGGACTTCCTTGCTTAGTTAGAAAAAGGACAGCATCAATAATACAGTGAGATCCCTCCTGTTTTTTCTGGTCTTGCTGCCCAGTGTGCGATACTTATCACGTGGGTTTTGTCGGAGGACATCGAAAGAGTCGATAGAAGGGCTGCTTGTTTTATATTGTCCTGATACAGGGGAGACAGCGTCACGGAAATGATTCAGAATCTGGGATGGGAATCATTAGAACAAAGGCGTTTATCGCTCTGACGTGGGCTACTTACGAAACTACAATCGTCAACATTCTCCTCCGAATGCGAAAATATATTGTTGCCTCCCACTTACAGAAGTAGGAAAGATCATCTGAATAAATACGTGAAATCAGAGCTCGAACAGAGAGGTTCAGATGTTCTTTCTTCCCGCGCGCTATTCGAGAATGGAATGGGAGATAAATAGTATAAAAGTGGTCCGATTAACCCTCTGTCAGGCAGTTAAATGTGATTTACAAAGTATCATTTGCAGATGTCTATCAATTCCACCGCTAACGAGAGAGGACTCTAGATCCTTAATGCTTTTGACCTTCAATAAGCACCTGAAATACTTTTTTTTTTATATATAAGGACTGGAACGTTATTCAAATTCACCTGTTCTACAAATATTACTTTTATATGAAATATGAATATTCATTTACCTGAAAAAGGAAATCTATGCAAATTAATAAATTAATAAACATTTTGCATTTACTTATGTAATAACGCAAACATCTCCCTCATTCTGACTAATATCTAGTAGATTTTTAAAGTTTGATTAGCTGAAGTACCTCTGAAAGGAGAAAATATAAAAATGCAGTAAATGAAACAGGCAAAATGGAGTACAGACGTCTAAAAAATGAGATTGACAGGAAGTGCAAAATGGCTAAGCAGGAGTGGCTAGAAGCCAAATGTAAATCTGTAGAAGAATGTATAGCAAGGGGAAAAGTAGATACTGCCTACAGGAAAATAAAAGAGACATTTGGGGACAAGAAAAGCAACTCTACGAATATCAAGAACTCAGATGGGAAACCAGTTCTCAGCAAAGAAGCGAAAGCTGAAAGGTGGAAAGAGTACATAGAGCAGCTCTACAAAGGAAATGAACTTAGAGACGATGTCGTAGGAAGGGAAGAGGAAGTCGATCAAGATGAAATAGGAGATACTATACTGAGAGATGAATTTGACAGAGCCTTGAAAGACCTAGGTCGGAACAAGGCCCCAGGAGTAGATGAAATACCCTCAGAGCTACTAAAGTCTCTGGGAGAGCCAGCCATGACAAGACTATTTGAACTGGTGTGTAGGATGTATGAGACAGGCGAAATGCCCTCAGACTTTAAGAAAAATGTAATAATCCCCATTCCAAAGAAATCAGGCGCAGACAGGTGTGAAAATTACAGAACCATCAGTTTGATAAGTCATGGTTGCAAAATTTTAACACGAATTGTCTACAGGAGAATGGAAAAGCTGGTAGAAGCTGACCTCGGGGAAGATCAGTTTGGATTCAGGAGGAACGTAGGAACCCGGGAGGCAATACTCACTTTACGTCTAATCTTAGAAGACAGATTAAGGAAAGGCAAACCAACATTTTTAGCTTTTGTAGATTTGGAGAAAGCTTTTGACAATGTTGACTGGAATACACTCTTTCAAATTCTGAAGTCAGCAGGGGTAAAATACAGGGAAAGGAGAGTTATTTACAACTTGTACAAAAGCCAGACCGCAGTTATTAGACTCGAAGGGCATGAAAGGGAAGCATCAGTTGGGAAGGGAGTAAGACAGGGTTGTAGCCTTTCTCCAATGTTGTTCAATTTGTACATCGAGCAGGCGGTGAAGGAAAGCAAGGAAAAATTTGGAATAGGGATTAAAGTTCAGGGGGAAGAAATAAAAACATTGCGTTTTGCTGATGACATTGTGGTTCTGTCAGAGACGGCGAAGGACCTGGAGGAGCAGTTGAATGGAATGGAAAGCGTGTTGAAGAGAGCATATAAAATGAACATTAACAAGAGCAAAACAAAAATAATGGAATGCGGTCTTAGAAAATCAGGCGATGCTGAAGGAATTAGATTAGGTAACGAAACAATGAAGGTGGTAGATGAGTTTTGTTACTTGGGTAGTAAAATAACATGCGATGGTCGCAGTACAGAGGATATAAAATGCAGAATGGCAATGGGAAGAAAAGCATTTTTGAAAAAGAGAAATTTGCTAACATCTAATATTAATTTAAGGGTAAGGAAGTCTTTTCTGAAGGCATTTGTGTGGAGTGTTGCCTTGTATGGGAGTGAAACATGGACGATAAGCAGTGCTGACAGGAAGAGAATAGAGGCTTTTGAAATGTGGTGCTACAGAAGAATGCTGAAGATTAGGTGGGTAGATCACATAACTAATGAAGAGGTACTGAACAGAATTGGTGAGCGAAGGAAATTTTGGCATACCCTGACTAAAAGAAGGGATCGCTTGGTAGGACACATTCTTAGACATCGGGGAATCGTAAATTTAGCATTGGAGGGAAGTGTGTGGGGTAAAAATCGCAGAGGGAGACCAAGAGACGCTTATAGTAAGCAGATTCAAGTGGATGTGGGTTGCTGTTCTTATGAGGAGATGAAAAGGCTTGCTCAGGATAGAGTAGGGTGGAGAGCTGCATCAAACCAGTCTCCGGACTGAAGACCATAACAACACAACCTGTCATAGATACAACACTGAAGTCAGCAACCAGGAATATTAGTTTTATTAAATGATTTCCGCATTTCTTGCAGTCATTTTACTTTTAATAATTATGTGTCAGTTAATTTTATTAAATTATGCAGGAAGATACACCCTGAAAAAAAAATGGTCAAAATAAAATTTACCGCCCTCTAAATACTGCCGCCCGGGGCAACTGCCTCCCCCCCCCCCCCCTTAAATCCGGCCCTGGCAAAGAGCATCACAATTTCGTAACCTTACTCAAAGCACTATTCGTCTTTAAGAGTATGTCAACATAGCCAGGATTCACGTAGTTGTACCTGATATCAATATTGTATTTCTGTTTTTCAGAATACCAGTTTCTTTGAAGTATAGGGCCTACCCTCTTGTGTAGTTCTTTATTATAGCACAATATGAAATCTGTTAACACTATACGCATTATAAAATAAAACGCGAGCTCTTTAAAACAAGCGAACAGTTTAAACAAGGCAACAGTCTGGAATATTGTTTCAAATAAACTGTCTCTGTGGCAAAGAACAGATTATTGTAGTTGATTGATAAAGCTAATTTTTTTTTAGCAAACCGACCACAATAAATTTAATGTTCTTCAAATCTAATATTTCTTGATCTTGTATGAACACTCGGAAATGAGTCGTGTGTCCAAATCTCTACAATATTATAACAATAATAGACTTTTCCGCTTGGTGTTTATTATATATATATATATATATATATATATATATATATATATATATATAGCATGTCGATTTCGTCCACTGAATGAATATCCTCAGTATAGATTAAAGTCCAGGGAACTCATGTATACCGCACAATTTTTAACAGCAAAAATATATAAAATGACTTGTTAGGTGTGCATTAGAGTCGAACTTAATGCTTGATCTCTGCTAACAACGTGAAAATAAAATCAGAAAAATGAAATATCATATTATTTTATTACTGTAGCCTTCTGCGATTTTCTGAATAAATTAACAGTTCCCAGTCACAGAAATCCGTTTTGTTTTCATATGACGAGACAGTTGTATAAGCAGACAAACAAATGAAAATAATCAGGAAACGTAACACTGGTCACGTGAAAACTATCCCGGCACACTCCCACTACAATTCCGACAGTTCTGCGCATGCGCGAATGTGGCAGTTTGTGCGCACAAGCAATGGGTTCGTTCAAAGAGTTGCAGGGCTGCAACCGCGCATGCGCAGTACGGAAATTCGCGTTCAAAGAGCAATCCTGCAGCTTGCTGCAGCCTACCGGCTGATCAAGGAAGCTCCCGGCTGCAGCGTCCTGCAGCTTCTTGGCTGCGTGAGCTGCAGGGAAAATTTCCTCCTGCAGTCTGACTGACGTCATCGGTACCGCGCATGCGCGGTAGTGCCCGTTTTGCTGCTGCAGGAAGCTGCAGTCCTGCAGCTCTTTGAACGAACCTAATATCTTCCCAGGTAGAATCTGGTAGTAAATAGCTTGTAAAGATAATAACGGAAATTCCGTGGCATTTACAACAGCTTGCCAGGGGTCTTTGTTGCCAGACGACACCGCTGGCAGTGCCATCTGTTGGGTCGACTTGTATACTGTACCTGCATCACGTCTGCTATTCCGAATTTTATTTCCCTGTACCGCAATTACAGCGCAATGTTTATATTTGTGTGCCATTTAAGAAATTAAGTTAGATGATTTTCATCTAAGTTGTAGGGGTGAAAAGAAACAACAGCAATCGGTTCTGTACAGTATATTTGGTTAGAATTTGAACTGAAAATAATACAATACATACGTTTTAATCCTATACCTGTACGCACATTTCATGAGCATTTAGGTCTATTTGTGAGTTATTTTGCGTCACACAACACAGTTTGAAGTGTAAAAATCGCGTGTGTATCGATAGTTTGTAGTTTAGTAGTTATTAGCCGATCGGAACAACTTTACTTGTTATTGCTGATTCTTGTGTAGTACGCAGTTTCAGCGATAGATCAGAACCCGTTTTCGGTTCTGGGGGTGAGCGTTCACAAACGAGCGCGGATGTTACTTTTGATGGCCGTGTCGGCATGAACAACCACGCTGCTGGACTCGGCAGCAGTAGGCTGAGCTTAGCCGATGGTGACGTATCAGGTGCCCCTCCACGGACGGACAGCCGCTGTATGTCCACGCAAAAGACTGGTTCATGGTCAAGGACAGCATCTGCGACCAGGGACGTTTCCATGGATAGACAATCGTCACAATCGTCTCACAGACGAAATTCCTCACAGCTAGACAACATACCATACCCAGCCGCAACGAGTACCAACCATGTTAAAGAGACGGACTCGGTTATTACCAATCAGGACCGCAGAGCACGAGACCTAAGAGCAATGGAACTTGCAGCCCAATGTGGGCTTCCTTGGCTCACAGATGACTCATCTGAAGAGGACCCCCAGGACGGGAAAAACCGCCCTGAGGACATGGAACTTGACGAACACGACACAAATCAAGGTTTTCAACAAGTGAAGTCCAGGACTAAGCGAAAACATGCACAGCTACCCACAGCAACACTTAAGAAACAGTCTGTAGTAACTACATCAAACAAATTTGCTCCTTTGAGCACAGATACAGACAACAGGAGGCTGCACCTACACCAACTAACACGACAAATCAGGGCGCATCCACATCTGGTGCGGCTCAGCCAAAGGAGAAACCATTGAAAGTCCCACCCGTAACCATTCAATACACTGGAAAATATCTGATGCTCAATACAGAACTTAAGAAACACATTACGGGCCCAGTACAAGCAATCTATAAAGGTGATTCCATTAAATATCATTTTACCTCAATAGAAGACCACAGAGCAGCTTTACAATTTTTCCATGCACATCATATACCGTTCTATACCCATAAGAATCCAAAAGACAAAGTGTTAAAAGTCGTCATAAAATATCTGCCGGCGGAAGTGCCGGACACAGATGTAGAAAGTGAATTACGACAACTGGGATTTTACAATGCGACTGTGTTTCAGTTCAAATCACGGGATGACGCCACACAGAAATTGATCCCCCAACCTGTCTACTACGTCTCTTTACCGCCAGGACCATAAAGTGAGTCTATATATGACATTAAACACATCCTCGATACGAGAGTAACAGTGGAAATGTATAGGAATAAAGATGGAGCTCCCCAGTGTAAAAGGTGCCAGAGGTTTTTCCACACGGCCAATTATTGCAACCTGCCAACTCGTTGCGTAAGATGTACAGGACATCACCTATCGAAAGACTGCGATAAACCACGCGGCCATAAACCGACGTGTGTTAATTGTAACAAGGATCATGCTGCTTCTTGGAGGGGGTGTGAAAAATTTCAAGAAGCATTGCGCATATACACAGCACAAGCCCAGTCTTTTCAATCGAGGCAACAACCGACTCAACCCCAAACACCGGTTAACATCCAGAATCCACACGAGTTCCCGGTCTTGTGAAAAAAGAATACTTGGAAGATCCCTGGAGCACGACATACCGCAGCGAACACGTCAGGTGCCACTCAAGGCCAACCAACATCTGAGTTTGCTGAAATACTTGAGACTATGAGAGGCATTCACTCATTCTTTTCAAATCTTCGTCAACGAATCATCTTTGCAGTCATAACAAATACTTTCCGTCAATTCAACACAGCACCTGACATCTTATCCAAAATAATGGTCCTGGTGGACGGCGTAATGCAAATCTTTGCTCCGTAATGGTTGCGAGGATCCACAGGACCTGCGACTTAACATTTCGTAATTTTAACGCCGAAGGAGTCAAAAATAAGAAAACAGAACTCTGTGACTTTCTAACCCGCCACAAAGTGGACATCTTATTTCTGACGGAAACACATTTACGAAGAACACAGACCTTCAAAATTCCGAACATGGTGGGGTATCGGACAGACAGACAGGGAAGGCGAGGGGGAGGCACCGCTATATATTTGCGTGACTTCATTTCCCATTCAGTCGAAACTTTACCGCCGCTGAACACACTCGAAGCCACTGCAGTCACCATAAACACGCAGTATGGAAATGTCACGCTGGTGGCTGGTTACATTCGTCCAGCTGATCCTATGGACAAAGATGATCTTCTCACCATTTTCGATAGTTTTGACAAAATTATTTTATGCGGGGATCTCAATGCAAAGTATTTTGCGTGGAATTCTCGCGCAAATAATCCTAAGGGCCAACAACTCTACAATTTAGAAGAGCGTTTACAAGCAACAACCTACGGACCCGTCGATGTTACACACATTCCAAGGAACAGGAGCCACAGACCGGATGTGCTGGCATCACTATATTTAAGAATTTGAGGTTTAATCCGAACTTAGTCACGATAAATGATCTCACCTCAGATCATAATCCTGTGATTGGTCACTTAAACAGGGCTATTGAACCTCCGAGACCTCCCTTGAAGTACATCACGAACTGGGACCAATATGCACATTACTTACAGAGACATATATGCCCCACAGCCGATGACTCATCCACCGCTTTTATTGATAACTCTATAAATGAATTGTCCAGACACATAAAAGACGCATATAAACATGCTACAGTCTCGGTCCAGTTTGAAAGGAGGCCCACGGATGAATTTTCTCCTCTCATCCAAGATCTAAAATCGCTGAAAAATAGGGTTAGAAAGAGGTGGACAAGATTCAGAAATCCGGCAGACAAACGCGAACTGCGTAGACTTACCCGGGAACTACATAGGAGGGCCGTAGAGTGGCGACAAGAAATGTGGGAAGATCGAATGGAGGCTTTTCTGCTCCATGATCGGAAGGACTGGAACCTCCTTAAAGCGATGAATACCCCTAAAGCGCCAAAAACAGCTTTACTTGGACCAGCAGGATTAGTCTTCGATCCCTTTCTCAAGGCAGAACTGTTTGCAGAAACCTATGAGCACCAAAATACAATACAGGTTGATGACTTCGATAAACACGTCGACACATTCGAGACGTAGAACGGCAACTTTAGGTCATACGACGAGCAAGAGATGACACGCAACCATAGTTGACAACACCGACAGAAATCCGTAAAATTATTAGAAACTTGGGAACGTATTCGGCTCCAGGACCAGATGGCACATCCAACGTCCACTTGAAACACCTTCCTAGGAAGCCACTTGTTCTTTTAACAAGAATCCTAAACAGCTGTCTGTTACTGTCTTATTTCCCCTCTGACTGGAAGACGTCACGAATTGCGCCTATACCAAAACCTGAAAAGGACCCACGACAACCTGGCAATCATAGACCCATAAGCTTGTTACCGACTATGTCCAAGATCTTTGAGAGGATCATCCTACACCGACTCAGAATTCCTTTACAAGAACATGATGTAATAAGACCAGATCAATACGCTTTCCAACCTCACCTTTCAGCCGAACTCCAACTGTTGCGAGTTACGGAGTTTCTGGCGTATAATATGAACCGGGCGTATTACACAGCTGCAGCGTTTTTAGACATCGAGACTGCGTATGACAAAGTCTGGAGGGCTAACTTAATAGTTAAAATTCATAATATTGGATTAATTCCACTACACCTGATCAAACTAGTGGACAATTTCCTAACAGACAGACGATTCTTTGTTCGGCTGGAAAATCAACGGTCTGGTATTCGAACACACCAGGAAGGCATACCACAAGGTTCCGTTTTATCGCCGACACTGTTTATCGTATATGTTAACGATCTACCGACCGTCCGCCAAGTCACAATTGCTCAGTTCGCAGATGACACTGCATTCTTGGCTAGCAGTCGGCGACTGACCGCCGCCATCATCAGACTCCAGCGTCAGCTTACGCTTACTGAAAGTTGGGTCCATCAAAATATGATCAAGATAAATGCCGACAAAACCAAGGCAGTACTGTTCACCAGGCGACGACCTGATCTACGTGATAATCTCCACATAAACAATACAAATATTCCTTGGTCTCCGCAAGTTCGATATCTCGGAGTGCAACACGATAATAAGTTAACATTTAAACAACACATTTTATTTAAGAAAGAAAAAATAGTTAAATTAATCCATAAACTGTTTCCATTATTGTATAGTACCCAGATGGCCACACAGACCAAAGTTCGTTTATACAAATCCTCGGTCCTCCCTGCCATGACACACGGATGCTCGTCTTGGGGAACGGCATGTCCCACCAATATAAAAATTTTACAAGTACTGCAAAACAAGTGCTCCGACTCATTCTACGAGCCCCTAGATGGGCCAGAACGAGAGAGTTGCATGACGAGCTACATATGGACACTATACAAGACTTTATAATCAAGCTCACAAGGAACTTACTAAGCAAAGTAGAAAACCTGCGACCGACCACCAGGCACCTAGAATATACGGGCACAGTACACCCCGCGAGATCGCATCGTGTGAGAGTTCCACGTGCAATTATTGAAGATCTACCATAATAGAAGGTGCGGGACCTCCGATAATAAAGGTGACCACCATCTGAGTAGGGCAAAAGAGCGATCCTGCTAACGTAGAACTGCTGTTAAAATGATCAGTTGACTTGGCACACATGAAGTCCAGCTTTCAAAGAAGGCAGCACTTCTGAGAAAACATAAAAAAAAAAAATTATTTTGCGTAACCTAAGGCTTCTCTTTTTGATTTGTGATTCTGACTAATCATTTTTCTTATTAAGAAATGCTTTGATTAGAACAACAAAATATTTTTCCAACCACAAATAACAACACGCGCCTCCTAATTCGGCACATTCATTCTTTAGAAAGGAAACCCAACTTGCTTCTCACACGGTTAGTGCTATCAATATCTGACCAATCAATATTTTATCTAAAAATTTCTGACATTTTATGACGTACTCATGCACAACCATTGGGGAAAAAACACTTTGTCATATCTCTTCATCTATATCTGGAACTTTGCAACTTCATGCTCATTACCATTCTACAATTCCAGAGCCATTTTCCATATTCCAACCCACTTCATGCTCAGCAGATATTATAATTCCTAACATTTGTTTCAATATGTTTAACTTCATTGATACTGATATCAGCATACAGAGATACATTAATACTGTCTTCAGTAGACATTCCACTCACGGGTACACTGAATGGCAGTTTTTTTTCAGTTCATTTAATTTTACTAGGAATGCTGCTGCATGTACTTCACAGTTACTGTCTTGAGAGGGAGACGGTAAACTATTGACCGTCTGGTAAACTATTGACCATAGTTTCTTCGGGTTTGCTGCCGGATTTTGAAGTCAAACTGACTTCATAATCCGGCAGCAAACCTAAAGAAACTATGAAGAACTATTACGCCGGGAAAGCCTACTAAACTATTGACCATAACTGTCCTTATTGCAGTGCGAAATTTATAAGCATACAAATACAACAGCCGGGTTAATACATAAACATTTATTGCAGCAAAATAGCCATAAATTACAACAAATTTCAATAAAACGAGTGAAAAAATGTTATAACAAATTCATTTGTACCACGGTCGCATAGTCTCTGTTTGATTTGGTCTTCTTGTTACGCAGTTCTATGTGATATCTTTCACATGATTGTTCACACAATGAACACTTACATGAGTTTGATGGTTCGTGATATGTTGTGTTTTTACAAATTTCATAGCGGAATCCATGTAAAAGTTTGCTGCTGTCCATGTGCGATCGATCATTGCCCCTGTTTCGTAGAATTCCATGGGTATTTCTTCTCTTTTCATGGTTAGTGATCTTAAGAGGTTTTCTGATCTCATTGTGCTGGCACATCTTCTGTAGGTAATGCTATTGCTACTTTTTCCTTCTCTTCTATTTCTTTCTTCATTGGGAGTATTGTGAGTGAGTGTATCTGCTCTTGTGGCTTTTCAAATTTTTCTAGTATTTCTTTGCACAGAATTGCTTTACCATAGTTGCTTCTGTGCAGTCCATGCCTTGTGAAATGCTCTCTCTGTGAGCTTGTTGCATCAATGTATGTTACATTGTAGAAGCTCCTGCATATTTTCCTAAATATCCTATTTGTCCTGATAATTCCTTTATTTACTTGTGAATCGTGCCTTTTTGGAATGCTTACAACATATATTTCAGAGTGTGTTATTTTCCCGAGAGTTTGTCGTAGAGCCCTTGTTGCTTTGACACTTTCGTTTCTAGACATCGTTTCCTCCCCCAATAAAGACACATTTCGAACCTTTTGTTACTAAAAGTTCCGGGTTATTCAACACTTCTCTTAAAGGAGCATCAGGCTTGGTAATTTCACTTATTTTTAGTTTGCTTTGCATGTTGGCCATTTTTCCTGCTAAACCTCTTCCGTGGTTAATACCCAGTGATAGTATAGAGATCAATTTTAATACCCAAATAGCCAAAGCAGTTATTTGTGATCAAGGTGCAGATAATGTGAAGAGGAGGAAGCTTTTGTGTGTCACTTGCCATTAAACGTTTGTTGACGTATATCAATAACTACTTTTTTTTTCCTTTTAAACACACGCAAGGAACAGACTACAACACTTAACCTTGGCTTAACAAATTCGTATTTCTATAATCTTTCTCCACAAAGTGGACAGAGCATATACCACGTAGCTTTTATTCAAATGCTCGGGACCCCTCTTTTTCAAACTTTCATTTTTTGGAAACCTGAAGATTGATTTTGGAGTGCTTTGCTGTTTAAATAGTTATTACAGCCATATATAGCACATACACTCCCTCTTCCAACCATTTTCTAGTTGTATCAAGCAAGTCGACGTATCAAGTAAGTCTTCTGGGTGGAGCAAGTTAAAACGGCTGTTCGTGCCCTGTGTTAGTTTACAACTCGAGGCGCTAGGTGGTGTTCTGGTGCGCTGTCGCCAGTTTCATGCTGAGTTTCCACTATTATCTTCTGATAGCTTGCGGTTACTGCTTAAACGCTGGGCAAGAAGCGGGAAAGGCGCTGCTTGAACTAAATTTCAGTTCTGCGCATGCGCGAGTATCTCGATGGCAGCTGCTTAAATCAAGGACGTTATGGTTTAAACGAATCTGTTGATTCGAATAGTGCCGAATTTTGATGATTACTAACAAATCATTTTCATCTTATGTACGCAACTTGGTTTGAAATACACTGTTTGGTCACAATCAAACTCAGATTATTGAAAAGCGTGGCGATTGGATTACGACGGTTCCATTATTGCAGAAAAACTAACACCTGTAATTCTATACAAAAGTAACAACAATCGCATACGGTCGGTACTCCTTAACCGCTATTAAACGACACACTGGGCGACGGGCGTCGCATGTTGGACTCGAGTGTTCTACGGTCGTCATAGCAACAAACAATTTACCGGGAAGATAGCGTATGGAGTGATGTGATTTGTTTGTTCGATTTGATTCGACAACACATATAAGTTGAAACATCCGAATGATCATTGTTATCACTTCAAGTTGCCGGAGCTATTACCTATTTTGCGTCTGACCTAGTTTTGTACTTTTTGCCTCTTAATCCATTGTTCATCAGGTAGGCTACAAACTTTTTCACTTTCCATCACGTAGTTCTACAGTGTTTTTAAGGTAATTTATTCTTTATTAGACATACGCGCAGTTGCAGAATTAAATCTAGGTGCTATATGGATGTGAGAGATCAACGAGGGAACAGTGTTCAGTTTCAAGTTAACACAACAGATTGTTTTTGTGGTTTGAATACAACCAGGCTGCCCTGTGCAAACCTCGGTTGTATTTTACTTACGGCATCGGTGACTTGATGTGCAAATGCGGGAACAAAACGTTCGTTTTTCGAGGATAATTAATTTACTGGCCGGACAAGGGTGCATATAGCAGGGAACTAATGAATTATTTATTTCATGGTCAAAACGAAAAATTACTCCCTCTCATTCTATGGGATTGCGGTTTCAAAGAGCGTTCAAAGGTCGTTGCCTAAATCAGCACACTACCTCGCCGAGGCCGTAAGTACAATTTTATCCAAGTTTTTATTTCTTCTACCAGGAATTTTATTTCCTTTCCAAACCATGTTCAGTCCCGTCTCAGTTGTTGTTTCCCTTTACTCTTTAACTCATAACTGCAGTCTAATTTTGAACTAGTTTTAAGCAAACGTTTGTTCCCTGTATTTTATTGCTGCTACGTTCAAAATTTCAAAGTTGCCCATTCCAGGTTGTGTTGTTTATGAGTCCGCGAATGGTGCTTGACGTTGGCAACGGCGCGATTACTGACGAGAGGTAAAGGCGCAAATACGATTGCGTGTTTGAAGTATAGTCAATTTGTCGTCAGTTTTAACCTTTTTCTGGCCTTTGTGTGCAGCGTTTTTGGCAACGAAATTAACAGGCCTATTATATTCGTAATCGGAACTAATTGTGTTTTTTACCATTTTTTATATATACACAGTGGCGTAACTAGGACTTGGCTTTGGGGGAGGGGGAGGGGGGGAGGGGGGATAGATCTGGTTGACGAGTAAAATTTTAGTCAGTTTCCAGGTAGACTACCATCTACCACTCCCGTTGAAGAAATTAATTGACTCCCATCCAATGAAAGCTCGGTAAAACATCCCAAGTTTCCAATCTTTACATTTACCAGATTGTTGTTATAAGATTTCTTTCTTCTTTTTTTCCCCTTTCTTTTTTTCTTTTCTTCTCTCTTTCCTTTTTTTTTCGGGTTCTGGTGGGGGGGTTCTATCCCCCTCATCCCTCCCTTAGTTACGCCACTGTATATATATATAACATTGCGCAAACACACCTAGGCAGACATACTATATAGTATGACTGCCTAGGTGTGTTTGCGCAATGTATGGGTGTGTGTGTGTGTGTGTATTTGTTCACCTTCCTCTTCTTCCCCCAAGGTAAGTCTTTCCTGTCCCGGGATGGGAATGGCTCCTTACCCCTTCCTTAAAACCCTCATCATTTCCTTTTCCCTCTCCTTCCCTTCTGCCTGACGAAGCAGCTAGGCTGCGAAAGCTAGCATTTTTGTGTGTCTGTTCTATTTATTTGTGCTGCTGTCACACCTGTGCTCCTTCGCCTGGTGAGTAAGATGAAGTACACTTACCAGGTGAAGGGGCACAGGCAGTGATAGCAACAAATAAACACACACACACACACACACACACACACACACACACACACACAAACGCTAGCTTTTGCAGCCTAGCTGCTTCATCAGGCAGAAGGGAAGGAGAGGGAAAAGGAAATGATGAGGGTTTTAAGGAAGGGGGTAAGGAGCCATTCCAATCCCGGGACAGGAAAGACTTACCTTGGGGGAAAAAATGGAGGGTAAACAAATGCACACACACCCACACATTTACACAGACACACACACACACACACACACACACACACACACACACACACATATATATATATATATATATATATATATATATATATATATATGAATATTATAGAGGAAAAATTCCTAACAGGAAAAAAAATATACGTAAAAAATAGATGAACACTTACCAGGCGAAGGGGCACAGGCAGTAATAGCAACAAATAAACACACAGACACACACACACTCAAAAATGCTAGCTTTCGCAGCCTAGCTGCTTCATCAGGCAGAAGGGAAGGAGAGGGAAAAGGAAATGATGAGGGATTTAAGGAAGGGGGTAAGGAGCCATTCCAATCCCGGGACAGGAAAGACCCACCTTGGGGGAGACAATGGAAGGTAAACAAATGCACATACACCCACACATTTACACAGACACAAGTACACTTAGGCAGACATACTGTAGAACTGTAGAAAGCCCAGTTCTACAGTTCTACAGTATGTCTGCCTAAGTGTACTTGTGTCTGTGTAAATGTGTGGGTGTATGTGCATTTGTTTACCTTCCATTGTCTCCCCCAAGGTGGGTCTTTCCTGTCCCGGGATTGGAATGGCTCCTTACCCCCTTCCTTAAATCCCTCATCATTTCCTTTTCCCTCTCCTTCCCTTCTGCCTGATGAAGCAGCTAGGCTGCGAAAGCTAGCATTTTTGAGTGTGTGTGTGTCTGTGTGTTTATTTGTTGCTATTACTGCCTGTGCCCCTTCGCCTGGTAAGTGTTCATCTATTTTTTACGTATATATATATATATATATATATATATATATATATATATATATATATATATATATATACCGGGTGATCAAAAAGTCAGTATAAATTTAAAATTTGACACACATGCTTGGAATGACATGAAGTTATATTAGACCAAAAAAATAAAAAAAGTATTGCTAGACTCGTGAAAGATCTCCTTCGTGCGTCGTTTGGTGATGATCATGTGCTCAGTCGCCACTTTCGTCATGCTTGGCCTCCCGGGTCCCCAGACCACAGTCAGTGCTATTATTGGCTTTGGGGTTACCTGAAGTCGCAAGTGTATCGTGATCGACCAACATCTCTACGGATGCCGAATGACAACATCCGGCGCCGATGCCTCTGTACATGCTTTACATTGCTGTTCACATTATTCTTCGACTGCAGCTATTGTTGAGGAATGATGATGAACATATTGAGAATTCCCTGCAAAGAATATCATCTTTGCTGTGTCTTAATTTGTTATGCTAAGCTTAAATTCTGATCAGATGAAGCGCCATCTGTTGGACATTTTTTGAACTTTTTTTCTTTTTTTGTTCTAATAAAACCCCATGTCTTTCCAAGCATGTGTGTCAATTTTTACATCCCTATCTACATTATTCCGCGATTCATTAAGTTTTCAAATTTATACTGACTTTTTGATCACCCAGTATATATATGAAGGTGCAATTTTGATGGAGTGATACACTGAACGACTGACTATTTACATGTCATGGATAATTGATTTACTCACCAGACTGGGGTACATCAACAACCTGTCAACCATAGAGCAGGAACAGCATTAATTATTTATTTCATGCTGAACAGAAAAAGGCGCATGTGCTTTCAAAACCCATTGACAGAGAATGAGGGGAATAATCTCTTGTGTCCACTTCAAAATAAATAAATAATGCTGTTCCTGCTCTATGGTTGACAGGTTCTTGATGTACCCTTGTCCAGTGAGTATATTAATTAAGCACTACATGTTCATAAACCATAAAGACTAAACCTGTTTCTTATTGGCTGCCTGAATGGGCTTCCTCATTAGCCGCCTTCACCTTCAGTCATCCATCTCGTCGTTTCCAACATCTACACGTCAAGCACCAGCTGTGGACTCGTAAACTGCACTTTAACCCCATAGGCCCTACTGTTTTACCAAATTTGTTTCATAAATTTACAAATAGGTCTTACTCCAAATGTGATTAAAGTTTACCTACCGTCCTGGTGGCCTTGCATGATATAGTTAGCATTCATGTGACATTGGCGTTGGCCAATCATGTGACTACGCAAATGTTTTGTCAAGAATTTTTGTTTATTTATTCATCATAAATACATACATTGTATAGATGTTGTCAAATATTTGGACACTATTCCTTATACAAATTTTTGTTCTATATAGGTGACTATATACAATGATTTTCAATATTCAATTGCAATAATTGGCTATTGTTTAACAGATAAATTTCTTGCCTTAGGGTTCTATTTTTTGTACTAAGTTATTACATGTTTGTACAATACACTATATACAATAATTTGTAATATATGTTTACAATGAATGAGCTAGGCCCTTATTGTTCAGATTTTCTACTTAGTTATTATATGTTCATGCAAATTTAAGTAGAGTACTACATACAGTTAGCCTTCTTTAGGTATTCATCTACCATGTAATAACAATTCCTTAACAGATATATAGTTTAGTCTTTAGTAAATGGTGTGGTGATCATTTGCATATTTTATTTCTTGTGACAGCTTGTTGTATAATTTTCTCCTATTGTGTTTTAACAGTGGAAAATCCAATTGGAATGTCAATAATGACAGATAGATAACAACTCGCTGTAAAGAGGCTCGCTGAGCTGCTGACAGGCACAAAAAATAGTCACATTCACACAACTTAATTTTTGGCCATGGCCTTCATCAGAAGAGGAAACACAAACCTACACACAATCGCTCAGACAAATATACATACACAACCACCATGTCCACCCACTACAGTGCCACAAGCATGTAGACTGAAGTGAAGTGGGGGTGGTGAGGGAGAGATGCTGGGTAACGGTGGGATGGAAAGTTCCTCATTTGATGATGGACTGGAAAGGCTCTGATAGGTGGGAATTTGAATTGCAGCATTGAACACAATGAACAGAAGGGGCGGGAAAAGGGAGATGTTGAGGAGTATGGGGTGGGAATTGGGGGATTTGAAACAATAAAAATAACAAGGAAAAAATAAAAATTAATTAATAAGGGGATATTGGGGTTGGAGAGAAGATAGTTGGTGTGTGGGGAAATCTGTTTGTGGACTAGGTCAGGAGGGTAATGTCAATCTGTAAAGGCCTTTGTGGGGCCTTCAGCATATTGGTTAAGGGACTTCTCATCATTGCAAATTCTCTGTCCATGGGTTCCAAGGTTGTATGGCAGGGATTTTTTGATGCGGAATGGATAGCAGCTGTCGAAGTGCAGGTACTGTTGGTAATTAGTAGGTTTAATGTGCACAGAAGTGTGGATGGGAGCCCTTAATTGCTTTTTATTTTTATATTTCTTCTCTATTTTTTCCATCTTTTTCCTAATTATTTTTATCATTTCAAATCCCCCCCATTCTCTCTCAACACTCATCTACACATCCCGTTTATCCTTTCCCGCCCCTTTCCTTCTCTGTATTTAATGCCACAATTAAATTTTCCCTATCAAAGCCTTTACAATCCATCAAACAATATGTAACTTTCCATCCCCATCCTTACATGGCATCCTTCCCCCTCCACTCCCCACCTCACAGTCTGGATGTGCTTGTGATGGTGGTTGTTTGTGTATATTTGTCTGAGTGTATGAATTTGTGTGTTTCTTTTTTGGATGAAGGTCGTGACCGAAGAATTAATTTGTGTGAATGTGATTGTCTATTTTTCATGCCTGTCAACAGTTCAGTGAGCCTCTTTATCCCAATGTACATTAGACTTGTCTTTTTGTTTAGTCAGAGGGCAAGGTTACATACAAGAACCTGTCAACCATATTTACTTCATGTACTGTATGAAACAATAATCAAGTTATTCTTGATGGATTTCTGAGAATATTGACATCTTGGATAAGATTTTCTACTGCATTCTTGATGTTACTGCCATAATCATACGAGGCTCGTGGGATGGTAGGTAAAATTTTATCGCGAACCTAGATTTTCCTTGCCTCAAGCAATTTTCTAGGATAAGTTATAGGGTTAGAACTGACACATGGTTCCTACATTTATCCAGAAATAATATTTTGGGGTAGTCAGCTATTAGCAAAAAAGACAGCAGTTAGAATCGTGAGTGGTGTTCGCCCAAGATGTTTCGCAGAAACCTGTTCCATTAAGTTACAAATATTAACCACCACTTCTCATTACCTACTTTCATTATTGATTTTAGTCTCTAATAAACTTTCTATTTTTAAATGTAATAATGAATTTCATAATCACAATATTAGACCTGAACGTTTAAGTCTTGTGCAAAAAGGTGTTCATTACACTAAAAAAAAAAAAAAAAAAAAAAAAAAAAAAAAAAAAAAAAAAAAAAAAAAAAAAAAAAAAAAAATCACTCTTCCCACAAATATCAAAGTTAATATTAATACCCTGCCTATATTTAAATGTACTAAGTTAAGAAAATTTATTTTTTATTTTCTTTGGCATGCATATTCCGTGGATCTGTCCATCGAGTAATTAGCTTGGAAATGAAACGTGTCAATACAATTGTACAAATACAAGTATTACTACAGAACAATAATATAGATTGTAACATGTAAAAGTTTTTCTTATTTACTAGCTGAAATTAACACAGTGGGCTATTGTACTATTCATCAATAACGGAAAAACAATATTCATCTTTTACTAAAGAAGAAGCATTATTCAGGAAAAGAATTCATCTTAGGAGTACAGTGGTTGGTCAAGCAGATTTTTTTTTTTTTTTTAACATATGTTTGAACAAAATTTATTTCCTCTTGCACGTTTAATATAATTAGGCAGTGCCTTAAGAGTCTTAATAGCAGCATATTTACTGCCTCCTTTACAAGTGACAAATTTTTTGGTTCAAAATTGATATAATCTTTACCACTAGTTTTATAGCTGTTGTGTGATTTTTTTTTCTTTTTCTTTTCCATACTGAGCAAAGTTTATAATGACAAAATTCATCAGGGAGTGTATGTACTGACATGGTGGCTGTTAGTATTCCTAACGTGTGAAAATCTTCTACATGAGGTTCCTGGAGGAACCCTACACATTGTTCACCTCCGTGAACCTGGCACCCGACTTAAAGAAATTGTTTTTTACTTTATACTATCTTAAAGAGCTTCTGTTCTACCTGTTCTCTTCTGAGCTGTTAAGATTTTTTGAGGCTGGTGAATAAGGCATAGGGCCTACCTCAGAAGATTATGCCATAACTCAGCAGTTCCCAACCTTTTTGCTCTGCGGCCCATCCATTGCATAAAAACATCTGGGAGGCCCAGCAATTAAATAAAAGGTAAAAATTACCAACACACACACACACACACACACAGTAGGGGTTATTAGTAAAATATACTAATATAATGTACAGGAAGAAAGGTGCTTATATTTCTTTATATAGAAACGATTTTTTTGCAGTGTATTCACTTAATTATAAGAAGTAGTGAAAATTCAAAATCGAGGAGCCAATGTCGGGGGAAAAAAAAAAAAAAAAAAAAAAAAAAAAAAAAAAAAAAAAAAAAAAAAAAAACTTCATTGTGGCATTTGACACTGTTTGTCACTTACAAGACAATCAATATTTGGATTAAAAATTTTTAACTTTCGCCTCAAATCACTCTACATTCTGACTATTCCTATATGCTTATTTTTGAAAAAGAGTAAAGTTGAAAAGACTCTTTTCCATAAATAGGTTGTCGAAAAGCTTATGAAGTCTTTCAGAGCAATTTTGGCAATTGCTGGATAGTCTTGACAAACACATATCCAGAATGGGCCCAATGGCATTGTTTTAAAGACTGGTCAAATGATTGTTTAGCCAACAAATCATCTTCACGTGATGAAGTTTTCAATTTTTAAAAGTAATCAAAAGGGTTTCTTAGTCCACTTGATTTCATCCTAAATTATAGGGAAGTAGTCCCTGAAAGAAACATGAACTATTGGCATTTTTTGACATTTGTGGTGTGCCACTAGAGCTTGTTCACTTTCTGACAAACTCTGAGGTTGCATAGGGAGTGTAGGATGCGGAAGGTTGACTCATGATTGCTGCAAGGGGATTAATAATGTTCGTCATTTTGTTAGTGCTGACAAGACGCATATCCGTCGAGCTCATCAGCTACTATGTATCGTAGACATATGACACAAACGATTAGTAAGGTTTTGAGCAAGGAATTTTTTATGGAATGGTTTATGTTGTACTTACCTGTAACAAATAATATTAAGCCAAAAACACAATATTATGTAAGTCACTCGAACAAATAAAAATTTAGATCACTATTACACCTAGTTGTCAATACCAGCTCATTAAAAATACACACACTTCGGTTCTGGAAGGAAGCGTCCTAATGCCATTTAAGGCAACACTTCACAAATTGGCAGTAACAACAACAAACTGTTCACGGAATATGACTATTGCAGGATCCAACGCAAATTTTTTCGAATAACCACTCACGAGAGCCGATCCAAATATCCTCAAAGGCAGAACAAAATGAATCACTCTTGTCATGGCAACAATCAAACTTTCCTGTGTTCTGCATACAATAAAAAAAAACAACCTTCTGATAAACCTATTTTCTTTACCATTATACAGATGTTTCTTTTATCAATCAGTTCATTATCATTTTACTTTATAAATAATGTAAGAGAATGGTTATACTTATATTATGTTTAGTTGTATGCATACCATCAGAAATTTCCTGTAACATATCACTGTCTGGGAATCCCTGAGTTACTAAATATGTCATCATTTGTTTTTAAAAATAAGTTTAAGGAAAATTAATGTTTACAATTGGGCTTTTCAAAATATTTGCATAAAATTTATGATTTTAAATTACTTGATGTCGGAGGCCAAATATTTGAGGTGAACTTGCCGCTGTTGTTTTATCAATCTTGACTTCTTTGGTTACCAAAAATTCTTGCAATACTGGAAAAGCATTGAAGCAATCATGTTCCATTTTATGAGCGCATGATTGAAGTTTCATCATCATTGTTTCCACTTAGTCTTCTACAAAACCTTATTAATGTTTTTGCCCTGAAGAGTTTAGTTAAGAATGTAGAGAGCACCAACAATGTTTGCCAAATAAGCTAACCACTTCAACCAGGTTACATTGATCACACAGTCTATGTAGTAACTTGCAAGTTTTCCAACACAGTCTTCATCCACAAGTAAAATCCTTAGTTCGCAACAGAATTCAAACAATCTTGTCAATACTTAACTTTTGACAGCCACCGAGTGAAATAGAAGTTGTTCGTGTTCACTTCCCCATTTCATTACACAAAACGCTAAACATTCTGGAATTTCTTTTGCCTTGCTTTAACAAATTGATGATTTCTGATGATTTTTACTGCATTGTCAAGTGTTTTTGAGATATGCATCCACACCTTTGACTGCAAGAGCCTCTCTGTTACTGCAATGTGTTCATTGAACCAAGGGAGCAACTGATCTAACTTTGGCGACTAAGCCCGTATGAATACCAGACATAGCACATGTCCATCAGTTGTCAAAACTACGCCTTTTGACCAATCTATGTCATTTTCTTTCATCACTCAATCCATACATTTGAAAATCTTTTCGCCAGTGGTTTTTGTCAGCAATGAGTCACAGAACTCACCGATAATTTTTATCTTTGACTCTCGATGAGCGTTCTCAGCGTTCATTTGAAAATGAAAAAATATCAGTCACAGCTGGATTCGAACCATAACTCTACAGTTGTGAGGCCAGAACACTTCCAGCTGACCTTGACAGATGCTGCAATGGTTTTAGTATTTTCTTGCAAATCGTCAAAGGCAATTTTTGTGAGAATTTTTGAGAATTTCATCAGATAGGTTTGGCTGATTGTTATGTAAGTTCTGAACTTCATATACCATACATATAAACACCCATGAACCACAGACATTGCCGAGGTGGGGTGGCTTGCGTGCCTCAACGATACAGATAGCCGTACCGTAGGTGCAACCACAGCGGAGGGGTATCTGTGGAGAGGCCAGACAAACGTGTGGTTCCTGAAGAGGGGCAGCAGCCTTTTCAGTAGTTACAGGGGCAACAGTCTGGATGATTGACTGAGCTGGCCTTGTAACATCAGCTAATGTGGCTTTGCCACACAGCTACTGCGAACGGCTGAAAGCAAGGGGAAACTACAGCCGTTACCTTTCCCGAGAACATGCAGCTCTACTGTATGAACATATGATGATGGCATCCTCTCGGGTAAAATATTCCGGAGGTAAAATAGTCCCCCATTCGGATCTCCAGGCGGGGACTACTCAGGAGGATGTGATCATCAGGAAAGACAATACTGGTATTCTACGTGGAATGTTAGATCCCTTAATCGAGTAGGAAAATTAGACAATTTAAAAAGGGAAATGCATAGGTTGAAGTTAGATATAGTGGGGATTAGTGAAGTTCGGTGGCAGGATGAACAGGATTTCTGGTCAGGTGAGTACAGGATTATAAATACAAAATCAATTGGGGGTATCACAGGAGTAGGATTGATAATGAATAAGAAAATAGGAATGCGGGTAAACTACTATGACCAGCACAGTGATCGCATTATCATTGTCAAGATAGATACGAAGCCAACACCGACAACAGTAGTACAGGTTTATATGCCAACTAGCTCTGCCGATGATGAGGAAATCGAAGAAATATATGAGGAGCTAAAGGAAATTATTCAGACAATTAAGGGAGAGGAAAACTTAATTGTTATGGGAGACTGGAATTCGGTAGTAGGACAAGGAAGGGAAGGGAAGATAGTAGGTGAATATGGTCTGGGCAAAAGGAATGAAAGAGGAAGCCGCCTGGTAGAATTTTGCACAGAACATAATTTAGTTATAACAAACACCTGGTTCAAGAATCACAAAAGAAGGTTGTATACGTGGAAGAGACCAGGAGACACCGGGAGATACCAAATAGATTTTATAATGGTAAGACATAGATTTCGGAACCAGGTTTTACAGTGTAAAACATACCCAGGGGCAGATATAGACTCTGACCATAACTTGTTGGTTATGAACTGTAGGCTGAAACTGAAGAAACTACAAAAAGGCAGGAAAATAAGGAGATGGGACCTGGATAAATTGAAGGAACCTGAGGTACTTAAGAATTTCAGAGGGAGTTTTAGGCAACAATTGACAGAAACAGGGGAAAATAAAACACTAGAGGAGGAATGGGTAAAATTGAGAGATGAAATAGTTAAGGTAGCAGAGGACAAAATAGGTAGGAAGGCAAGACCTACAAAAAATCCTTGGATATCACAGGAGATACTAAATTTAATCGATGAAAGGAGAAAATATAAAAATGCAGTAAATGAAACAGGCAAAATGGAGTACAGACGACTAAGAAATGAGATTGACAGGAAGTGCAAAATGGCTAAGCAGGAGTGGCTAGAAGGCAAATGCAAGGATGTAGAAGAATGTATAAATAGGGGAAAGATAGATACAGCCTACAGGAAAATAAAAGAAACATTTGGAGATAAGAAAAACAGCTCTATGAATATCAAGGACACTGATGGAAAACCAGTTCTCAGCAAAGAAGGGAAAGCTGAAAGGTGGAAAGAGTATATAGAGGGGCTCTACAAAGGAAATGAACTTCAAGACAATATTGTAGGAAGGGAAGAGGATGTAGATGAAGATGAAATAGGAGATACTGTACTGAGAGAAGAATTTGACAGAGCCCTGAAAGACCTAAGTCGAAACAAGGCCCCTGGAGTAGATGATATTCCCTCAGAGATACTGAAGTGTCTGGGAGAACCAGCCATGACAAACCTGTTTCACCTGGTGTGTAAGATGTATGAGACAGGCGAAGTACCCTCAGACTTTAAGAAAAATGTTATAATCCCCATTCCAAAGAAAGCAGGGGCAGACAGGTGTGAAAACTACAGAACCATCAGTTTAATAAGTCATGGCTGCAAAATATTAACACGAATTATATACAGAAGGATGGAAAAACTGGTAGAAGCCGACCTCGGGGAAGATCAGTTTGGCTTCAGGAGAAATGTAGGAACTCGAGAGGCAATACTCACTTTACGGCTAATCCTAGAAGATAGATTAAGAAAAGGCAAACCTACATTTCTAGCTTTTGTAGATTTGGAGAAGGCTTTTGACAATGTTGATTGGAATAAACTCTTTCAATTTCTGAAGCAAGCAGGAGTAAAATATAGGGAACGGAGAGTTATTTACAACTTGTACAAAAATCAGACAGCGGTTGTCAGAGTTGAAGGGCATGAAAGGGATGCAGTGGTTGGAAAGGGAGTAAGACAGGGTTGTAGTCTTTCTCCATTGTTATTCAATTTGTACATTGAGCAAGCTATAAAGGAAAGCAAGGAGAAATTTGGAGAAGGAATTAAAGTTCAGGGTGAAGAATTAAATACATTGCGTTTTGCCGACGACATAGTAATTCTGTCAGATACAGCACAGGACCTGGAAGAGCAATTGAACGGAATGGACAGTGTGCTGAAAGGTGAATATAAGATGAACATTAACAAGAGCAAAACTAGGGTAATGGAGTGCAGTGTAATAAAATCAGGTGATGCTGAAGGAATTAGATTGGGAAACGATGCAATAAAGGAGGTAGATGAGTTTTGTTACTTGGGCAGTAAAATAACAAATGATGGTCGCAGTACAGAGGATATAAAATGCAGAATGGCAATGGGTAGAAAAGCGTTCTTGAAAAAGAGAAATTTGTTAACATCGAATATTGATTTAAGCCTAAGAAAGTCCTTTCTGAAGGCATTTGTATGGAGTGTTGCCTTGTATGGGAGTGAGACATGGACGATAAACAGTGCAGACAGGAAGAGGATAGAGGCTTTTGAAATATGGTGCTACAGAAGAATGCTGAAGATTAGGTGGGTGGATCGCGTAACTAATGAGGAGGTACTGAACAGAATTGGGGAGAGAAGAAATTTCTGGCATACCTTGACTAAAAGAAGGGATCGCTTGGTAGGACACATTCTTAGACATCAAGGAATTGTGAATTTAGCATTGGAGGGAAGTGTGTGGGGTAAAAATCGCAGAGGAAGACCAAGAGATGGATACAGTAAGCAGATTCAGACAGATGTAGGTTGCCGTTCTTATGTGGAGATGAAGAGGCTTGCTCAGGATAGGGTATTGTGGAGAGCTGCATCAAACCAGTCTCCGGACTGAAGACCACAACAACAACAACATATAAAGAAATTCTAAAATACAATACCCATTTGGTCTCCTTGTGAGATCCTGAAAAAACACAAATTGGCAGACACTGAAGGTAAACAAGAACAGTTTCATGAAAGTCTATTAAAAATGTTTTGAGAAACAGTAATAAAAATCTGCATTTATCATTCATGAAGGCTCTGTAAAATTAGATATAAATGAAAGTGCACTCTGCCTTTCACTTCATAATAGTTTTGAGAGTATGTAAGTAGATGTAAATTTAGGTACCTTGTCTTTTAGTTGGTGTACATATCAGCATCTTTATTTTGTTCATTCATATTTATTATTATGTAATCTATAACTGAAAAGCATCTTAACGAGAATATATATTATGTGATACATGTATTCCGTTTACAGCACATATTGTTTCAATTTAACTCAATATGAGAATACCACATACCATCCCAAAGAATGCATACGATGTGTATAAGCCCTCAAGGACAACTTTGGATCTTGTTGGTGAGGATGCAAGACCTGTCAAAACTGAAAACATCACTTGGGATGAAAATATACCACCAACTCTAGTTGAATTGTGTGTGCGCAGCCTTGTAGAGACTTTCAAAGGTAAATTTATTTGTCTTTAATGTAGACATACACCTCATTAATATTGATGGTGATAAGGATCAGTGTCATCAACATCATATTGTATAGTTTCCTGCCACTAGTAGAATCTACTTCAATGACAAGACTTTCCATCTTCTCTGGTCTTCAGATTACCTTCCTGGCCTGACTTAATCCCTGTTTAAAATGTGTTCTTAGTCATTTTAGCCCTTTGCCCCTTCACCTTTGCTGTGTTCTCTTGTTTCCATCTTCAGCTCATATATAATAGTAAACATCCTCTCCTCATTGATTCTTTTCCAAGATTTCTTTATATTTTATTCTCTGAAGGAGTTATTTTTCCTCTTTTCCATTCGATGTACTAAACTAATACGAATTCTGATGTGTAAAATGAATTTCCAAATCAGTTTCCTGTTTACTATAAGAATGCGGAAGAAAGTACCAGCAGATGTATAGAAAATATTTATTCAATTTCACACAACTGGTTTCAGTGTTACAATCACACTATCTTCAGGCTCCCATTGTGCAACTGTCAGTAATAGCACATTTGAAAAGGGTGTCCGTTAACACTGGTAGCAGTAAATTTCTTAGTCTATTCATGTCAATACTCGTCGTAGAAATTTTACCCCAATCCCTGAGTTCTATATACTTGTCGATTTCATTCCATTTCATCTTCTCATTTTATCTGCAGTGGGTTTATCATACTTGTTATATTCTACATTATGTGTCACAACTGATCAAGGAAAATTGAGGGTAGTTGTTCTGTTCCACAATTTCTTGAATAAGTCTATCCTCTGATATTCTGTTTACATGTTCTTACTACTGTAATCATTTCATTTCTATTTTACATATGACATCTGATTCTTCCTCTACTTTTGTAACTTCTTTTAGAGCTGTCTTATTTTCCTGCTTTCTACTGACCCTCTTAGCACATACATGCATCTGTTTTGATTTCCAGTTTAGGTTGCTTTGCTTCTGTACAATAGGTAACAGTATTTTGAATGAACTGTTTTATACATATACAGTTTTCTGTTTTTTGTTGTATGGTTTATGTCCCTAAATTGAATTGGAGCATTGATTTCTTTGTTTCAGAAATTCTGTGTTCAATTTCTGCATTGGTTTTCCCATATTGATCTATTTTTATCCCTAGTATGTGCATTCTGGGCTTGGTTCTATTATTTATCATTTGCCTAGTTTCAGTAGTTCATTAGTAGTTTGAACATTTGGTTTTTCCTGTGTTTATTGTCACTCCCCAACTGTCATATTTCTCTTTTCATAATCTCACAATATACTACATCACTATAGTCTTGTGCAAGTAGTATTGCTCATCTGCATATTTTGTTGCACAAACTATAACCCTTCAGTGTAAAATATAGAGGTCAGAGTAAAGATGGAAGTGACAGACTGCATAGGGACAATGAAAGGAAATTTGATACAGGCCTATGCATCCCACTGTCAATGAACAATGTATGTTCCAAAACTGTCCTTTGAAGTCCACATTTAATAGTTGCTATGTGCCTGATGAACAGTGGCCTTGGTGCAAGAACTTCAACTTTCCACTACGGAGATTACAGGACTACCACATTACAGAATAAAACTTTCACTCTGCACCAGAGTGTGTGCTGATATGTAACTTCCTGGCAGATTAAAATTGTGTGCCGGAACCGGGACTCGAACCTGGGACCTTTGCCTTTCACAGGCAAGCACTCTACTGCTCTACCGACACGACTCACAATGCCGCCTCACAACTTTACTTCCGCCAGTACCTCACCTCCTACTTTCCAAACTTCACAGAAGTGAAAGGCTAAGGTCCCAGGTTCGAGTCCCAGTCCTGGCACACAATTTTAATCTGCCAGGAAGTTTCATATCAGCGAACACTCTGCTGCAGAGTGAAAGTTTCATTCTGGAAACATCCCTTAGGCTGTGGCTAAGCCATGTCTCCACCATATCCTGTCTTCTAGGAGTGCTAGTCTTCCAAGGTTCGCAGGAGAACTTCTGTGAAGTTTGGAAAGTAGGAGGTAAGGTACTGGCGGAATTAAAGTTGTGAGGCAGCATCTTGAGTCTTGTCGGGATAGTTCAGTTGGTAGAGTGCTTGCCTGCGAAAGGCAAAGGTCCCAGGTTTGAGTCCTGGTTCCGGCACACAATTTTAATCTGCCAGAAAGTTTCACTACCACATTCACATTGTAATTTACCTTGTATGAAATATGGATCCTTTAACTGAGATCATATCACTACACAAAGTAATGGCATGCCAAGAAGTGATGTATTTCTTTTGAGCTGCAGAGGCACTCAATGCAGACATATTACAAGACTTCTTGGAGAGCTATGTCTGAAGTGACTTTCCACACAATCTGACAGTACTGCACAGGGAATCTTCAAAGGATGCCACAATCCTGTGAGTCAGTGTGAAATCATGAATCCTCTAAGGAATCAAATGACGTTTTGGCACCTGCTGGTAACAATGACAAAAGGTCCACATTTGAATGCTAGTTTACAGGCCTATACAACAAGCCATATTGGTAATGGGAAGACAATGTTGGAATTCAACAGTATAATGAGAACAGTTTACAACCCACCAGAAAGACATACATTGAGCTATGACGTGCACATAAAAAGACAGTCGTACACATAGGTCTCAAGCTTTCAGCCATTAACCTTTGTCAGAAAATACACCACTCACACAGGTATAATTCAAAGATACACAACTATCTCCTCTGGCTACTGCACTCCAAATGCAGTGGCCAGAGATGATGGTTGTACGTCTGTGAAGTGCGCTTGTGTGATTATGTTAGTGATGCCTTTTCTGACAAAGGCTAATGGCCGAAATCTTGAGATTCATGTGTATGAGAGTCTTTTTTTATGTGATGGTTGCAGTTCGACATAAGTCTCTGTTTTGAATTGTAAACTGTCCTTATTATATAGTTGAAGCCATATTAGTAGTTTGACAGCAACAGGGCCCAAAATTGCAATTTTTGTGTGGTCTATGGTGGAACAGGTTATAAGGAGCTGAAAAGTGTTGTAAGAGACCTATGGATTGTGACCAGATAGAAACATCACCCATAAAAAAATTGATGGAATTTTTTGAGTCCATAAATTATGGCAAGTGCCTTGTTTTCTAGTTAGTTGTTATTACACTGCATCTTATTTAAAGTTTGAGAAATGATGGCAATGGGCCTGTCAGGACCTATGAGGTGGAAGAGCACTGCTCCAATTCTATGGGATGATTCATCAATTTTTTGACATTAACCTTTTAAATAATTGATAAGTTTTATTGGTCAAAGCCAAGATATAACATAAATGGTGCAGTTCACCTGGGAAAAAATTGTCCTTTTTACCCAGGAAAAATACAGGAATTCTGTCATCTTGTCCACAAATTACACCCTGTTGTACATTCTTTTACAGACTTGCATTTGCCTTCTAGCTACTTGTGCTTAGCCTTTTTACACTTACTGTCAATCTAAATTCTTATTCACCTGTAATCCATTTTGCCTGCTTCATTTACTGATTTTTTTTTTTTTTTTTTTTTTTTTGTTTTTTTTTTGTTTTTTTGTCTTCTTCTTTTAGCAATTAAATTCAATACTTCCTGTGATGTTTAAGGATTTTCTAGGTCTTGTGTTTCTATCTATTTGGACCTCTGCTGCCTTCACTATTTCCTCTATCAATGCTACCCATTCATCTTCTAAGGTGTTATTTTTACCCTGTTTTTGTCAATAGTTGCCTAATGCTTCCTCTGAAATTCTTAAGAACTTCAGATTCCTTCAATCTATCCAGGTCCCAATTTCTTATTTTCCTACCTTTCTGCAGTTTCTTCAGTTTCAGTCTACAGTTCATTACCAATAAGATATGGTCAGGCTCTATTTCTGCACCTGGATGTGTCTTACTTAAAAGGTTAACTTGAATTATAATAACCCATATATAAAGGCTAAGATGGCCAGTGCACCTTTCTTCAGTGTGGTTGCACAACAGGCCTGAACTCTTACAGGAATTGCCAAAATGCAATGGTAATTATTGAAAATACTCTGGAAAACTATGTTATTAGAGTGTGGATAAGTTTATAATTTGCATCTAGCAGTGCTGTGCAAGTTTATTTCCTTCAGCCGTGGTGATCACTGTGTTGCAGTGACACAGTCGTCAGTGTGACAGTCCAGTAATTGGGACCCAGGTTAGAATTCTGGCTGAGCTCAGATTTTCAATTTTTGCCTTTGATTTAATTCAAAGTTTTCTGGCAGCTAATGCCATACAATCTTTTCTATCGCGATTAACAATTGCCACAGGATCAAAAATGTTGTCTCTTTTTCCTGACATGTCTTAAAGGACAGACACCACTTAAATATTAGAAAGTTATTTTCTTACATCTTCCTTCATTTTAAATATTTTTTTAAAGTTCCTTATCAAGTGTAAAAGTGAGTTTCCACTGTATCTTAGCATCAGAGATAGGTTACATCCTTCTCTTAATCCTTTTGTAACTTGAAACTCTTTGTTATTTTCTATCCTCTTTTGAAATAAGTTCCAAATGATTTGGAATGCAGTTGCTAGGGATGATAGTTGTGTGTCTGTCAAACAGACTGTGTGAATGGTCTTTTTTTCTGATGAAGATGAATGGCTGAAAGTTAGTTTTGTGTGGAGGAGAGTCTCTTTTTATGTGACTGCCACATCTTGGTGTATGTCTTTGCTGTGAATTGAAAACTCTCCTCATTATTGTGTTAAATCATCATGAAATATAATTGACTTTTCTGCAATGATTCTCAGTCAGTAGATGTAACTATGACTTAATATAACCCATTGACAATAAACTAATTTAATTTCTGTGAACTTAAAATGTGTAACTGACTTTTCTGGCTGAACTTTGACTTACAATTCAGAAACTAACTTGGGAGCATATGCTACGTCTGACTTTACTGACACATAATGCATCACAGACTTGTTTGTATGCTCCTTTATGAAAGCTTATTTGCATGCATCTGGAGTTGACCAATTGTTCTCTTAACGATCTAATTATTTTGTAATGGTTAAAGCAATACACTTTAATGTATAACTTATTCACATATAATGTTTCATAAAACAAGAACAACAGCTCACTGAGCAAAAAGTAATTACAACAACATAGGGGACTGATGACCTCCGCAGTTTTGTCCCCCTAAAACATCCAAACAACAACAACAACAACAACAACAACATAAAAAAATTACTACCTACATGGAAGTTGTATAGAAACACCTAAGACAAAGTATAACACAAAATAGAAAAATATGAAACTTTCTTGCAAATTAAGACTCAAACCCAGGACATCTACATTTCACAAGGAACCACTCTACTGACTGAGCTACCCAAGCATGACTTATCAGCTGTCATCATAGATAACTTCTGCCAGGATCTACCAGTGCACTCTGCATTCCAGAGTGAAACATTCTTTCACAGAAAAATAATTAATTCTCAACAGTGTTGTTGTTCCACATAATTTTACTGTTATTATGTGCTGCTGCATTTGTAGTACACAATTGTAGTGATGTAATTATTTTTATATGCAGTGTAAAAGTCAAATATGTAGTATTGGTTATTTTAGCAGTACTTAATTGTTACAGACAGGCCAATACTAGATGCACTCCCACCACAAGCACTTGACCTGTTGCTGGAGACATTACCTACTGACCTTCCTGTACAACTTACAGTCCCTCTAATTAAAGATGGTGTCTACTGGAAAAGAAGTGCTTTTGACCGTTGGAAAACTGTAAGTTACATTGCCTCACTCGAATGCATTACATTTTTGTCTTCTCTTCCTGTAGTCATATTTCAACATGTTGAGTACTTCCTACTGCTTATTTTGTGTATGCTACTAACTAAACTTAGGGCATGTGAACTACTAAATAAAGAAAACTCTACTAATGACTTGACTATTCAAGGGGCAGTTGTTCACATATTGCTTTTATGCCAATTGGACTAAGAGAATCGGTGAAATAAAATGCAAAACACCACAAATACTGTTACACAATGTTCACTTTTATTACTGTTTATGGCTGAGTTCCAGCGCTACACAGTTCTGTATAATCAAACAATGTCTGTAAATTTGGTCACATGATTAGTAGAACCGTTCTCACTCACTAAATCTCGAAAACCGGGAATTTTTGTAATCAGGAAAAACCCTTGAATCTTACTCAAAAACCTAGAATTTTTTTATATTTTCTCCAATTTCACATACAGTGAAACCCCAATTTTATATTTCCGGATTTTATGTTTGCCGGCCTTTTACACAATTTGTATGTCGCTTCACAATTTTAATTCGCCCCGGCTTTTGTGTCAAGATATTTACATATTCTCCACCATTTACTGTACGTTTCATGAACCCATGTTTGAGGAGTTAAAAACTTCCGTAACTTACATAAATTGATGCTGGCATGATTTTCACTTTAAAGTTGTGTTTAAAACATTACGCAGTAAAGTTGCTTGACTTTTTTACATTTATTGGGATGCATAGTTCACGTTCCGTTGTTTGTTAGGTCTTGCTAAGTTGCAGTGCAGTGACTGATTGGCACGACTAATTTACAATTGCTTCCATCAGCCTTCGCACCTACTGTTTATTCAAATGTAATTTTTCACGTTTATTATGATGACTTTAGAGAATGAATTGATTCTCATTGTGAACTGAAAATATTTATGTAACTACGTTTGTGACGTTTCTTAAACAGTGTGAATGATAGTTTGCGTATATGTGGTTTTTTGCACATTGGAAGGGGAAAGTACATTATAGCCTCAAAAAGACAGTACGGTGCAAGAGATATTTGTGCTTGACAACGCAATTAAATTCTCATAAATTGTCGTCCAAACTGTGAAAAAAAAAAAAAAAAAAAAAAAAAAATGAAGCATGAAAAAATTCACAACTGGTGCAATGTTTCAGTATTTAAAGAGAGAATGACACAGATGCAGCATTCATGAAAACATTGATTACAATGAATAAAATTATGTCAAATTTGTCCTATGAAGTTACCAGTTTCAGTTACGTTTTGACATTCAGATAACCTTTATACATAATAGAAACATGCCGTGCCTAGTATTATGATGTCTATTACGTTATATATTGTATAAAAACTACGAAAATGGAAGTGTGATCCTATAAGCAAGTTTTTATGCAAAAAATAAGTTATTTCCCGTATTTTACACCACTTTTTAAAATCCTCACTGTATTTACATTTCACACGTATGCCAGTATTGATTTGAATAGCATATCGCAGCATATCAATGGCATAGCAAACTGACATATTACAGTAAAGTTTTCTGTTTTTCAGAAAGGAATGTGGCAAGTGAACAAATTCTAAGATGGCGAACACAGTTAAATATAACGAATTTGCCGAAAAACATGAGCAGGGCCGTATTTAGGGAATGCGATGCCCCTGTGCAATAATTTATTTTACGCTCCCACCCTCACCCCCACCCCCAGCAGTCTAGGTAACACGGCCATCCCCTGCAAACCTCTGGAATTATTCCGTGTTCGCAGAATGCAAGATAGAATGGAAATCATAGCAGTTACATGCTGTGCTATAAATGAGCCTGGACATCTTTCTTGTGCCACCTACACTCTATTTAAAATCTCTTTAAGTTTCATTAATGCAGTATATAGATGCGCCTTCATATTAAAAAACAGTCGTGATCAAAATAATGGGATGCAAGTTTTTACAGTGCTTTTTAAAAACAGCTTATGAGTTATGGGAATTTTATTGGAATGTGTTTTATGAAGTAAATTGCTATTGTCAATACTTTTCATTCTTCAAGGCTGTATACCTTCTTTTACTAGTTTTCTAAATGTAAATTAAAGTACATACTCGTAAGTAACAAGTATCATTTCTCAGATATTCTCTTAATTTTATTTTGTGTTAATGTATTCCATCATTTGTATCATATTCTAAAGTAACAATAGAAAGTATTTTAAAACAGAATATCTTACCTATTCTTTTTTAACACGGTTCCTGATAACCTGGCATTTTCACAAACTCGGCCACTCTTTGTTCCACATTACACCGAGTTTTCGGGACTCTACTGTACTATCAACACAACAACCTAAATTTTAAAATTTATTGCTTAAATAAAAACTCTGAATAATGATGATTTCAATCAACATTAAAATAATATTTAAATATTTTTGATGGCAAAATTTTGGGGGCGGCAAAATTAAAATTTTGGCATGGAAAATTAAAAAAAATATATTATTTTAATGTTAATTGAAATCATCATTCAGCTGCACATGTTGCACCTGCCTAAATACAGCCCTAAACATGAGTATATTTTCTAAGTTGCTGAGGCGCATACCTGTTCTTTTTTGAATTTAAAAACAATGCTTTTAAATAAACTAAAAAGTTTATCAAGTGTTAGACATTAATTTTTGGTTTGAATTTTTAATGGATATACAATGATACTGATAATTATGTATTAAAGAACATAATTGTGGATCTTTGTGTTTATTTTGGATCACTCACGGGTTCTTCGTGTATAAAAAATGCTTTCCTTCAAATGCACTCATATATTCAGCACTTTTGATTTGTAAGCAGTTGAAGGTATGTAGAAAAACTGTTAAAGAATAATAATTGCTTGTACTTCATACTTTTTTATTGCAAGTTAATAAACGGTGAACATGGAAAAAAAGTGATTATTCCTTGAGAAACGTATAAAAAACCTTGAATTTGAAAATTACTTATCACTGGACACCCTGATCATTGCAGTTTATGCGTATGTGACTGGCACTTGACATTTAGATGTTGGCAACGGCGTGATGAAAGATGGGAATGGAAGGTGCCAGTCAGGAATTGTGTTCAGGTGCCCAATAAGTAGTAGTTTTGGTCTGTTTCATTTGTAAACATGAAATACTTATGAAGATAATTAATATACTCACTGGTCAAGAGTACACCAAGAACCTGTCAACCATAGAGCAGGAACAATAATATAATGACAGTTTACAATGCACTGCGAAGCTGTAATGATGAGCTGTGACAGCCAAAAAAGCAACACACAGACACTCAACAAGAGTTTGAAGACCGACAGCTGAGATACACTCTGGGTCCAGTGGACTGCCAAATTTTTTGAAATGTAACTGGTGTGTTTCTATTTAAGATATCTTAACACAGAAAACATAGTATGAAAAAACAGTCCTTAAGGATTATTTTAATTATATCTGTTGATAACAAAATTAATTACAACAAACATAAAATTTATGATTTCCCTTTCAAAAAAAAATGTGTTTTTTTAGTTTTGTGTACTTTGGAGGTAATTAGCTTATAAAACTTCATTCTTACTCGGAAAACGTGACATATTGAATAGAACAATAAACAAGAAATGGTAAACAGTAACATGAATGTTGAGTCTCATGGCTACCACAATGTACAATAGTGAAACATGTCACAGAAGCTGCTTTGTAGTTCTAAAACCAGAACACAAAGGGGGAGCAGTAGTCAAGGGACATATAGGCAGCTGCTCCACACAGCACTACCAAAGTAGCTGGCCTGCTTCCGGACGGTTAATAGGCTGGGAGCGGCATGCAATAGCTGCCCGACCTATACTTGAGCATGGTCATTTCGAAGCAGTTCCATGGCCCGACCTATGCTTGGGCGTGGTCACAGAAATGTTAAGCATCAGCAATGGCCTTTATTAGAATAAAGAGTATTCACACAGCCACACTTCAGTCACAACAGTCATCACTGGCTTTTGCACACTGAATCATACTCTGCAGTGAGAGATTAGTAGAGGGGGCGGGGGGGGGAGGTTGCAGCATGGTGGTGGAGGTGGATACAGCCTTGCCTTTTGGAGGCTGTATGTATTATATGGGTGGAACAAGATGCTGCTAGGAATAGAGTGAGGAGGTGGGGGAGGAAAGCATAACCCCCCCCCCCCACACACACACACATAAAATGGAAAAGTTGTAGGATAGAGGCAGTAGGAACTATTGGATGTGGAGAAAAATCGTGTTATCATAGGTTGAGGCCTGGGTAATTTTAAGATCAAAGAATGCTTTTTTAACAATAGCTCCCATTTGTGTAGTTCAGAAACGCTGATGGTGGGTGGAAGGATCCAAATGGCCCTTGTTGTGAAGCAGCCATTGAAATCAAGCTTATGCTCCGCTGCATGTTTTGCCATGGGGTGGACTACCTTGTTTTTGGCCACAGTTTAGCAGTGGTTATTCATCATAATGGCCAGCTGATTAGCGGTCATGCCAATGTAGAAAGCTGCACATTGATTGCAGCATAGTTGGTAAATTACATGGAGGCTTTCACAGGTGGCCTGGCCTCTGATTGTACAGTATAGGCCTGTGGCAGGACTGGAATAGTAAGTGCTGGGTGGGTGGATTGGACAGGTTCTGCAGCTGGGGTTTAAGGTGGCATAGGGATTGATTAGGATGCTATGGAGGATGGGAGGCCAGTGGAACACCACTTTATTTGAGGGTTGGCAAGGATCTTGGGCAGGATATATCTCATTTCTGGGCAGAAGATGGAAAATCAAAACTTTGGCGGAAAATACTATTTAGTTTTTTAAGTCAAGCATAGTACTGGGTGACAAGGGGCGTGCTCTTTTGTGAATTGTTACTGGTGGTAGAGGGAGGATTTGGGGTGTGTGGGGATATGGCATGGGAGATCTTTTTGTGGACTAGGTCTGTGAGGTAGTTTCTGTCCATTAAGACAACACCACCTAGAAGATAAGGCCTCACAACTAGCCGCTACATGGCCAGCGAGCTGGTGGCTGTGCCCTTTAGGTGTGTCTAGGAACAGCCAGTTGTGAGGCCTTGTCTTCTAGGTGGTGTTGATGAAGGCCTTCATGAGACCTTCAGCACGGCTGTGCTGTAAGGAAGGTATTTTTTGAAGTGGAAGGGAGGTACTGTTGGTTGGTGGTTTAATATGGACAAAAGTGTGGATGGAGCCATCAGTGAGGTGGAGGGAAGTGACTTGGTGGTTTGAAGAAGACCAGGAGGTGAAGTGGATGTACTCATTTGATGGACAGGCCATCAAACATCTCTGCTAGACATTACAGATGCTTTGTTCTATATGAAACTTACTTGCTTTACTTTCTGACTTATGGCTGTTGATTGGTGTCAACTTCACAATAGGTTGGTGAAATCTCAAATGCACTCTGGTGGGCATACACATTACAAAGCCAAGTAAATCTAATCATTTACCCACATTTCAGTATATGCATGTATTGATCATGATTTCTGGGTGCATCACTCTAATTGTCAGGCAGTGTATATGAACTACCAGAGATAGATAGCACTAAAAGTGAATTGGCTTTGTCTGTTGCACTATGTCTTTTACATTTTGTTGGAATTTTACTAGGGAAAAAGTAAATTTCAAAGGTATGCTGTAGTGAATAGATCACAGCTGTTTAATTCCATTTTCCAGTCATTTGCCATCACTGGAATTAGAATATTATCTGTTTCATTTAGTAAATGTAATTTCTTGATGAAAAAGTGTCATATGTTTCATATTCCCAAGTTGCAGTTGAGTGACATGATGTAGTACACCAGACAGAGGATTCATATTTGAAGGGAGCTTAATTACAGTTTCCAGCAGGACACTTAGATTTAGATTTCCCAGAGGATTCAGAAGTTAATGAAAGTGAACCTAAGATGGTTTCTTTGAAAAAACACTGTTAGTTTTATGCCTTGTGCCCCCATCTTAAGGCCGTATTACACGATTCACATGTGCAGCAATTCCCCAAGCATGATTATCTGGAACTATGTACTGCTTCACATAGACCTATTAACATGATGCATGGAGGATATTCCTTGTCAAGAATCCATGCAAGCAGACTAGACAGCAATAATGAGCAAGAAACGTGAAGATAACTGAGTTCTTATAATTGTTAATTCCTACTCCCACAAGAACCCAAGGCAAACTGACATGTTTTGAAACGTCATTCATTTAAATTATTTCTGTGACACCCAGGGTTCCTATTTAATGAGAAGTTGTCATTTTTTATGAAGTAATTGTTCAGTAACTTGCAGTCTCTGTTACAATATTCTTTATTGCATCCAATAATGTGTTTCACGCTGTTAGCCCATCATCAGACTGGAAAGAGACAAATTTTTTATTACAGTCCATATACCTGGCGGGCAGCAAATCTAATATGGCTAAGGTGAGTAAATTTTAAAAAGTCAGAACTTACTTTGGCGGAGATGGAGCCACAGAACTATTTAAAGCTGTGGTGGAAGTAGCTTAACATTGTGTTCTGTCATTGGGCCCCTGCAAAGAGGTAAACATGTAACAACTATTTGATGTAGAATAACTAGGGACTAAAGGGGTACAGTATGGAAATTAACTGTAGTTTTCTACAGTATGTCTGCCTAGGAGTACTTGCGTCTGTGTAAACGTGTGGGTGTGTGTGTATTTGATTACCCTCCATTTTTTCCCCCAAGGTAAGTCTTTCCTGTCCCGGGATTGGAATGACTCCTTACCCACTCCCTTAAAACCCTCATCATTTCCTTTTCCCTCTCCTTCCCTTCTGTCTGATGAAGCAGCTAGGCTGTGAAAGCTAGCGGTTGTGTGTGTGTGTATTCTATTTATTTGTGCTGCTGTCACACCTGTGCTCCTTCGCCTGGTGAGTAATCTTCGTCCAATAAAAATAGAAAAGAGATGACTTACCAAAAGGACCGGCTCGTCGAGAGAAACAAATAAAATCACACACAAACACACATACAAGCTTTCGCCACCACTGGCAGCTTCTTCAGGAAAAAGAGGAAAAAACGGGAGGAAAAGGGAAGGATATGGGTTTTAAGGAAGTGGAATAGGAGTCATTCCAATAAATAAAATCACACACAAACACACATACAAGCTTTCGCAGCCTAGCTGCTTCGTCAGGCAGAAGGGAAGGAGAGGGAAAAGGAAATGATGAGGGTTTTAAGGAAGGGGGTAAGGAACCATTCCAATCCCGGGAGAGGAAAGACTTACCTTGGGGGAAGAAAAGGAGAGTAAACAAATACACAAACACACCCATACATTTACACAGACGCAAACACACCTAGGCAGACATACTATAGAAACCAAAGAAGTTAAGAAGTTAGACAGAGATGCCACTAGAGGTAGAGGATCTGTCCAGAGAACCGAAACAAAGATGTTAAAGATGGCAGGCGGGAATTCAAATTTAGCGGAGGTTAAGACCAGGTGGGCAACGGGAAGAGAGAATATGCTGAAGGGCTAGTTCCCATCTCCGGAGTTCTGAAGGATTGGTGTCGGTGGGAAGTATCCAGATAACCCGGACGGTGTAGCACTGTGCCAAGATGTGCTGGCCATGCACCAAGGCGTGTTTAGCCACAGGGTGATCCTCGTTACCAACAAACACTGTCTGCCTGCGTCCATTCATGTGAATGGACAGTTTGTTGCTAGTCATTCCCACATAGAACGCTTCACAGTGCAGGCATGTCAGTTGGTAGATCACGTGGGTACTATCGCAAGTGGCTCTGCCTTTGATCTTGTACACCTTCCGGGTTACTGGACTGGAGTAAGTGGTGGTGGAAGGGTGCATAGGGCAGGTTTTACTACGGGGGCGGTTACAAGGATAGGAGCCAGAAGGTAGGGAAGGTGGTTTGGGAATTTCATAGGGATGGACTAAGAGGTTACAGAGGTTAGGTGGGTGGTGGAAAGACACTCTCGGTGGAGTAGGAAGGATGTCATGAAGGACGGATCTCATTTCAGGGCAGGATTTAAGGAAGTCGTATCCTTGCTGGAGAGCCTCATTCAGAGTCCGCTCCAGTCCCGGAAAGTATCCGGTGACAAGAGGGGCACTTCTGGGATTCTGTTGAAAGTCTGAATTTGGGGGGATGAGGAAGTGGCTCTGGCAATTTGCTTCTCTACCAGATTAGGAGGATAGCTGCGGGATGTGAAAGCTGTTATTAGGTTATTGGTGTACTGGTTCAGAGCTTTGGGACTGGGGTAGACTCGTTTGCCGCGAAGACCTAAGCTGTAAGGAAGGGAACGTTTGATGTGGAATGGATTGCAGCTGTCATAATGCAGGTACTGTTGTTTATTGGTAGGTTTGATGTGGACAGATGTGTGAAGTTGGCCGTTGGACAGATGGAGGTCGACATCGAGGAAAGTGGCATGGGATTTGGAATAGGACCAGGTGAATTTGATGGGACCAAATGGGCTGAGGTTGAAGAGGAAATGCTGGAGTTCTTCTTCACTGTGTGTCCAGATCATGAAGATGTCATCAATGAATCTGTACCAAACTTTGGGTTGACAGGCTTGGGTATCCAGGAAGGCTTCCTCTAAGCATCCCATGCATAAGTTTGCATACGAGGGGTCCATCCTGGTTCCCATGGCTGTTCCCTTTAGTTGTTAGTATGTCTGGCCCTCAAAAGTGAAGAAGTTGTGGGTTAGGATGAAGCTGGCTAGGGTATTAAGAAAAGAGGTTTTAGGTAGGTAAGTGGGTGGTCGGCGTGAAAGGAAATACTCCATCACAGCAAGGCCCTGGGCATGTGGAATATTTGTGTATAAGGAAGTGGCATCAATGGTTACAAGGATGGTTTCTAGGGGTAACAGGCTGGGTAAGGATTTCAGGTGGTCGAGGAAGTGGTTGGTGTCTTTGATGAAGGATGGGAGACTACACATGATGGGTTGAAGGTGTTGGTCTATGTAGGCAGAGATTCGTTCTGTAGGGGCTTGGTAACCAACCACAATGGGGCGGTATGTTTGCGTGTGTATGTGTGTGTGTGTGTGTGTGTGTGTGTGTGTGCAGTTGTTTACCTTTCATTTTTTTCCATTAAGGTAAGTCCTTCCTCTCTTGTGATTGGAATGACTCCTCATCCACTCCCTTAAAACCCGCAGCCTTCCCTTTTTCCCTCTCCTTCCTTCCTCTTTTCCTGATGAAGCGGCCAATGGTTGGGAAAGTTTGAATCTGTGTCAGTGGCAAAGCAAACTTAAGAAAACATTTACAGTAAAGTTTTTTTGCTGGCTGTCGGTGTTAAGGTGCATTTACATCGATGTTTGAAACATGTTCTGCGACATTGTTTGCTGTGTTCCGTGGCGGTGTACAGTGGTGGGCACAATTGGTGGTGGGGGGGGGGGGGGAGATAATGGGGCTATATCCTATCCCAAAATTTAAAAAAATTACCATAATTCAATTTTTTATATATTTACAGAAGCATAATACAGTAAAAAATAAAAACCTTTTACATACAATGTCACACTTTGTTGATCCTCCCCACTGCTTAAAATGTGATGTAATTTATGGGTGGCCCCTTAGTTCTGATTACTTCATTTGTTACCCAAATCCTCCCGGGGGGGGGGGGGGGTCCCTGTGTTCACCTCTTACTGTGTCAGTAAAGAAAAAATGTTCAGGGATTGCTAACAATAAATGTTCCTTTCCAGGGGCAGCATTCAGTTTTGCTCTTTGTATCTATAGAGTTACATGTTGTCATTCCGCGTGTTCATTTACAAAATGAAGTGGACAAAAAGCAACATTTACAATCTTGTCACCTAATAAGAGGCAGACGAGTGCCTGTGGAATGCTCGAAATCATAAAAAATATTAAAAAGAAGCTTGACTCCCTACAGAAAATTGCTACATTGTTTGGCAGCAGCCATATGTGAAGTAGACAAAACAATTAAGTCTCTCATTTCTCAACAATGCAGCCATAACACCAGGAAGCATTATCTAATTTTGGAAAATGAGTTGTCATTAAGTTATATTAGTTGGAGGCCTATGAAACAGCAATGACCACATTTTGTGTTTACAGTACTTTTTATCAAGCAGAAATGAATGTAGGCCCTATGTAGGAGGTAGCAGTGTGTACTAAACGTGGACGAGAAAAGGGGAGCATCAGCAGCAGATTCCTTATCACATGCATTTGTGGTGTGAGTGACTTTGAGGCTAAAAAAGTTTCTTTTATTCAAAATTATGATTTGGATTAATGTGAAAATAAATATGTGATCAGTTAAATATATATTTCAGTGCTATGAATATAACTGATTACATTTACATAACCCATCATCTGAAACTTCACAAACTTTGGGGACAGTAATGACATATGACTGGCTTTGAAATGTGGGAAAATATGCAAGGGGTTCATAGGCACTTCCTGTTGCCGAGAAATGAAGAGTAACAGCAAGTCTTCTCTTCACAGGAGTTGTTTTTCTGAAATTTTTGTATTTCTTTGAAACAACTGGCACTGTAATATTCATTATAGTTTCAGAATCTGACGGCGACATATTGGTGAAGTTATGAAAGCCAGAAACATCTTGGAAATTCAGCTCGCACAGTGTGTCATTCAAATTCAGATGTTTGTAAACCTATTGGACCAAACTGTTATGGTCATCAGTCCCTAGAGTTACAAAATATTTAAGCTAACTTGCACTAAGGACAAACACAAATGCATGCCCAATGGAGGACTCAAACCTCTAGCAGGAGCGATCACCCAGTCCGTACCATGATACCTTAGAGCACACTGCCTCTCCTGCATGTCAGCGTGTCATTACTATATCACATCACATAATTTTGTCCTCCTCCGACAACTACGTCTTCTTTGTCTACTTATTTTGCCGAGTAGGTAATTAATGTAGCGCCTTACATCACTAATTCTTTCTCTTTTCCTGTCATAGTGTAGATCTCGATGTGAATACATAATCTGAAATATTTGCTCATTGCTGCTATGTCAGTGTAACAGATGTTGCAACTAAAAAGGGGAGGACAAAGGGAAGGATATGGGTTTTAAGGAAGTGGAAAAGGAGTCATTCCAGTCCCAGGAGTGGAAGGACTCATTACGGATTGTGTGGAAGGACTCCTGGGATTGGAATGACTCCTTTTCCGCTTCCTTAAAACCCACATCCTTCCCTTTCTCCTCCCCTTTTTTCCTCTTATTCTGAAGAAACGACCAACGGTTGCGAAAGCTTGTATGTGTGTTTGTGTGTGATTTTATTTGTATCTATCGATGAGCCGGTCCTTTTTCTATTTTTTATATTTGTTTGTCCCACCGGGAAAGTTTCCTTCTGTAATTTTCGTTTCATCCATTTGAATCTAACTGTGAAGATACTTATAACTCATACAGTTTCTTTTGATGTATAGTAACTTAACTGCAACTAACAAGGGAATGGTCAGACTTGTCATGCCGAAACATGAATCGATTTTTTTAGTACTGTTAGTCACCCCTGGAAATGGCGAGTCGTGAGCTGTTATGGTGAGCGTTGTGCGCGTGGTTGGGAGGTGTAGCCGTCTTATTGCGACATTTGCTAAAGAATAATATCGTTGCACGGTTTTGGTGGAAAGGGGAAACAAATATTCGGTTCTTTGGCGTGCACTTCCTTTTCATTTCTGGTACGTATTTCGAATCATACCATTCTGAAACTGGTTAGATATGTGAAAGATATTCTGTGCATTTACATCTATACTCTGCAACCCAATTTACGGTGAACATTCAATCTCCCTTCACAGGTGATGGCAAACCCTGTAAATGTTTTACTGCTTGCCATGGAGATATACCACAGACACCAAATGAAGAAATCAACAGAAAACACACGTGAAGACTATGTGATATGTGACATAGTAGTTAATCTTCTAGATGAGCATGTAAATAGCGCAGACATGTGGCTAGAAACTACTGAAACACTCGATATTGCAGATTGTGAATCTACAGATGGTGAAGAAACGGAAGAAAGTTGCACACATGAAGACTCTTTGAGTGATAGTACCACGTACCATCATTAATTATCTCCGAAAGCAACACCAACAACTACATTATCAGACAAAGAAAAAGTGGTGAAGTATTGGTTGAACAAAAGTGGTAAGAAACACCTACATGTCACTACTGTTCAAAATAGGTATCACTTTGTCTGTTCTGAACGTGAATTGTATAGATGGGAAAAGGAAGTAACTGGATGACATAAGAGTTGACTGGAAATTGTGATAGAGATAAATGCATGACTTATTGAGCAATTATGCCAGACGACAGTTGTTGAGTGTCAGCGACACAACTTTGCGTGATTGCGTGTTAGAGATTGCCAACGCGATAGGCGCTAAAGAAGCTTCTCAAAGTTGGATTAATTGCTTCAAAAGATCACATAAAATTGTGGCACGAAAAATAACAAAATTTGTATCGAGAAACAGGTCAGAAAATGAAGTGACTCAAATGGAAATGATAGCTTTTCTTATGACTGCAAAAAATAAGATCACCAGTTTTAGTGAATCTTATGTTTACAATGCGGATCAGTCAGGTTTTCAAAAAGAAATGCGTGCAAAAAGAACACTGTCATTCAAAGGGGAAAAACATATTGATGCAATTGCGCAGTCCACGACAGCGCACACACCCATTCAAACACTATAATGCCCATAATTAGTCTGGATGGTTCGTTGCTGCCTAAACTATGTGTGTGTCTTCAAGAACCAACTGGATGTTTTGGACCATGTGTCAAACAAACAATGTTCTAGGCAGACAATCTTGTGGTAGCTGCATTGAAGTTTGGAAAAATGGGAAATAATAATGTTACACTCTTCATGTGTCATGCTTTTCTTCCATTCTGCGGGAACAAATCTCTTCTCCTTCTAGATTTGTGGGGAGGTCATAAAAGTTCTGATTGATCCTACCCTGACAAAGAAGTAGAGATACTTCAGATTCCACCTGGCACAATGACTGTAATTCAACCGTTAGACAGGCAATTTTTCCATCAGTGGAAGGCATTTTACAGAAAACCAACAGAGAAAATTATTGTGTGCAAATCAATGCAGTTTCCTGTCTATCACCATGACAATATTCTCAAGTTGCAATCAGTCATACATTATCAGTTTTCCTCCCCACAGTTTCAAAATGTGATTAAATATGCATGGCACACCTCGAAATATATTGATATTAGGCCTGATTTCTTCCTAACACCGGCCGAGTTTTGTCTACGGACGTCTAACAACGTCTTTGATTCGCAGGGCTGTCATATGTCGTCTTTGCTTCTATGTTCTTGGTGCACAAAAAACCTATGTTTTGAACATTGTATCAATATTTCACATTTTTGTGGTAATACCGTATATGTATTTGTGTCTATTTCATAGCTATTTGGAAATAATGTTGTAGAGAACATATCAGGTACATTTGTCAATGAATTTATTATTATCGTATTTATTAATTATCGTACGATCGCTTTCACTGGACAAATAAGTTTTCTCACTGCTGTGGTAGGAGAGCTGCGTGTAGCTAATCCCACCCTGTCCCTAGATGGTGTTGGTATAACGTAGCGAGAGAGGTCAGGGTTGTACAACAGGCAGTTATAAGCGCGGAAACCATGCAACAATAATGTCATACTTTTTACAGACGTCCAGGTCATGTCAGCAGCTAACAGTCTGCATACAGGCTTGCTTCAATGGTAAAAATAACAACACATGTTTCGACATGACAAGTCTGACCATTCCCTTGTAAGTTACCTTGTTACCTCTCAGGGAAGTAACTTTAACTGTAACTTAGTTACTTTAAAAAAGTAATTTTTCCAACCCTGCAACTAGCCAGTTATTATCAAATTATTGCATAGTTAAAGGAATTGGCAAGACTTGTACCTTTATAATAATTCTGCAACTAATTTTTTCCCAAATTTTCATGTAGTGGCAACTTAATAGTAAAAAAATGAGTATTTTCCTCCATGGTTCCTTAACACTAGTTGTACGGCCAGTCTCTTGGGGATTTACTGATTTCCTTAAGTTATTGAAATGTTATTTCATATTAGTAAGAAATTACAAGTGAAACTCAACTTTTTGGTACAGATGAATGATGTAAATGACTATGGAGGGTCGTGGAAGCGGTTGTATGTGGAACGGTATCTACAAGACGAGCTGGAGTTGATGCCTGTGGAAAATTTTGTTGGTGAGGAAGTCGCAGCATTGGTTTCTCTGTGTTCGTCATACGTGCATCGCCTACGTCTTCGACAGTTGAGGGTTGCCCGATTGCCCCCAATGATGGAAGGCCCTGATGAATGTTCCACTGAACTTCCCCCTATGCATCACATAGATCTAGCACTTGTCATCCGAGGCCTAACAAATCTTGAGGTTTGTAAATATTGTTAGTATTATATTGACACAGGTAAATACATCAAATATAATATTCCATCTTTGTTTAGTCCAGTTTATAGCAGGTGTATTTGATGTAAAAATGAGTGGAAAAAGAGCCTGTGGCCACTGGAGGACAAGGAGACAAGTAGCTCATAAAACAGCCATATGTTCAAATTATTTACTAATTATTTACATAGTGATGTAGATACAATTCTTCAAAATGTCTAGGGCAAACAATAAATAGTACTAGTTACAATAATTTGTAGTTTTAAGTATGATACCCTCTGTGTTCATAATGTAGTTTTCTCTTATACACTACCTATGCAAGATGTATGAGACAGGGTAAATACCTGCCATTTTAAGAAGAATATAGTAATCCCAAAGAAAGCAAGTGCAGACAAATGTGAAAATTACAGAACTAACAGTTTAATAAGTCGTGGAAGCAAAATACTAATACAAATAATTTATAGACAAATGGAAAAACTGGATTAATTCCGACCTTGGGGTAGGTTTAGGAGAAATGCAGCAACACGGGAGGCAATACTCACATTTTGACCTATCCTAGAAGATAGGTTGAGGAAAGGCAAACTTATGATTTTTGCATTTGTAGATCTGGAGAAGGCTTTTGACAATGTTGACGGAAAGTGACTCTTTTAAATTCTGACGGTAGCAGGGGTACAATATAGGGTGTCAAGAGTTATATTTAACTTGTACAAAAACCTGACACAGCAGTTGTAAGAGTCAAATGGCATGAAAGAGATGCAGTTGTTGGGAAGGGAGTAAGGCAGCGTTGTAGCCTTTCCCAAATATTGGTTAATCCGTACATTGAGCAAGCTGCAAAAAAATGCAAGGAGATATTTGGAGAGGGGATTGAAGTTCAGTGAGAAAAAATAAAAATTTTGCGATTTGCCAATTATATAGTAATTCTGTCCGAGACATCAAAGGACCTGGAAGAGCAATTCATTGGAATGGACAGTGTTCATTAACAAGAGCAAAACGAGGGTAAAGGAATATAGTGTCAGAAAATCAGATGATGCTGGAGGAATTAGATTAGGTAATGAGGCATGAAAAGTAGTAGATGAGTTTTGTTATTTGGATAGAAAAATAACTTATGATGGCCAAAGTAAAGAAGATATAAAATGCAGAATGGCTATGGGAAGTAAAACGTTTCCGAATAAGTGAAATTTGTTGACATTCAGTTTTAATTTAAATGTTAAGAAGTCCTTTCTGAAAGCATTTTTCTTGAGTGTAGCATTGTATGAGTGTCAAAGGTGGACAATAAGGAGTTCACACAAAAAGATGATAGAAGATTTGAAATGTGGTGCTACATATGATTTATGAAGATAATATGTGTAGACCATGTAACTAATGAGGAGATGCTTGACAGAATTGCAGAGAAAAGGAGTTTGTGGTATATCCTGACTAAGTGAAGGGACATGTTGGTGGGACACATTCTGAAACATCAAGGAATCATCAACTTAGCATTAGAAGGAAGTGTGTGGGGTGAAAATCGTAGTAGGAGACCAATGTATGAATACAGTAATGAAATACAAAAGGATGTTGGTTGCAGTTCTTATTCTCAGATGAAGAGACTTGCACAGGACAGGGTAGCGTGTAGAGCTGCATCAAACCACTCTGCAGACTGAAGACAACAACATCTAATGTGTGAAGGAATTTCCTAAATGTGCCAACATTTATCAGTGAGTGGGAAAAAAATTTGAGACTCATACATCAGTAATGACACCTTTACAGATTTGGGCAGTTCTAAGTATTGTATAATTGAAAATTAATTAACTTTACAGATTTGGGCAGTTCTAAGTATTGTATAATTGAAAATTAATTAACTTTTTCCTTGCATTTATGAATTAAGAGTTTTCAAACCCAGTTTAAATAATCTGCCTCTTTGACTATCATGTGATTACTGTTATTAATATGTAAATTGTTGCATATAATAATATGTAGATAGGGAACAACTCACCATAAAGACGAATGTTGAGCCATCGACAGACACAAATAAGACACACAAACACACACACAATTCTAAATTTTCGGCCACGGCCTCCCTCAAACAGAGAAAACTCATCCACACAATCACTCAGGCACACTCATCCACACTCGTCATCCATCAACACAGACTTCTGTTGGGCGCCCAGAGATGTCTGACGTGTGTGGATGAGTGTGCGGGTCAATCCATTTCAAATCACCCAGGTGATGTTGTTCAACATTTTTGATTTTCTTGATTTTTTTATCATGAGTTCCCTATAGACAGACATTCACAAAACACTGTTTAAAATTTTTTTTATAAGTCATAGTTTTTTTCTGGCAGCCGTTTCTACAATGGCGGTTGGGAAAAGTTTAGTGGAAATCGACGTTTGTGGAAAGTTTAATTGCCATGCTATTTTAAAAGATATCAGAATAATTCAAAAACCAGTGTGCTCAGCATGAAATGAACTTCAGGCATAATTTTTAAAAAATTTTCTATCATGCAGGATAGTCACTCAAACTCTTTCTGTGAAGACTCTGAAAAAACTTATCAATCTTCACTTTTTATGGCCTTCAATTTGCATGAAGGAAGAGAGACTCACTAATAATATGTTATCTCTGTGTTGTGTACTTACATAACAACCTACAGTAAAAGTTACAGTCCTGAGAATGCACTCCTGTTTTTTCTAGAGCTTTTCAAAAATGGCCAAAACCCTTCTAATGTCAATTTTCGCAGGTCAATATCTAAAAAGGGACTGAATGAAAACAAGTGAAAATTTTACAGAATGTTCTTTATTCTCATGGGAATATCTCCCAAAAAAATTATGACTGAGACTCAACTACATTGAGAGTAATAGAGAGCAAATTTCAGTAAAAACGCTACCCCTCTACATGCTCGTGCAGTGCGAAGTTAGCAAACAAGGGCTTGAAATTATTACAGTTGACATTGGTCAAATGATGCTTAAATCATTACATACAATAATTGATCAAATTTTCTACTTTTAAATAACAATGGGCAGAGATAACAATTGGTAAGAGATCTAATTCTTAAAATTATCTCCTTTACGTAAAATAACAAAGCTCAACAAAGACCAGCAACTATCAGCGTTACAAAGAAAAACTGATAATATTACAAGTGCTGTCAAGCGAAATTGGAAGAATCTTTCCATAATGACTTAGATGCTCAGAATGGAAATAGTACACAAAATATACAAAGTGAGTATGATATACTCATTACAAAACTGAAAGAAAAATTCAAAGTTTCCAGTAAAGATGACAAAATTAAGAAGTTAACTAGGCAGCTAGTTATGGATCAAGGTATCTTACCACATCTTTCGAAAAGACAAGGTGCCAACAAAATAAGTGAAGTTGTTATTAATAGTGTTAAAGAATTTTACGAGGATGATGACAATAGTCGCATGTGTCCTGGTAAAAATGATTGTGTTTTAACTATGATTGACAATGTTAAGGTGCAGAAGCAGAAAAGGTTAATTCTTCTCTCGCTGAATGAGCTCTACAGCCTCTATAAACAAAAATACCCTGATAACAAAATTGGCAGCTCTATGTTTTGTGTTCTGCGACCAAAGTGGTGTGTTCTTCCAGGTTCATCAGGAACTCACACTGTATGTGTTTGCAAGCATCATCAAAACACAAAGCTCATGATGGAAGGAGCAAAGCTTAATGCAAATTATAAAGACCTGATAGCTTTCATGGTATTTGATATTGATAATGAAAAATGTATGCTTGGCATATGTGCAGCATGTCCTGGACCACATACCCTACTTGATATTTTAAAAAATGAACCTGACATCTTGCCTGATGAAGTAGTTTTCAAACAATGGGTACAAACTGATAGAGTTGAGCTTATTACACAGGTAATGCCCAGTGAGGAATTTTTACAGTCTCTTGTCGATAAGCTGGTGCTTTTAAGATCCCATCACTTTATCTCAAAAGCTCAAGCTCAATATTTTAAGGAAACTAAAGAAAACCTTAAAGAAACCCACTGTTTAGTGATTGGCAATTTTGCAGAAAATTATACATTTACAGTACAGGATGAAATTCAAAGTTTTCACTGGACTAATGCACAAGCGACACTGCATCCGTTTGTCATCTACTTTAAAAAAGAAGGCAATGTGTGTTGCAAAATATTTGTGTAATTAGTGACCACCTAGAACATAATACCACGACTGTGTATGCATTTCAACATCACCTCATTAGAGAAATTAAGAATATCATACATAATTTTGAGAAGATAATCTACTTTAGTGATGGTGCAAGCAGTCAGTACAAAAATAAAAATAAAAACTTCATTAATATCTGCCAACACAAAAATGATTTTGGTGTACCAGCAGAGTGGAATTTCTTTGCCTCATCACACGGAAAGAATTCTTGCAATGGGATAGGTAGAACAACAAAAAGAGAAGTTACACGAGCTTCTCTTCAAAGACCTTACACAGAGCAGATCCTGATTCTACACGATTTGTTCAAATACTGTCAACAGAATATTTCTGGAATTATATATTTGTTTCTTCAACTGAAATTGAACAAATCAAAACAAAGCTTACTGAGAGATTTGATTGTTGTTTACCATTGAAAGGAACAAGAAGCTATCACAGATATGTTCCCTTAAGTGACAATCAAATAAGATGCTTTGTTACTTCCAAAGGCTCCAACTTTGATGATCATCAAACTTGAATACTTTTTACAAATGTATCATCTTTTACAAATAACGATCTTGTTGTTTGTATGTATGATGAGAAGTGGCGGCTTGGAAATATTGAAGAGAAAAGTGAAGATAACAATGATGTTTTAGTGCATTTCTTCCACCCTTCTGGTCCAAGAACTGCCTTTCAACCTTTCAAAAATGACACTGCTTGGGTGCCTGCAAATAAAATAGTATGAAAACTGACTCCACTGGAACTCACAACAGTGTTTGGTAGAACACACAACATAACTGATAAACTATGTAATGAAATATCATGTTTGTTTAACTCCCTAATGAAAATTGCAGCTGGCAAATAGTTACAACTGAAGTTCTAAATCTGTATACATGAAGAAACATTATTATGTGTATTCTGTAATCTGTATGCAAGTGTAGTACAACAGATGTACCGTTAATTTTAAGAATTAGATCTCTTACCAATTGTTATCTCTGCCCATTGTTATTTAAAAGTAGAAAATTTGATCAATTATTGTATGTAATGATTTAAGCATCATTTGACCAATGTCAACTGTAATAATTTCTAGCCCTTGTTTGCTAACTTGGCACTGCACGAGCATGTAGAGGGGTAGCGTTTTTACTGAAATTTGCTGCTCTATTACTCTCAATGTAGTTGAGTCTCAGTCATAATTTTTTGGGAGATATTCCCATGAGAATAAAGAACATTCTGTAAAATTTTCACCTGTTTTCATTCAGTCCCTTTTTAGATATTGACCTGCAAAAATTGACGTTAGAAGGGTTTTGGCCATTTTTGAAAAGCTCTAGAAAAAACAGGAGTGCATTCTCAGGACTGTAACTTTTACTGTAGGTTGTTATGTAAGTACACAACACAGAGATAACATATTATTAGTGAGTCTCTCTTCCTTCATGCAAATTGAAGGCCATAAAAAGTGAAGATTGATAAGTTTTTTCAGAGTCTTTACAGAAAGAGTTTGAGTGACTCTCCTGCATGATAGAATTTTTTTTTTAAATTATGCCTGAAGTTCATTTCATGCTGAGCACACTGGTTTTTGAATTATTCTGATATCTTTTAAAATAGCATGGCAATTAAACTTTCCGCAAACGTCGATTTCCACTAAAATTTTCCCAACCGCCATTGTAAAAACGGCTGCCAGAAAAAAAACTATGACTTACAAAAAATTTTTAAACAGTGTTTTGTGAATGTCTGTCTATAGTGAAGTTATGATAAAAAAATCAAGAAAATCAAAAATGTTGAGCAACAAATTTAATTCATATTGGGTGATTTTAAATGGATTGACCCGTGCCTGAGTGATTGTGTGGATGAGTGTTCTCTTTCTGAGGAAGTTTGCGGCCAAAAATTCATAAAATATTGAAATATATTTCCGTAAAAGATATGCAGAATTTCTTACCTTGGCTTGTTTGTGCTTGCTTCAACTCAAGCTGAGGTGTCGGCCTACCAAGCTTCTTTATTTCACACTTTTTTTTCCAAGCTTAAAGCTGAGTAATTTGTTTCTAAAAGATACTGAACTTTTTTCATTTTTTTTATAGTAAAACCCAGAACATATGAATATGCACATGAACACTGATTACACTGTTACATGATAAAATGAATCTGTTATGATGAAGAGACAAGCTTCCTTCAAGTCATGTGTCACTGTAAGCAGCACCCCCTCCTAATCTTACGGATGCACAAAGGCTGCTCTCCCCCACACTTTTTCAAACAGTTAAATATTTGTTACAAAGAAGAGCATAAATGTCATTTGCTCTCAAAATCATGACACATTTTCTAAAATGTCCAAAGATATGTGGCAAGTAACAATACAAAAGTCATAGTTGTTCCCCTGTCTGTTAAAAAAGATTGGGTGTAAAAAACATTGCTTGTAGTTGGTCTCAAACCCACTATCTTTGACAGCACAGCGCAATGCCACTAACCACATGGCCATTCTTGCTAGGTGGGCAACAGTGTCTTAATTATTATTAATGATCAGATCTCCTGAGGGCTTTTACAGTTGATTCATCTTTAATTTATAGTTATAAGATGTTTTACTAAATATGATGTGTTTTTGTTGAATCTTCAATGTGCCAAAAACAAATTTGAATGGTGGATGTTGCCTTCGTGGAGGAACTGCGCATATGCAAGGTGAGGTGTGCAGTAGCTCCATTGTCTTGCTTTGGGACCACTCAGGTGTTACCGTCATAACTCGAGTAGCCAGGAGCTGGTGTCTCTACCAGCTCCAAGGCCAATGTTAAAAGCGGTGTTTCCCATGACACTCGCATGGGAGCACCCATATGCTGCCTCCAGAGGGTTCAGAAGAGAATTAGCACCTCAGTAGCACATGCACATTGCAACGCTGCGGCCACTGCTGCCTATATTAAGCAGCTGCACTGTGACTCATACACCTGCTGTCTCCACAATGTAAAACATTTCTCATGAGATAAAAATATTTTGAATGTGCATATAAAATGATCTGATAGAAGAATGAAATGAAGAATGATAGTTTAAAAACCCTTTTTATTTTATTTATTGATGTACTTTTTCCGGGGATTCACTGAACCAGTGAACACATAGGACGTGCCGTCACTGGCATCCTTCCTCTGCCACTCACTTTTCTTTGTTCTTCTTCATGCCAGCTCCTCTATATTTTCTCTACTACTTATTTCAAGTTTTTCCTCACTTCCTTGTGTTTTTCAATCTTAATGCTGTGACTGATAGGTATCAAGGTAACACGAAGGAAAACATTTCAGACCTTATTTTCACAGTGAAACAACAGTACTACATTGCATGAATTGATAACTCAATTTTATTGTACGAGTAAATTGAGGCATCAAAAACAGACATCTTTGATGAATAACATTGTGAGAAATGTGCACTTTTGGTTCTACTGGGCATTGTCTTGTACAGTTTTCTAATAGCAAAATCTGACTGCTGCAGTGCCTAAGCAGTTTGTCTCATTGTGTTAGGACATATGTTCCTGTTCACATTATGTGATGAATGATCTCAACAACGAATGACAAATAGATCCCATTTTTCTAGATTACCGGAAGGCTTTTGACACTGCACATTACAAGCATGTGTGCTTATGGAATATTGTCATAGTGATATGATTGGTTTCGTGATTTCCTGTCACAAAGGACACAGTACATTGTAATTAACGGTAAGTCATGGAGCAGAACAGAAATGATATCTGGTGATCCCCAGGGAAGTGTTACAGGGGCCCTACTTGTCCTTACTTTTATAAACAATTTAGGAGACACTCTAAGTAGCTCTCAGACTTTTCATGGGTGATGCTGTCATTTATTAGTTAGTAAAGTTACTAGAAGATCAAAAGAAACTTCAAAATTATTTAGATATGATATCTGCATGGTGCAAAAATTGGCAATTGACCCTTACTAATGATAAGTGTGAAGTCATCCTTATGAGCATTAAAATAATCCCCCCAAATCCAGAACCTTCCACTGAAGAACCCCAGAAGTGCCCCTTTTGTCACTGGATACTTTCCGGGACTGGAGCGGACTCTGAATGTGGCTCTCCAGCAGGGATACGACTTCCTTAAATCCTGCCCCGAAATGAGATCCATCCTTAATGACATCCTTCCCACTCCACCAAGAGTGTCTTTCCGCCGCTCACCTAACCTTCGTAACCTCCTAGTCCATCCCTATGAAATCCCCAAACCACCTTCCCTACCCTCTGGCTCCTACCCATGCAACCGCCCCCGTTGTAAAACCTGCCCTATGCACCCTCCCACCACCACTTACTCCAGTCCAGTAACCCGGAAGGTGTACACGATCAAGGGCAGAGCCACTTGCAATAGCACCCATGTGATTTACAAACTGACATGCCTGCAGTGTGAAGCGTTCTATGTGAGAATGACCAGCAACAAACTGTCCATTCGAATGAACGGTCAAAGGCAGACAGTGTTTGTTGGTAATGAAGATCACCCTGTGGCTAAACATGCCTTGGTGCATGGCCAGCACATCTTGGCGCAGTGTTACACCATCCGGGTTATCTGGATACTTCCCACCAACACCAACCTTTCAGAACTCCGGAGATGGGAACTAGCCCTTCAGCTTATTCTCTCCTCCCGTTGCCCACCTGGTCTCAACCTCTGCCAAATTCAAATTCCCGCCCACCATCTTTAGCATCTTTGCTGCAGTTCTGTGGACAGAGCCTCTTCCTCAAGTGGTATCTCTGTCCAACTTCTTTGTTACCTTAGGGGAAAAAAAGGAAGGTAAACAAATACACACACACTCAGACATATCGAAACGCAAACACACCTAGACAGACATTTGTGATAAGCAAATATATATATATATATATATATATATATATATATATATATATATATATGACAGTTCTACAGTGTGTCTGCCTAAGTGTACTTGCGTCTGTGTAAATGTGTGGGTGTGTGTGTTTTTGTTTACCCTCTTTTCTTCCCCCCAAGGTAAGTCTTTCCTGTCCTGGGATTGGAATGACTCCTTATCCACTCCCTTGAAACCCTCATCATTTCCTTTTCCCTCTCCTTCCCTTCTGCCTGACGAAGCAGCTAGGCTGCGAAAGCTTGTATGTGTGTTTGTGTGTGATTTTATTTATTTTATTTGTTTCTATCGACGAGCCGGTCCTTTTGGTAAGTCATCTGTTTTCTATATATATATATATATATAGACGAAAAATTCCTAGCAGGAAAAATAAAATATATAAGAAATAGACGAAGATTACTCACCAGGCGAAGGAGCACAGGTGTGACAGCATCACAAATAAATAAATGAATACACACACACACACACACACACACACACAATCGCAAGCTTTCGCAACCCAGTTGCGTCTTCAGGCAGTAGGGAAGGAGAGGGAAAAGGAAATGATGAGGGTTTTAAGGAAGGGGGTAAGGAGCCATTCCAATCCCGGGAGAGGAAAGACTTACCTTGGGGGAAAAAATGGAGGGTAAACAAATGCACACATGCCCGCACATTCACACAGACACAAGTACACCTAGGCAGACATACTGTAGAAAGCAAAGCTGTTTTTACACACACACAATCGCAAGCTTTCGCAACCCAGTTGCGTCTTCAGGCAGTAGGGAAGGAGAGGGAAAAGGAAATGATGAGGGTTTTAAGGAAGGGGGTAAGGAGCCATTCCAATCCCGGGAGAGGAAAGACTTACCTTGGGGGAAAAAAATGGAGGGTAAACAAATGCACACATGCCCACACATTCACACAGACACAAGTACACCTAGGCAGACATACTGTAGAAAGCAAAGAAGTTAAGTTATAGAAGTTAAGAAGTTAGACAGAGATACCACTTGAGGCAGAGGCTCTGTCCAGAGAACTGATGCAAAGATGTTAAGAAGGTGGGTGGGAATTCAAATTTAGCGGAGGTTGAGACCAGGTGGGCAACGGGAAGAGAGAATATGCTGAAGGGCTAGTTCCCATCTCTGGAGTTCTGAAGGATTGGTGTCAGTGGGAAGTATCCAGATAACCCGGACGGTGTAGCACTGTGCCAAGATGTGCTGGCCGTGCACCAATGCGTGTTTAGCCACAGGGTGATCCTCGTTACCAACAAACACTGTCTGCCTGTGTCCATTCATGCGAATGGACAGTTTGTTGCTGGTCATTCCCACATAGAACGCTTCACAGTGCAGGCATGTCAGTTGGTAGATCACGTGGGTACTATCGCAAGTGGCTCTGCCTTTGATCGTGTACACCTTCCGGGTTACGGGACTGGAGTAAGTGGTGGTGGAAGGGTGCATAGGGCAGGTTTTACAACGGGGGCGGTTACAAGGGTAGGAGCCAGAAGGTAGGGAAGGTGGTTTGGGGATTTCATAGGGGTGGACTAGGAGGTTACGGAGGTTAGGTGGGCGGCGGAAAGACACTCTCGGTGGAGTAGGAAGGATGTCATGAAGGACGGATCTCATTTCGGGGCAGGATTTAAGGAAGTCGTATCCTTGCTGGAGAGCCACATTTAGAGTCCGCTCCAGTCCCGGAAAGTATCCGGTGACAAGAGGGGCACTTCTGGGATTCTTCTGTTGAAGGTTCTGAATTTGGGGGGATGAGGTAGTAGCTCTGGCAATTTGTTTCTCTATCAGATTAGAAGGATAGCCGCGGGATGTGAAAGCTGTTAATAGGTTATTGGAGTACTGGTTCAGAGCTTCAGGACTGGAGCAGACTCGTTTGCCACGAAGACCTAAGCTGTAAGGAAGGGAACGTTTGATATGGAATGGATGACAGCTGTCATAATGCAGGTACTGTTGTTATATATATATATATATATATATATATATATATATAGTATAAAATAAAGATTTTTGACTTACCTAAAGTACAGGCTGGTCGATAGGAACACTAAACACACACAAAAACACACAACCATTCGAGCTTTCGCCACCAGTGGTGGCTTCTTCGGGAAAAAGAGGGAGGAAGGAGAGGAGAAAGGGAAGGATACGGGTTTTAAGGAAGTGGAAAAGGAGCCATTCCAATCCCAGGAGTGGAAGGACTTACCTTAGGGGACAAAAAGGAAGGTAAACAAATACACACACACTCACACATATCCACATCCAAACACACTTAGGCAGACATTTCAAATGTCTGCCTAAGTGTGTTTGGATGTGGATATGTGTGAGTGTGTGTGTATTTGTTTACCTTCCTTTTTGTCCCCTAAGGTAAGTCCTTCCACTCCTGGGATTGGAATGGCTCCTTTTCCACTTCCTTAAAACCCGTATCCTTCCCTTTCTCCTCTCCTTCCTCCCTCTTTTTCCCGAAGAAGCCACCACTGGTGGCGAAAGCTCGAATGGTTGTGTGTTTTTGTGTGTGTTTAGTGTTCCTATCGACCAGCCTGTACTTTAGGTAAGTCAAAAATCTTTATTTTATACCATTTTCCTACCTGGAAGGTCTCCTTCTATAATATTAATATATATATATATATATATATATATATATAACCAAAAATAATCTAGATCAATTCCACAACATAAATTTTTCACATGATATTATGATGATATTATGTACTTTTCCAAACATAGAATTATACTCCATTAATTTCAGTCACTATGAAAATTAAGATCATTACTGCAGAAGATATATACATAACTATCCCAAGAAGATTTAGGCTGTAAATAGACTCCTTCCCACCTTCCTGATCTGACAGGCAGGAACATTAGTAACAAATACCCTAGTTTATGTCAAACTTATTGTTCTCTGAAGATGACAAAAATAAAACATACAGTGATGAAAAATAAAGCTGATTACTTATCACTAAGTGTCAACACAAGCTAAATAATACGCTAAACATACAGAAAATCATGATATGTACATTACATGAGAGTAAATTTTTCATATATCTAAATCTAATACAAAAGGAAAACTGATTATATACATCTGATTTGGTGAACATTTTCATTTATACATTGTCAGTTCCGTTATATTCCTTAGTTTGAACAGTTTCCCTGGTTTAAGGTATACAAGCCTGTAAGCATTAAGGTAAGTTTTTTCCTTTACCAAGAAAGGCCCTGTGTAAATGTCCCCTCTCTCCATCCTACACCTTTCCCCAATTCATGTCTCTCTCCCAACTGTGTACCACTATTGTCTTAATTTGTATTGATTTATTTTAATTTTATTATTTCCCCCCCTCTGTATCTCTCATTTTCTCTCCATCGCCCTTCTCTTTACTGCATTCCAAGCTGCATCTCACATTCCCACCTATCAATCCTTTTATACTTCACAAGGTAGCGCAGAATTTTCTCAAGCACAAATTGTCCTGCACCCTTTCCTATTCTTTTCCCTCCTCATTCATTGTTAAGGTGTGAGTCAGGCCATAGCTGCCGGTGAAGTTGCATATGAGTGATTGGAAACATTTCTAGTTCTAAGCCTTTCGAGAGTACCACATTGCTGGATAAAACAGCCAGTCACAAAATAAAGCCCAGCTTAAGCTCTAGTTAGCCAGTGCATTCCTCATGTCCATGTATCAGTAAGAGTTAAGAACTAGCTATGGAGAGGAACACTGACAAATTGTAACTGCAAGTCTACTGTGTGTCAAGCTGAAATGGTTTTTCAGACTTTTTTGTTTTACTACTGAAGCAGTGGGCATATCCAGGACCATGGTCTGATGGGGGCTGAGGTCAATAATAAAAAAGAAGGGGGGGGGGTGGAAGAAAAAGACAGGGGGCTGCGCCTTTACTCATATTGGGAGGATTGATTCCTTTCTTTTCTCCCCCCCTCCCCTCTCTCTAGAGGAGGTTGCAGCAAGGTCTGGGGGAAGGGGGTCTGGGGGGGGGGGGGGAACCGCAGCCTGACAGCACTCTCCCCTGGATACGCCACTATATTGAAGGTGAATTGGTGGGATTGAGTCCTAATTCAGGATATAGTTTCATATGGATCAAGCTCAGCCTGTAACTTTTAGAAGATTGACATCTCAATCCAGAAACAAGTACTATGTAAAAGCATTTAATATATAGTAATCTGCTGTTCATTATGAATTACTCCAAACACACCATATACTGATCAAATTACAATGTGTCCTTGCAAGAAATATTAAGCACATTGATAAGACATAATGAAGAAAGACAAAAACAGTAGCTGTGAAAGCTCTACATCAGAGCTTGCCTTAAATAGTAGCAGATTGAACAGATGAATCCAGAAGAAATTTTTGTTTAGTTGCAGTTGCACATTAATGCAAACCATAAAAACAATTGATATAATAATTTGTTACATTTTGAAATGTTTTGTTATAATTTCAGGAGCTGGACATAATCTTTGGCGAACGTAATTGTGGCATGGATTTCAAATGGTCTTTTTTCAGGTTTGCTGTATCTGATTGCCATAACATTGGCACAGGCATGGAACATCTCGAGCACATTACAATTCTAAGGTGAGAAATAAATATTACAGCAGTAAAGATAATAATAACAGAAACTATCTAAATATTGGAGGTAAATTTGTATTTGCAGATAAGTTTCCTATGTCAAATCATAATTGGATGAATTCAGCAAGATATACATTTGACCTTTCATTTATATGTCAATTCCTTTTATATACGAGTATACGAGTGCCTTAATAGCAGGAGTACTGGTTTATTACAAATCTTACTTAACAATACATTTATTTTCATAGAAAATTTAACCTTTGAGAAGAAAGTCCAATATGGGATAGTAAAAAAAAAAAAAAAAAAAAAAATGAAAATAATAGTGTTCTATTTACCACATAGAGGCATTGAGTTGCAGGCAGTTGATTAGTTTTTAAACTTTTCAACAATAACCAACAGAATCCATTGAGATGGAAGCTCTGAAAGTTGAGATTCCATCCAATGAAGCAAAGGCCCAGGACAGTTGGAAATGGCACAGTTGAAATGGCAGGTCATGGATGGCTGGAGTTGGTGTTTATCAAGGCAGCAGCCCTGGAGAATTAGAAATGGCATTCATTAAGATGGCAGTCCTAGATGATCAGAGATTATGTACAGCTTGACAGGAGTCGTAGATGACCAGTAATGCAAGATTCCTTCAAACTGTACAGCAAGATGAGAGCCCAGATTCGTTGACAGCAAAACAGAGGGTGGTCCATAAGCAAAATTCACCATGGCGCCATGGAGGAAACACTCGATGATGGTCTGATGACTCCGATGTATAGGCGAAGAAGCCTAGAGAATTGCAGTCTGCTTTATTTTTTATGATATCATTTACAGCTTCATTGTGTAATACATCTGAAGTTTAATGCTATTGCGGCTAAGAGTATGTTAATTTCAAACTTTACAATATTGCAAACACATGGAACTGATCATGACTTTCAGATAACTGTGCAGTTCAGCATCTAGTATTCTACAAAGTAAAATTAAAATATCTATCAGTACTTCTGAGTTTAGCTAACTTGAGTATTAACTATACTGTGGCAGTAATTATCTTCACCTGATAATTCTGGCATGGCAACATAAAACAGGAGAAACAGAATATTACAAAAGAAAAAAATTGAAAGCTATATTAATTCCTCAATCAATGGACCATGGTTTGTTCCACTATTAAGCCACAACTGAAAATTTTAAAAGCAGAACACCCATCTCTTGTAACACTTGCCAAACCCACAAAGTCTGATAATACATAAGGCTTCTTTGGACTAACAGTGTGTTTAGTTAACACTTAACATGTACATAACTGAACTGGCTGCTCATCAATCAATACCATGTCAAGTCATCACACAATCATTTAATGCCTTTTCCATAGTGTCTTACTGGACTTCATCTCCAGACCATTCTTCAGCTCAGCACTAGCCATCAAGTAGTATTGCTTCACTGGTTGGCATCTATGACTGTTAAGGCTCATTAACATGGCTGCATCTTCCTCAAGACCACAACTACAGTACACATATGGAGAAACATTTTAGTAATGACTTTTTGTTTAACCATTCTATTTCTGTTCAGATACCCCTAATAAAGTACAACATTTTATTTATAAAATATTTAATTCTTTCAATAAATTATAACTTTCTGATTGTAAACATTCACTTATTAATATGGTTGGCATTTCAGTATTTAATTTGACTCCTTTTTCGGAAGTTTCAAAAGAGGAATTTAAGGTTATAGTTTTCTTCATTCATAACAGCCTTACTTCAACATATGATAAATCTTGTTATTAAAATGTATTAGACTTTCTGAGCAAATAGCTCAAATTCTTGTAACAAGGCTGTCTAGATCGCAATTCCTTTATTTATTTCCCTTGTAACTGATTTCAGTCACTTGCATGACCATCTCCAGACTACAACCATTATGTTGGCCACTGGTTGTTTTTAGCTGGCGCTGGAGTTGCCAAAAATGTTTATCCAAGTAGTATGTTTGTGAGTACAATATTTTCTGAAAAGTCTCACACATATATCTTTCAATTGGATTACTGGATGGATTGTAAAGATATATTTTAATATGTTTGATTTTTGTTCTTTGAAGCATGTACCTCCATATGTTAGATCAAAATTATAACCATTATCAGAAAGAATTGTATTAGGTTTTCCATCATCAGAAATATATATGTTTTCTACAACTGCTTTAACTTTAACTGTTTGACCTATAGCTTTCCTTAAAGGATAAAGACTGGTGTACTTATAAAATAAGTCAACAAGTAGGCCTACCATGATGTAATTATATCCACCTTTTGTGGTTGGTAATGAACCGTGTAAATCTGTTCCTACTAAGATTAAAGGTTTATCCAGTATAATACTCTGCATTTTGCCATGGCAGGTCCGATTACTTACCTTGACTTGTTGACAATTATCACACTCTGAAATTATTTTTCTTACATGCTTGGACATATTATAAAAATAAACATTTTCTTGGTGGATTTTTAATTTTTTTTTTTTCACCAATGTGTCTATAACTTTCATGTTTGTACATTACTAACTTATTGATCTCTTGGCCAGCACAACTTCACAACTTCCATATATCTGAATCCTCATTCAACCATCTGAACAATATACCCTTAAACACATTATAATACTTACCTACTTTGTCTTCTCTTGGCTTATCTAATAAACTCTTAACTAACCGCCAGTTTTCATCGTGATTCTGATTTCATCTTATGTCATTGCATATTGCTTTCTCTTCTTTCATCCCCTTCACATACGTATTGGTAAACTTTCTTTCTTCAGATAAATCATAAGACTTTCTGTTATGATCTACAGGCATTCCAGAAAGTGTCAGTTACTGCATTCTCTGAACCTTTGACATAGTGGATTTCATAGTTAAACTGAATACATGGCCCATCTAGTTAGCCTATCATGATGCAATCTGCACTCTTGTACAAAACTTAAGGCTTTATGGTCAGAATATACGATAGTTTTATGTCCAAGTAAATAACTTTTAAATTTAGTAAATGCCCAATGCACTGCAAGTAATTCTTTTCTGGTAATGTGTAGTTCCTCTCATGTTTTAACATTAATCTACTGACAAAAGCTGTGGGAAAAAGTTTCTTTACACCACCTTACACACCATACTCACTGGCAACACAGCTCAGACAGAATAGCAAATCAAAATTGGGTCTGGACAGAATGTCACAACTACACAAAGCATGTTTAAGATTTTCAAAAGCTTCTTGGCATTGATACTCCACTTCCACAGTGTATTTTTCTTAATTAAATTACTTACAAAAGGTTGGTTTATACACTTAGCTTCAATAAATTTTCTGAAAAATCCGATCATAGCAAAAAATGATTTGAGCAGTTTTCTATTTCTAGCTGGTGATAGTTGAGATATGGCCTTAAGTTTAACAGGATCGGGTGCTGTGCCCTTCTCTGAAATATGGCGTCCTAAATGTTTTAATTCACATAGTCCAAAATTACACTTCTCTATTTTAATGTCATTCGTCCAATATATAGTTTTGGAAATATATGTCATCCACATATATTGCAAGTTTAGTTCTGAGTTCAGGTCCTAATACTTTATCTAAAGCTCTAATAAATTCTGCAAGTGAAACTGTGAGTCCAAAAGGAACAACAAGATAGTTTTGGGAATCTGGTGTTAAAGTACTTGATGAAATCCTGATGTAAGATCAAGGCTTGACATTATCTTAACATTACAATATTTATGAAGTAGTTAATCCATCTTCTCTGGATGATCATTCCTTCTCTGAATACACTTATTTAATAATCTTGAATCCAATACTATTCTTATACTACCATTTGCTTTCAAAACAACAACGATAGGGTTATTGTATTCACTACTGCTCATTTCAGTTACTCCCAAATCAACTAATTCTTTACCCTCTCTTTCAACTGAACGTCTTTTTTTGCTATGACTACATCATATGGCTTCTGGAAAAAAGATTTATGTGGTTTCAACTTAAGCTCACACTGAAATTTTTTTACAATATCATCTTCATACTGTCACAACGAAGTCTCAAGTTCCTCTTTTTGATGATTGATTAAACCTACTGCTTTAGCAAATTTTTCATTTGCTAGCTGTCCAAAGCCTAACTTCTCCTACTGTTCAATCCTGAAAATATTTTTTGATACACAAGACTTTATGGACTATCAATACTTAATCATGAGTCATCTTTCTGTAAAAACCATGTTTGCAATGGTACACCATGTTGGTTGATATTACTCAAACTTTTGTCTTTTCATTTTATCTCTGCACCAGTCTTCAGTAACCAATCTGATCCTAACAAAAAAATCCTCTCCAAGATCTGGCATAACCAGGAACCCACGATCAAAAATATATTATCTATCTGAAATATGATTAAGGCTTGTACTTTCAATGGTTTGCTATATCTTCCAGTAGCTCCTCTAGTCTTCACACTAGTTTCATGTACTTCTAAATACCTGATTACTACTGCCTTGAAATTCTTTATGTAACAATTCTGATATACCAGATATTTAGCTACCACTGCCTAACAAACACTTGCCTTCCTAAGTTCCTACTTTTACATTCAGATGGGATTTTCAGGGTCAACTAATAGATGCTTCTCTCCCTCTTCAAAATTGTTAATATAACTTATAGCACATATTAAATTCACAGATGCTTCAGCTTCATATTTACTTACCTTATGTGTACTAACTTTAAACAATTTTTCAGAATTCTCTTCACTATCAGGTGACTTTAAGTCAGTGTTCTCTTCTAGTGAGCATGTACCAGATTCTGACTTATTCAACATCTTAGTTTCAATTCGAGTAAGTTGGGGTTGGATTATTTGGTTGGGACAGTGGGACTAAACTGCTAAGGTTATTCGACCCTGGTGGGGAGGGGAAGGATTGAGGATAGGAAAGGAGGGGAGGGAGAAAGGAAATGCAGTCTGGGAAGTAAAAAACAAAGGAAGACTGCATTAGCTTGGAGCCCATGCACATACTCACGAAAGAACTGTGAGCCCCCTGGGGGTGCAGAGAAAGTGTTCTGAGAAAACCCCTACCTTATCATCTACATTAAATTCTTTAAGAAACTCTCTATCTTCCTCATCAAACATTAAATCTTCTTTTAAATGTATAAAATATTTTAATTTATCGTTTACTCACCACAGAGATGTCCTATGAGATGCAGAAAGGCACAAATAACAGAATACAACATTAAAGCTTTTAGCCATTAAGACCTTTGTCAGTTAGAGACCACCTACCACCCATTACCAAGCATGTCACAGTTGATGCAACCACCCTCTACACCAACATCCCCAAGCTCATGGCATTGCCACTGTTGAACACTACCTTTCACAACGTCCAACTGACTGCAAGCCAGCAATCTCCCTCCTTAGTTGCCTTGACCAGCTACATCCTTACCAGCAATTACATCTCCTTTGAAGACATCACCTACAAACAAATTCACAGTACAGCCATGGGCACCCATATGGCACCATCCTATGCCAACCTGTTCATAGACCATCTAAAGGAATCTTTCCTGAATATCCAGAATCCTAAACCCCTCATCTGGTTCAGGTTCATTGATGATATCAAGATAAGCTGGACTAAAGGTGAGGACACCCTATCCACATTCCTTCAAAAACCTCAACACCTTCTCCTCCATTCACTTCACTTGGTCCTACTCAACCCAATGAGCCACCTTCCTTGACGTTGACCTATTCCTCAAAGATGGCCTCATCAGTACCTCTGTCCACACCAAACATCAACAATACCTCCATTTTGACAGCTGCCACCCATTCCACACCAAAAAGTCTCTTCCATACAGCCTAGCCACCTGTGGTCATTGTATATGCAGTGACATGTATCCCTCTCCAAATATGCCAAACGCCTTACTGAGGCCTTCACGGACTGCAGTTACTCTTCAAACCTTGTCCAGAAACAAATCTCAGGGCCCTGTCTGTCCACTCACCCACCAGCTCCCCCACACCCACCGTCCGGCCAGAAAGGAGCACCACTCTTGTGGCTCATTATCACCCAGGACTGGAGCAGTTAAATCACATTCTGTGCAAGGGTTTCAACTACCTTTCATCCTGCCAGGAAATGAGAAATGCCCTATTCAATATCCTCCCCTCCACACAGTGATATTCTGCCCCGCCAAACCTACGTAATATCGTTGTCCATCCCTACTCCAGCCCTGTTCCCAACCCTCACCCCTTGGCTCATATCCCTGCAATGGACCTAGATGCGAAACTTGTCCTATCCACCAGCCCACCACCACATACTCCAGTCCTGTCACAGGCACTCACTTTCTATCCCATAAATGGCAGGGCAACCTGTGAAAGCAGTCATGTTATCTACAAACTGAGCTGCAACCACTGCAGCTTTCTATGTGGGCATGACAAGCCCAGCTGTCTATCTGAATGAATGGCATTTGTCAAACTGTGGCCAGGAGACATGTAGACCACCCTGTTGCAGAGCATGTGATTCATTTCAATGCCTACTACACAGCCTGTGCCATGTGAATCCTCCCCACAAACACCAGAGTTTCTGAATTGCACAGGTGGGAACTCTCCCTACAATATATCCTACACTCCCGCAATACCCCAGGACTAAATCTTCGCTATTTCCTGCCTCTACCACCCTTCCCACCATCCTTTCCCTGCCTGATGTATCATCCTCTTTGTTTCCATCTTGTTGCAACTCCATCTTGGTTTTTCCATTGTTTAAGTATGTGACAAGTGATACTATGCAAATTCTCGACAAATAAATGCGGGGAGAAACTAAGTGGAACTGTGACATGAATCCAGCTATTGATAAAATACGGTAAATCGAGACTTTAGTTGATTGGCAATATATTAGGAATCAGTGTGTTTCCAATGAAGAAGTATGATTTCTTACTGGAATGTTCAAGAATCAATATCTAGTCGAGATAATAGAAGATATCTTTATACATAAAAAGAATTGCAACGTATTTGAAGACAAGATACTGTAACAGTAACAATAAAGTTTTTCAGTTTTCTGACACTCTGTGGAAGACACCAAAAAATGTAAGTGGTTCCTAAGAACCAGAGGTAAGAGATTAGTCATTAAACATATAATTACCCCCTGGGATTTTTAGGTCATTATATAAGTGGATATCTTGGAAGTGACTGGCATTAACAAACACTGTTACTTACTTATTTAGACTTACTTCAGCACTGTCTGACCTTTTCTTTTGTTAAGAATATACAAAAGAGGTAGAGTGGCTGGCCAGTACTTACCTTCGCTCTTTGCCACCAATAGTCACAAAAATAAATAAATAAACATAAGCACAAGCTTTCGGAAATCTTTTCCTTCATCCAGTAGGAGAGAGGAGTGGGAAGGAAGGGTACAGACTGGAAAGGTTACTCGCAATCTAGGCCACGATGTAGAGATGTGAGTAAACTTTCTCTTCTATCCCCCCCCCCCCCCTTCCTCCTTCCTCCACTCTCTTACCTGACAAAAATATTTCCAAAAGCTTGTGTCTTCTTTTATTTTCATCTTCATATCATTTTTATGTGACTCTTGGTGGTACTGAGATGAGGTAAGTATTGACCAGACACTCTACCTCTTTTAAATACTATTTTCACATCTCATACGAGAATTTTTTCTTTTTAAATGCATTTTGACTCAAACCAACAAAATATTTCACTATAATGTTATTTATATTTTAAAGTTTTAGCATATTTTTGTAAAACATACAAAAATAGTCAATATTATGTATTTACAAGGCTCTGAAATACAGTTTTCTTCTTCAGGCTACATCGTTGTGTATTGGACGATATCCGCCTTGCTGCTCTATTACAACATCTCATCAACAATAAAACAATAATTGAACTGGATTTTTCACATTGTTTGGTGGGTGATGCTGGTGCAATGGCATTAGGAAAGTTGATACAGTGTCATCCAACACTAAATATTCTAAATCTGTGCAACAATTTGATTGGTATGTTACTATTTATTTGTATTTTTTAGTAGATAATTTCTTTGTTTAATGCAGTTTAACAGTAAACATCAGTATCAAACATTCTTCTGTAAGAAGAAAATAATCTTATGTTTGAAAAGTGAGTAAACTGTTTATTACTTCAAAGTTAATCAGCTGAAAAATGCACCAAACAATGTGAACATGTTCTCTGACAGAAAAGTGTGGAACCAGCTGCCTTAATCCTCATTCTTACTTCATCATGAAAAATTTTGGTATGCAAACATATTCTCACTCTTTTAGTGCAGAACATTTTAAATACTTTTGCCCAGTTAAGCCCTCGTAGTTAGCAATGCCATCTTGCTGTCTGTGTTTATATATGTCTTTGTCCATTTGTCATCTTTCTCTCCAACTGCCACTTTCTCCTCTCTCTCTCTCTCTCTCTCTCTCTCTCTCTCTCTGTGTGTGTGTGTTGAACTTTCACTGTCTTCATCTCTTTCCCTTGCCGTTCCTTACCAATGTCACTTAAAATGCAGTTACTAGGGATGGGACAAACTAGACAAATTGTTATGTGATAAAATTCACTGGTATTGGAGAGCCACACCCTCATGATTTATCTATGGTTACTGGGAATAACACAACATTCGGTCACAATAAATCTGTTTATTAATCAGAGATCAATTTTGGCTAGGTGACTAGCCATCATCAGTGTCATATCGTAGGTGAAACATAACTGCTGTTTACATTGAGGCGGTACAAGTTTACTACTGTAAACTTGAATGTAAACCACAGCTTAAGAAACATACCTATCATATCACACTGATGATGGCTAGTCACCTAGCCGAAATTGATCTGTGATTAATAAACAGATTTATCACGACTGACAGGGCCGGCGCAAGCCCAAGTGCCGCCCCGTGCGATCTGCTAAATTGCCCCCCCCCCAGGCCGTCAATCAATCGCAACATTATATATATATATTTATTTTTTGGTATAGATGTAAACATAACTCAAAGCTTTGGGAATAGCCACTCTGTGTCAGAAATCTATGAAGATATGGAAAATAAAAACAGTTGAAATGGCCAAAAGTGGGGCGGAAGACAATGGAGAGAGGAAGAATAAGGAGATGGAGTAACATAATAATGCAATAAATACATATTCGGGAATCGACGGGTACTTTTGCTAGTCGAAATATATTATCTTACTGACACTCGCCATCTGTCGTAATTTGCGTGTGTCAGTTCTGTCGTGTCTGATTATGTAATAAGAGGTAACAAATTGGTCATCGCCGTATCATGTCACTTTTCTGCGATTTGTTTTCATTCTAGCTATTGGGGTGCCGCGTGATTATTTGCCGTGTTGCCAATTTTTTAAGTAACAGATTGTAAGAAAAATAAATTTTCCTATTGTGCATTCTTGAAGGAGAAAAATTCTAACTTATGAGTAACGTGCAGGCGCAATACAAATATGCACGTTATACGAAAAGCACTTACCTGTTGCATCCCAAGTTACAAAAAATTCGGACGCACCAATTCTTCTGTTCTTGTGAAACGCAATAAAAGTGCTTCTGACCAATCTTGACTCTCTTGGCCAACTATCGAAACGATTTCTGTAGTTTTCGTTGTAGAGAACGCAACAATACCTACTGTCTGGAAAGGCGAAGTAGAGACGCGCCAGTGCCAGGAACTAGGTCACGTGACGAGGTACAGGGAGGCTACGGTTAAACTAGCGCCCAAGAAGATGAATCAAGAATCTCCCAATAAGTATGTGACCGATGCTATGGATAAATGCATTATCAGGCAGCAATTTCTATAGCATTACGAACAATAAAAAGAAATATGAACTTTGCGGAAACTGCACAACTTTTGTCAAACAGAAATGAGTTTCAAAGCAGGTTCTCATCAGAATCAAAGTGACGAGTAGTTTACTTATACAAAATATGGATCCACACGCATTATACAGTAAAAAAATGTTGGCAAAGTGATAGTGTGTGACAGTGGCGTAACTATGAGGGGGATAGAACCCTCCCCCCCCCAGAACCCGAAAAGAAAAAAAAAAAAAAAAATAAATAAATAAAATAAAATAAAATAAAGAGAGAGAGAGAGAGACAGGAAACAAAGATATCGTGTAACAGCAATCTGAATCCCCCCCCCAGAACCCGAAAAAAAAAAGAAAAAAAAGAGAAGAGAGAGAGAGAGAGAGAGAGAGAGAGAGAGAGAGAGAGAGAGAGAGAGAGAGAGAGAGAAAGAAAAAGAAATCGTATAACAGCAATCTGGTACAGGTAAAGATTTGAAACTTGGGGTGTTTTACCATAAACTTTCATTGGAAGGGAGTGAATTAGTTTCTTCAACAGGAGTGGTAGTCTGTCTGGAAACTGACTAAAATTTTGCTCGTCAAGCAGATCTATCCCCCCCAAAGCCAAGTCCTAGTTACGCCACTGGTGTGTGAGTAGTATTGTCACACAAAAGTGCTGGTCAGAGTTTGTGTTCATGCAGGCAGAGACAGGTGTTTCAGGTATCAAAAACCAAAACGTCCGACTATCACTCAGAAACGGATAGAAAACATTTTCAAAAATACGTCGAAACCTAACTTATGCCAAGCTTACTATCAATGCCTTACTATCAATGCCTTTATCCCTTGTAATTACTCACAGCGTATTTACCCGTTCGGAATACTTCTAGCCCTTGAAGGTGTGGAACATGTTTGACTGTAGTAATGTTCAGCTTTTTTTTTTTTCCATAGCGCGGAAAGAATAAAACACTCAACTGCCACTGAAGGGCTTAGCAAAATTGCTTCAGGCTTAACATGTAACCGCAGTATCGAACATTGCATCCGAATTTCCAAATTAGATTTCGTCTCCTGCAAAATTAGTTGTGAGTAAACGCACGGCTCGTAACACGCTGGCAGCGCTCCACTCATAAGAGTACTGACGTGTACGCCAGACTGCTTTCCCCTTTGGTTCCTCCGGCGTAAACGCGACGGTGCTGCCACAGTGGCGAGCAAGAAATCAGTCCTCCTCCCTCCCCTTGTTCAAGAGGGGCGGCCGGCAGGTAGTCGAGGCACCATGCCACAGTTCCCGAAGCCGCTTCCTCCGAGGTTTGGTTTCGAATCCCCTCTTGGGCACGAATGTTGACTTGTCCTAAAAAATTAGAAAAAAAAGGGGAGACGGCAGGTTTGCCGCCCCTCGGAAAGTGCCGCCCCATGCGGCCGCACGTTTCGCACGTGCCTTGCGCCGGCTCTGACGACTGAACACTGTGTTATTCCCAGGCCATACATAAATATGTTTGAATTCATAATCAGATTGTTGTGCACAGTGATTGTTTATATGATTACTGGGAATAACACAGCGTTCGGTTGTAATTAAATTGATCTGTGATTAATAAACAGATTTATCGTGATTGAGCACAGTGTTATTCCCAGTAATTATATAAACAGTCTACATCTACATGGGATACTCTGCAAATCACATTTAAGTGCCTGGAAGAGGGTTCATCGAACCACCTTCATACTATTCATCTCCCATCCCATTCTCAAATAGCTCGCGGGAAGAAGAAGCACCTGAACCTCTCTGTTCAAGCTCTGATTTCTTATATTTTATTCTGATGATCTTTTCTACCTATGTAAGTGGAAGTCTATAATATATTTTCACGTTCGGAGGAGAATGTTGGTGATTGGAGTTTCTTAAGTATCCCATGCTGCAGTGATAAACACAGTTGTTATAATGATTCCCATCCCAGATCCTGAATTATTTCCGTGACACAGTCTCCCCTGTATTGTGACAATACAAGATGAGCTGCCCTTCTTTGGACTCTTTTGATGTCCTCTGTCAAATCCAACTGATAAGGAGCCCACACTGGGCAGCAATACTCCAAAAAAGAACGGACAAACGTAGTGTATGCAGTCTCTTTAGTAGTTCTGTTGCATCTTTTAAGGTTTCTGCCAATAAAACGCAGTCTCTGGTTCGCCTTTCCCATGATATTATCTATGTGTTCTTCCCAGTTTAAGTCTGAAGTTATAGTAACTCCCAGGTATTTTGTGGAGTTTACAGCCTTCACTTTTGATTGATTTATCTTGTAATCAAAGTTTAATGGATTTCTTTTGTAAACAAAGTTTAACAGATTTCTTTTCATACTCATGTGGACGACTTCACACTTCTCATTATTTAGAGTCAATTGCCAATTTTTACACGATAGTGATATCTTATTTAGATCATTTTGCAGTTGGTATTGATCTTCAGATGATTTTACTATATAGTAAATGACAGCGTCATTTGCAAACTATCTAAGAGAGCTGCTTAGATATTCTCCTAAATCGTTTATGTAAATAAGGAACAGCAGAGGACTAATAACACTACCCTGTGGAATGCCCGATATCACCTCTGTTTTAGTTGATGTCTCACCATTGATTACTACAAACCGTATCCTCTCTGACATGAAATCACCTATCAATTCACAAATTTGGAGCGATATACCATAATCACACAACTTGATTAAAGCCATTTGTGAGGTACGGAAATCAAGAAATACGGAAACAATTTGAGAATCCTTGTCGATAGCACTCATCACTTCATGTGAGTAAAGAGCTAGTTGTGTTTCACATGAACGATATTTCTAAATCAGTGTTAACCTTTGGTCAATAGATCATTCCATTCGAGATAATTCATAATAATTGAATACAGGGTATGTTCCAAAACTCTGCTACAAATTGACGTCAGTGAAATAGGAATGTAGTTGGTGAGTTACTCCTACTGCCTTTCTTGAATATAGGTGTGCCCTGTGCGACTTTCCAATCTTTTGGTACATATCCATCTTTGAGAGAGCGGTTGTATATGGCTGTTAAGTAAGGAGCTTTCACTTAAGCATAATCAGATAGAAATCAATTATACAGTCCAAACCAGAAGACTTGTTCTTGTTAAATGATTTAAGTTGTTTCACTACTCCAAGGATATTTACTTCAAAGTTACTCATTATAGCCTCTGTTTGTAATTCAGATCTGGAATATTGGTTTCGTCTTCTTTGGTGAATGAGTTTCTAAAATCTATGTTTAGTAACTCTGCTTTAGTAGTGAGGGTATTGTTTGTGTTTTGCCCCTAGTATATTTAACATATGAGCTAAATCTCTTTGGGTTTTCAGTCAAATTTTGAGAAAGAGTTATTGTGAAAAGTATTGTAGGCATCTCGCATTGAAGTCCTCATTAAATTCCGAGCTTCTGTGTAGGATCGCCAATCCTGGGGATTTTGTGTTCTTTTAAATTTAGCATGCCTTTTCCGTTGCATTTGCAACAGTGTCCTGACCTGTTTTGTGTACCAAGGGGAATCACCTCCTCCTTTTATTAATTTATTTGGTATAAAACTATCAATTGCTGTCGATACTGCTTCTTTGAATTTGAGCCACATCTGGTCTAAACTTACTTGTGCACAACAATCTGATAATGGATTCAAATATATTTATGTATGGCCTCATTTCATCTCACTTTCCCCACTGTTTCATCTTCATTTTGCTCCAATTGCCACTGTCTGCATCTATCTTGGTTTCTGACTGCCACTGTTTCTGACTTGCAACATCTAGTTTTGCCTCCCATTACTATTGTCTTCATGCACATGCCTTTCCCCAGAACTGCCACTTTCTCTGTTCCATTATATCTGGATCCTTTCTCTCACTCTCTCTCTCTCTTTTACAATGTCTCTCTCCTATTCATTTTCAGCCAAGAAAGCATGAATATTTTAGCATGCCAAATTTTTTTGTGAGGAAGCCAGTAGCAGGATTTAGGCAGCTGTTACACATGTTTCGTCAGAGAACATATTTACCTTTTTTGCACTCAGAGTGAAGTAATTTTCAGCTAGTTCCCATCTTTTTCCTATTACAGTCGAGTTCACTGCTTATATAACATGAAATCAAGGGTTAGAAAAATTTGGATAGTTTATTTATATACCTTGATACATTTGTACAAACGTCAGATGTAATTAATAATTGTTGTTGTTGTGGTCTTCAGTCCGAAGACTGGTTGGATGCAGCTCTCCACAATACCCTATCCTGAGCAAGCCTCTTCATCTCTACATAAGAATGGCAACCTACATCTGTCTGAATCTGCTTACTATATCCATCTCTTGGTCTTCCACTGCGGTTTTTGCCCCCACACACTTCCCTCCAATGCTTAATTCACGATTCCTTGATGTCTAAGAATGTGTCCTACCAATCAATCCCTTCTTTTACTCAAGGTATGCCAAAAATTCCTTTTCTCCCCAATTCTGTTCAGTACCATCTCATTAGTTATGTGATCCACCCACCTAATCTTCAGCATTCTTCTGTAGCACCACATTTCAAAAGCCTCTATTCTTTTCCTGTCCACACTATTTATCATCCATGTTTCACTCCCGTACAAGGCAACACTCCACACAAATGCCTTCAGAAAGGACTTCCTTAGGCTTAAATCTATATTCGATGTTAACAAATTTCTCTTTTTCAAGAATGATTTTCTACCCATTGCCATTCTGCATTTTATATCCTCTGTACTGCGACCATCATTTGTTATTTTACTGCCCAAGTAACAAAACTCATCTACCTCCTTTATTGCTTCGTTACCTAATCTAATTCCTCCAGCATCACCTGATTTTCTTACACTGCACTCCGTTACCCTAGTTTTGCCCTTGTTAATGTTCATCTTATATGCACCTTTCAGCACACTGTCCATTCCGTTCAATTGCTCTTCCAGGTCCTTTGCTGTACCTGACAGAATTACTATGTCATCGGCAAAACGCAATGTTTTTAATTCTTCACCCTGAACCTTAATTCCTTCTCCAAATTTCTCCTTGCTTTCCTTTATAGCTCAATGTACAAATTGAATAACAATGGAGAAAGGCTACAACCCTGTCTTACTCTCTTTCCAACCACTGCATCCCTTTCATGCCCTTCAACTCTGACAACCGCTGTCTGGTTTTTGTACAAGTTGTAAATAACCTTACGCTCCCTATATTTTACTCCTGCTTGCTTCAGAACTTGAAAGAGTTTATTCCAATCAACATTGTCAAAAGCCTTCTCCAAATCTACAAAAACTAGAAATGTAGGTTTCCCTTTCCTTAATCTATCTTCTAGGATAAGCCGTAAAGTGAGTATTGCCTCCCGTGTTCCTACATTTCTCCTGAACCCAAAGTGATCTTCACCGAGGTCGGCTTCTACCAGCTTTTCCATCCTTCTGTAAATAATTCGTGTTAATATTTTGCAACCATGACTTATTAAACTGATGGTTCTGTAGTTCTCACACCTGTCTGCACCTGCTTTCTTTGGAATGGGGATTATAACATATTTCTTAAAGTCTGAGGGTATTTCACCTGTCTCATTCATCTTACACACCAGGTGAAACAGTTTTGTCATAGTTGGTTCTCCCAGAGACTTCAGTAGCTCTGAGGAAATGTCATCTACTCCAGGGGCCTTGTTTCGACTTAGGTCTTTCAGTGCTCTGTCAAATTTATCTCTCGGTATAGTATCTCCTACTTCATCCTCATCTACTTCTTCTGCACTGCCTACAATATTGCCTCCAAGTTTATTTCCTTCATAGAGCCTCTCTATATACTCTCTCCACCTTTCAGCTTTCCCTTCTTTGCTGAGAACTGGTTTTCCATCTGTGTCCTTGATATTCATAGAGCTGTTTTTCTTATCTCCAAATATCTCTTTTATTTTACTGTAGGCTGTATCTATTTTTCCCGTACTTATACATTCTTGTACATCCTTGCATTTGCCTTCTAGCCACTCCTGCTTAGCCATTTTGCACTTCCTATCATTTTTTAGTCGTCTGTACTCCATTTTGCCTGTTTCAGTTACTGCATTTTTATATTTTCTCCTTTCATCGATTAAATTTAGTATCTCCTGTGATATCAAAGGATTTTTTGTAGGTCTTGCCTTCCTACCTATTTTGTCTTCTGCTGCCTTCACTATTTCATCTCTCAATGCTACCCATTCCTCCTCTACTATTTTTTTTTCCACCGTTTCTGTCAATTTTTGCCTAAAGCTTCCTTTGAAATTCTTAAGCACTTCAGGTTCCTTCAGTTTATCCAGGTTCCACCTCCTTATTTTCCTACCTTTCTGCAGTTTTTTTAGTTTCAGCCTACAATTCATGACCAATAAGTTATGGTCAGAGTTTATATGCTTTAAAATAGTGATGCAGGTTTAGCATTCATCTGAATGTAAAGCTCATGGAATGCAGGAGAGGTAGCAATGTTAACTCGTTTGTGAAGAAACAAATTATAATGGATACATACATTTAACCCTTTGAGTGCTGCACCTACACATCCAGTTGGCAGTGTCAGGCCTGCCGTTGCAGCCACCTAATCCATCTACCTGCACTGGCAGCCATCTCCACGGACTATTGGGTGTGCCTAGCGCTGTCCACTTGGCCGTACTCGACCTGGCCGTAATATTTCTGGAACCAGTCAGTGTGCTTGCTGATGTTAAAAATAAATGCAGTATATCTGGATACTTATTTCATGGCTTTGAATCTGCAAACGATTGCTTGTCAGACATAATGTACACTGAAACTGCTTTCACTGCAAACATGCAACTCCAGGGTCATCCATGTCAAATTGCCTAATTTCAGAACATGTTCCAGCTCGACCATCACAGGAAATTTTATGTGAACATTCAAACATGTCCCCAATGAACACTGGTGAACTTTAAGAATCGTGGAAGCAATACTGGCTGAAATATAGTCATTTATTTGACGCCATGCGTGACTTTGCTCAGGGCAAGCGTGAATTCCTAACAACTTTGAATAGTTATAACTTGGGCCATATTTCATTGCAAAATATGAAATTCGGCTATCGTTTACAACTGTATGCGTTTTCATAGGAATAATATTGACAGGTTTTCATAGGAATAATATTGACAAGAATTTTACGTGCTATATAATAGTCAGAAAAGTTCAAGCATAAAATTTTGTGACTGTTCGCCATGAATAGTAGCGTAGATATGTCAGTCCACACAATTTCTAATGTATGATGATAATGAATAAAAATTTCAAAAATGGGAACAGAATTTCTAGAAAACATCTTGACAACATACATATAATACTTGAGTCATTTACTGTTCCCCAAGGTACGATACTTCAGAAACGCATTTTCGCATGTGGCATTTTCAAACCTATTTCTAAAGCGTGGTGTTGTCCACAGACCGATATCTCAAGAACCACATATAGTAATGTTCTGTTCTCATTCTGCTTAAATAAAATTTCGAAATGTTATCTACATTACATACACAGCCATATAAAACCTAAAATCAACCATACGAGAAATCTATGCAATGTGTTTTTACCTCTGTAAAATCTTTAGAGTATGTTGCAATACTTGACTAAACTGGATGCTGCATTTAACTGTGATGAATAATGAAAATAAAAATCACCCCTTCATCAAGCAATTATGTCAATCTATAAGATATAAAAAATTAAAGTTTTTCACTGAGTAGATTTATTTAAATTATATGGTAATATTCTTGTCAATGGGTAAGTGATATTCTGTGCCATATTTTTGATGCTTCAATTCAGCAAGGCATAGTTCCTGAAAGACTCAAATATGCAATTGTGAAGCCCATATACAAGAAGTGTGAAACCCCCCCCCCCCCCCCCACGGGGCCCACACCTCTTTTGGGGGTACATGTGTGGCGCGCACGGGGCCCCGAGCTGAAGCAGCCTTCTTTACCCAGGTTGCTGTGTGAGTTTAGGTGATCTCATGTACCAGCTTTTTTCTTTTCTCCTACCTTTCACTTCCGCCTTTCCTTCCTTATTGTACTCTTCTAGCCTTCCTCTCCTCCTTTAGTCTCTGCCTCGTTGTTTGAGACTCAACGTCTTCCACTTCCTTCTTCTTTCCTTCTTTCCTCTTTTATTCCTTACTCCCTGTGTTTTCCTGAAGGCCGCCCATGCACTCCTTGCATAAAAGGTGACTAGGTAATGCGTAAGTCCTAGCCTCAGTTTGGCTTGTAGGGCCCGCACGTACCTCCTGGTAAAGGCCAGGCCCAGGAAGGGGTGACTACCCGAGCCGTGCTGATGGGTGCCTCCATCCATTACTTGGGAGATGTGATCTGAGGTGTGGACAATCACCTAAGGCAGGTGAGCTCTCAGTGAGGGTTCCCCATTAAGAAGGAGCGTGCCATCTGAGACGCCGGTAACCATGGGGGACAACTTCACAATGACTACTTCTTCCTCTTCTTCTACTTTGACCTTTACCCAGAAAAGGAAACTAGATGAGCCAAAGACCAAGAAGGTTTTGCCTAACTTGTCAAAGTTTCTTGTCATTTCATGAACTGATGGCCATGATTTCATGTCAGTGAATCATTTCCTCAAACAAAGGGGTGTCGATGCACTTGCCGGACCTATCAAAATTTGTTCCTGCCAATGTAACGAGACGTTGTTGCTGGAAATCGAAAGTGCCTTCCAAGATCAAAAGCTGCTTCGCACCATGCTGTTGCACACTTTTCCAGTCAAGGCCGAACCTCATCGTACCCTAAACTCGTTGCGCGATAGTGTTCTCACGATCCCTCGATGGCCTGTCAGATGGGGAAATTCAAGACTACCTTTCTGACCAGGGTGTAACAGCTGTCCATTGTGTATTGAAAAGGGTTAACAATAGCCTAACACCGATCCAGACTGTGTTTTTTACTTTTGATAATGTTGACCTTCCTTCCAAGGTGAAATGAAATCATCTCCATTCAGCCGTATGTTCCTAACCCTGCCTGATATTACCAGTGTCAGTGGTTCAACCATACCCGTCAGTCGTGCCCCAATGCAACCAGATTCGTCACCTGTGGTAGGGACGCACATGATGGTGACTGACCACCTCTGTCCCTTCGTTGCATCAACTGCACGGGCAACCATGCTGCTAATTCTAGTGAATGCCCTGTGTATAAAGATGAGCGGGTCATCTAGGAAATCTGAGTCAAGGAAAAAGCTTCCACCTGTGCTGCCCGGAAATTATTAGCAAGTAGGAAGCCTGCTGCGCTCCCAGCGGGTACCTACAGTAATGTCCTCTCCTCTCCTCTCCTCTCCTCTCTTCTCCTCGACCAACAAAGAAGATGGGTACGCAGACATATAATTTTACCTTCAGTGACACAGTTTTCAGATCAGCCAGCCTAAAGATTGCCTGGTCGACATCCACAATGTCTTCTGCTCACTGTAAATCCCAGATCCCAGTCAACATCAGTTTCACAGAAATCACGGGCCACTAAGTCGGAACCATGGACTTCGAAAAAAGATTCTGTTCGTGAAGATTTTCTAAAACCTTCATCTTCCCAACCCTCAGATGCTCATTCTTCAAACCAAACTGCCTCCAAAAAGGCACACAAACAGAAACGTTCCTCTCCTTCCCTGCCACGGCGTGACTCTTCGGTCACACCATCCAGCAATAGACGGCCCCGGCCATCCTCTGTCTTGCCAGGACGCTCTACTACTTGCTGATCTGCCGGCATTTCACCAGCGGAGGAAGCTGCCCCTTCCGATCAATCCTGGAAGGAATCAGAACAAATGAATGAACCCAGGTAACATGACTGTCCATCTGTCGATTACGGTAGCAGTGCCCCCTCGCAGCCAGGCCCTCAGCAACCGTCAAGGTGATCCCCTTTTGCCTTCTCCCTTTTTTTTTCTTCTCTTGATTTCTTCATGGCACTCCTTCAGTGGAACATCAGAGGCATTCATTCCAACAACGATGAATTAAGACTACTCCTTCGACTGCACTCCCCGCTCATAGTAGGTCTATAAAAAATGAAACTCCGCCCAAACGCTCATATCACTTTCCCACAATATACCTCTGTGCATTTTGATTTACCTCCTGTGGAAGGTATTCCTGGCCATGGAGGTGCTATGCTACTCATTCAGGAAGATGTCTATTATCATCCCATCCCACTGCAAACTCCCGTACAGGTGGTTTTCGTCCTTATCACCATCCCGACATTCACCTTCTCTCTTTGTAATATCTATACCCCATCATTTGCTGTTTTCAGGGCAGACTTACTGCAACTTGTTGCTCATCTTCCTATGCCATTTTGTTGATTGGTGACTCCAACACCCACCACCCTCTATGGGGCTCCCTTTTGGCAGACCTTTTCAACCACCTTACCTTGTCTTCCTAAATAACGGCGAACCAACTTTTCTATCCAAAACAACGCATACCTATTCCCACTTAGACCTCGCAATATGCACTACTTCACTTGTGCATCAGTTTGAATAGTATGTTCTGCCTGATAGGTATTCGATCGACCATTTACCCTGTACAATTTCTCTACTACATCATACCACTTCTCCATGTTCCTCCGGCTGGAATATCTCCAGAGCCGACTAGGGGCTCAATTCTTCCATGGCGGTTTTCCATGATCAGGATTTCCCCAGCTGTGATAGTCTGATGACTACCTCACAGACGTCATCCTGACCCCCACTGAAAATTCCGTAGCCCGAATTTCCACCTCTCCATGTAGGGTCTCAGTTCCCTGGTGGAATGCAGCATGTAGCAATGCTATTCATGCCCAGCGACATGCTCTACGTGTTTCAACGCTGTCCTACTTTGGAGAATTGCATCAATTACAAAAGACTATGATCGAAATGCCGCCGTGTCATTAAAGAAAGAAAAAAAGCCTGCTGGACTGCTTTCACGAGTTCCTTCATTAGATTTACTCCTTCGTCGGTTGTTTGGGGTAACCTATGCCCATTATCTGGCACTAAGGTCCATTCCCCAATCCCCGGCGTGAACATTGCAAACGAAGTCCTTGTGAAACCCGTTGATATATACAATGCTTAAGGCCAATCTTTCACTGAGGTCTTAAGGTCAGCTAATAATGACCCTGTCTTCCTCCACCGAAAACAGGCAGAGGAGACACGACCACCTTCTTTTAAATGTGCTAGAATGTGCCATTGCCCTGTCCCGGTCCTCTGCCCCAGGGCCTGACGCCATTCATATTCGGATGCTGAAGAACCTCTCCCATGCAGGTAAATGCTTTCTTCTTCACATATACAATCGCGTCTGGACTGAAGGTGAAGTTCCAACTCGTTGGCGTGAAGCAGTTGTTGTCCCCATACCCAAACCAGGAAAGGACAAACATCTTCCTTCCAGTTATCGCCCAATTTCCCTGACCAGCTGTGTCTGTAATGTAATGGAGAGCATGGTTAATGCTCAGGTGGTTTGACGACACCTCGGCGCCTCCTCACCAATGTCCAGTGTGGATTTCAAAGGCATCGCTCTGCTATTGATCACCTCATTACCTTGTCGACCTTCATTATGAATAACTTTTTGTGAAAGCGTTAGACGGTGGCTGTGTTCTTCAATTTGGAGAAGGCTTACGACACTTGTTGGCGGGCGGGCATTCTCCGCACCATGCACACATGGGGTCTTCACGGCTGTCTCCCCCTCTTTAATCGTGCCTTTTTAAAAGATCAAATGTTCAGGGTACGAGTGGGCTCTGTTTTGTCCGACACCTTTCGCCAGGAGAATGGGGTGCCACAGGGCTCCGTCTTGAGCGCAGCACTTTTTGCCACTGCAATCAACCCAAATATGGATTGCCTCCCTGCTGATGTTTCAGGCTCGTTGTTTGTGGATGACTTCACGATCTAGTGCAGCACTCAGAGAATGTGTCTCCTGGAGCATTGTCTTCAACATTGCCTTGTCAGTCTCTATTCCTGGAGTGTCGCAAATGGCTTCCATTTCTTCCATGAGAAAATGGTCTGTATCAACTTCTGGAAATACAAAGAGTTTCTTTGACCATCTATCCATCTCAGCCCTGTCACTCTCCTATTTGTGGAGACGATGACATTTTTAGGGCTAACGTTGGATAGGAAACTTAGCTGGTCACCACATGTGTCTTCTCTGGCTGCCCACTGTCCTCATTCCCTTAACCTTCTCCGTGTTCTCAGTGGTACAGCATGGGGCACGGATAATACCGTCCTGCTTCACCTTTATCGGTCCACTGTCAGATCAAAGCTGGATTATGGTAGCTTCATGTTCTCCTCTGCATGGCCGTCCATTTTACGCCAACTTAACACGATCCACCATCGAGGGTTACATTTGGTGATAGGAGCATTTTACACTAGCCTTGCTGAAAGCCTCTATGCCGAATTGCCTCTGACCTATAGGCGCAACATACTGTTGTGGCGGTATGCATGCCATCTGCTGTCGATACCCCACCACTCTTCTATCCAATATTCTTTAATGACTTCCTCGATAGCCAATACGGGCTGTCTGCGACTGCCCTGTGGCCTCCTGGAGTCTGTTTTCGTCGCTTGCTTCAGCAGCTCGATTTTACCCTCCCTTTAACATTTCAAATAGGTGAGAGGCCAGTGCCACCTTGGCCTCAGGCTCAAGTTCGTGTTCACCTTGAACTCCCCTACTTCCAAAGGAGAGCACTTCGGATGCAGTTTACCGCTCAAGGTTTCTTGAACTCTGTGCTCGACTCAATAATTCTCTATTCATCTATAAAGATGGCTCCAAGACCAATGAAGGTGTCAGATGTGCGTTTGCCATCAGGGATGACAGTTTTCAGTACAGGCTTCAAAACCACTGCTTGAATTTCACAGCTGAGCTTTTCGTCCTCTATCAGGCTGTACTATGTATCCTCCGACACCATTATCCTTCCTATGTCATCTCCAATGACTCCCTCAGCGCCATACATAGTCTGAGAGACCGCTATTCGGCCCATCCTGTTGTGCATCAAATCAACCATTACCTAAAAGTATTAGCTGCCGACGGCCCTCACGTTCACCTCATGTGGGTACCTAGCCACGCAAGTGTGCCTGGTAAGGAGGCTGCTGATGCTGTGGTCAAGGCTGCAACTCTCCTACCTCAGACAGCTATGTACTGTGTCCCATCAAATGATATTCAGGGGGCTCTTTCCTGCCACATCTTATCGCCATTGCATAATGTGTGGCCCTCGCTTACAAATAATAAGTTCAAAACCATTAAACCGCTCCTGGTGGCTTGGAAGACCCCCTCACATTGCTCACGACAAGAAGTCATCTTGGCTCGGTTCCGCATCGGACATTGCCAGTTCAGCCACCGCCACTTGTTAACTGGTGACCCAGCACCGTTATGTTCCTGTGGTCACCTGTTGACGGTGCGCATTGTTTTATTGTCTTGTCCAAATTTTACTCCTGTTTCGATTGCACTGAATCTACCGAATACCCTGGAAGAAATTTTAGCTCAAGACGCATGAGCTGCTGCTTGAATTTTGAATTTTATCAACTTGACTAATTTATCAAAGGACATTTAGTTCTTCTTTTTGTTGTATTTAACCCTCTGTTTTTAGCTGTTTTCATATAGGCTTACTATCCTTCAGTATATCTCAGTATCGATTTGTGAGCTAATGACCTCAGCAGTTGTGCACACTAAAACCACAAAAAAAAAAAAAAAAAAAAAAAAAAAATTATTAACAGGATTCTCTAAAATACTGGAAAAATTTATGTAGGATAGAATTACAGAACATTTCATGAGAGATAGAGTTATTAGCGAGACTTCCATTTGCCTCTAGACACTCCTGCTTAGCTACTTTGCACTTCCTGTCAATCTCATTTCTTAGTCGTCTGTACTCCATTTTGCCGGTTTCATTTACTGCATTTTTGTATTTTCTCCTTTCGCCTATTAAATTTCTTGTGATATCCAAGGATTTTTTGTAGGTCTTGCCATCCTACCTATTTGGTTCTCTGATGCCTTCAGTATTTCAGCTTTCAAGGCTATCCATTCCTCTTCTACTGTTTTATTGCCCCCTGTTTCTGTCAATTTTGCCTAAAGCTTCCTCTTAAATTTTTGAGAACTTTTGGTTCCTTCAATTTATGCAGGTCCCATCTCCTTACTTTCCTAACTTTCTCCAGATTTTTCAGTTCCATCCTACAGTTCGTAATGAAGTATGTTGGGATTTATTCCCATCTGCTTGCATTACTGAACCTCTCGATACCACTGTTGCATAAGTCTGCCTTAGTGTGTGTGCGTGTATATGTGTGTGTGTTTGTTTACCTATCCTTTTCCCCCTTAAGGTAAGTCTTTCCTCTCCCAGGATTGGAATGACTCCTTACCCACTCTCTTAAAACCTTCATCTTCTTCTTTTCCCTCTCTTTCCCTGCTCTTTTTTATGAAGCAACCTTATAAAACTTTTATTATTCAGTTGCATAGACAGGTTACATAAATGTCTACATTATAATGTTCCATTTCTTTTTACAAAACATAAAGACATTTTTCACACCACATGAGATATGCAAGAATGAGCATATAACAAAGTACTTTGTTTTATGGCCATAGTAGCTGGAAATGGTGATCATGCATGCTTGAGTTGGTCTGAATGATTGTATGAATGTATGTACTGCTCTTTTTCTGATGAAGGCTGTAGCCAAAACTTTAAATTGTGTAAATGTGATTGTCTTTTTTGACATTGATTGTCAGTAAGGTGGTTTCTACTTATCCTCCTCCTTGGCACTCCAACACAAACTCCTCATTGTCAAATAATATATCTATTACAGACTAATTATTGTAACAACAGTCATATATGATAATGATTGTGACTTTTCTAATTTAACCTAGGGTCCAAGGGTGTAGAAGGACTGGCCTTTGGCATGTCTCAAAAGGGAAGCTGTCCTTTGAAGTGCCTTAACCTGCGTCTTAATTCAATGATAAAGGATGAGGGAGTGGTATTCCTCTGTGCAGCATTGGCACAGATGGTGGAAGGACAGTTGATGGAGCTTAACTTAGCTGGTTGTGGCATTACTTTGAATGGAGCTTTGACTATTGGGGAGATGCTGGTGAAGAATCAGAGTCTCCGAATACTAGACCTCTCCAACAATCACCTTGAAGCGGTAGGTCATGTAATTGCCTAGCAAATGAACACAGAACTCAAGATCATATGAATCAGTAAAGTAATATAATTAAGTGTTGGTAGGATATAGTTTAGAATATTACTTTTGTAGAGTTGATGTGGTGAAGGAATTAGAAAATATCTGATAAACTATCATAATACAAAATCTTCAACATAAATATGTTTTGCTTACAGTGGCATCTAGAAAGATTTACAACAGAAGTGAAACTCCATAACTAATTATCAAAATCATCATTAGAGACTATGTTTTTCAGCATTCCGTCTGGAGCATAGTTCCCCCAATAAAATTCCTCCACAATCCCCTATTCACTACTAACACTGATGGCTTATCTGATGCTAAGCCTGTTAACTTCAAAATCATTCTTGACTGAATGTAAGTACTTTATCCTTGATCTACCTCAACTTCCCGTACCCTCTACTGCCAAACCCATGGGTCTATTAGGTAACCTTGCTTCTCCCATGCATGTAACATGACCCCCACCTGTTCACTCTAACTGCTTCATCTATGGTGTTCATTCCCAGTTTTTCTTTGATTTCCTTGTTATGGACACCCTCCTGCCATTGTTCCCTCAATTAGTACCTGCAATCATCCTTGTTACTTTCATGTCTTTATTTATTTGTGTATTTATTTACTTTTGCTCCTCTGAATCATATACTGTATAGAAATGCACATAATGATATAGGAAAAATCAGAATAGGTGGTGTGATGGAATGTGATGAAGATGCTGTGATGTTTACATTTAATGTATTACATATTTGGCATTTATAAGAATTGCATGTCTATGAAGTTATAGAATTAATACATAATTATATGATTGGAAGAGTATATATTTAGATATGTTAACAGTGGCTGCAGTGTAATTTTTACATAGGTCTCATACTTATTCAGAACCAGAATACAACATTTATACCAATAAAACTTGCATTCAGTTATATTACATTTCCCTCAAATAAGATCAATAATTGACATAGATTTCCTGATGTTCTTCGAATATGCATCTTCTTATGACAGGTTGGTTTCAATAAATTCCTGTATGCTGTAAAAGCATTGTTTAGTTAGGAGTGGCCACAGTTTTGCTCTAAAATCCTTCACTAGTGCAATGTTCTTCACCTCTGTTTGGAGAAGATTGTACAGTTTTATTTCCATGTATTTTACACATTTATTGTTTAGCTTTGTTGAATGGGGAACTAACTATAGTGAATTTTTTGAACTTGTATGATGGTGGTGCAAATCTAAATTTCTGTCTAGGTTGTCAATGTTTTTCTTGGTGTAACACAGTAGGTCTAGTATGTACTGGCATGGGAGCATTACTACAGCCCCAGAACATAATTTTATAGTTTAGTACAGAATGGAAAAGAGCATAGTGCATTGATGTGATGGTGTTTGCATAACCCTTTCTTAAGCCATGCACCCTGCCTGCCAGGTCGAGCACGCCCTTGAGGCCTGCAGTAAAGGTGGGCCACACCGATCGCTGCCTATGCTGAGCCTGCAGCTCGACACCCTCGCCCTGTGCTGAATTTTTCTGGAGCCAGCAGTCATGTCTGTTTCGCCTTCTGAATGTGATCACCAACACATACTCTATTTGCATACTTTTTATGTGGCTTCCAGTCTGCTGATATATTACTGGACATTATCGGTATGGGCCAGTCCACATTAAATTGACCAATTTTGGAATATTTTCCTGCTCGAACATCACAGATTTCGTAGGAATTTTATGTGAACAATCCTACATGTCCTTTATGAACATTGGTGAAGTTTAATTATTGTCAAAATAATACTGGATGAGACGTAATCACATACTTGACTTCATTCGGATAGTTGCACAGAGTAAGCATGACCACTAAAAGAAATCCGCTGAACTTCAATTATGCGATAAATCAGTCAAACCTTAAGGTCGTAAATTCTACCAAATACCTAGGAGTTACAATTACGAACACCTTTGACTGGAGATAACACATAGAAAATATTGAGGGGAAGGCGAATCAAAGGTTACGTTTCATTGGCAGAACGCTTCGAAGATGCACCAGCTCCACCAAAGAGACTGCCTACATCACACTTGTGCGTCCTCTCCTGGAGTACTGTTGCCCCTTGTGGGACCCTCACCAGGTGGGACTGACGGAAGACATTGAGAAGGTTCAGAGAAGGGCAGCTCGTTTTGTTTTATCACGTTACGGGGGGAGGGGGGGGGAAGCGTCACTGAAATGTTGCACGAGTTGGGGTGGAAATCATTAAAAGAAAGAGGTTATTCATTGCAGCGTGATCTGGTTGTGAAGTTTCAATCACCGACTTTTACTTCTGAATGTGAAAATATTTTGCTAGCATCCACCTACTTAGGGAGACAAGACCATCCCAATAAAATAAGAGAAATCAGATCGAAAACGGAACGATTTAGGTGTTCTTTCTTCCCGCGTGCTATTAGAGAATGGAACGGTAGAGAAAAGTTATATGCCGGCCGCGGTGGCCGAGGGGACTGAGGCGCTTCAGTCACGGTCTGCACGGCCACTACAGTCAGGGGTTTGAATCCCCCCACGGGCATGGATATTTGTGCCATTCTAGTTCGTAAGTAGTTCATAAGAAGTTTGTAAGTTTAGGGACTGATGACCCCGTAGTTAAGTCCCATAATCTGTACAAACATTTGAACATTTTTAGAAAAGTTATGAAAGTGGTTAATGAACCCTCTGCCAGGCACTTAAATGTGATTTGCAGAGTATCTATGTAGATGTAGATGAATTTCTGATGAATTTGAGCTGTTATATCTCGGGCAAGCTTTTGTTAGAATAAATTAAATATGACCACCTTATAAAACTATAAGTGTTCTTTCAGGAATAATGAAGAAAAGAATTTCACGGGCCATATTCAGCCTGTAAATGTTAAGCAGAGTTGCCCTCACAGGTGGCACAGCCTCTGCTAGGGTAGGATAAGCCTGTGACAGGACTGGAATAGGAAGTGCTAGGTGCTTGGACTGGACAGGTCTTGCAACGGGGTCTTCCACAGGGATATGATCCTGTGGCAGTGGGCTAGGTTTCAGGGTGTCATAGGGATGGACTAGGATGTTATGTAGGTTGGGATGGCGACGGAACACCACTTTAGGAGGGGTGGGAAGGATATCAGGCAGGATGTGTCTTATTTCTGGGCATGAGGACAGAAAATCAAAACCCTGGCAAAGGATGGAATTTAGCTGTTAAGAGTCCAGAGTAGTACTAGGTGACAAGGGGAGTGCTCTTTTGTGGATGGTTACTGGTGGTAGAGGGAGGATTTGGGATGTGTGGGAGATCTGTTTGTGGAATGCTTGCTTAACTGCACTTGGTCATGGCAGAGGACATGCTGAATGAAAAACTCTGTGTGTGGACTCTGGTGGCAGTTGTGAAGGATGCCAGCTTCAAATGGGACAGGGTGACTACCCTGTATCACAGTGCGCCGTTAGCTATAGGAAGGTGCTTATTACGTAATTGTTTATATGTCTGTGTTGTAAATTGAGAAACAAATTTAGATAATTTTCTGAGAAAGGAAACAGAAGATTGAATTGGGTACTCAGGTTCCTTCATTTCACTGAAACGTCTCTTTTGTATTTTTGTATTACTCTTATTTTACTGTATTCAGTAGATTGCTATTATGGCTGCCTTTACACTTCATCAGGTTTGCCATTTGTTTTGAGTATGTCATTACTCTATTAGTATTCATCACAGCATCAAGAACAATAATTTTTTCTTTACAGAAAGGCGGTAAATATCTTGAAACTGGCCTGAAACATAATCAGACACTCCTGCAGCTTGATGTAAGAGTGACAGACATTTTAGAAGAAAATGCTTTAAATATAACACTTGACCTACAAAAAAATAAAGAACTACACAAGAAACAACAGAAAAAATTATTAAGTAAGTTGATAAACATGATCATGAAAGTATTCTTGGGCAATGATTTCTTTAAGAAGTGTCAGTATTAATATTGTTTCCGTTTTATTACAGAAACACCAAAAATTCGAGTTTATTTCCAAGATAACGTGTAAAACAGAATGTGTGTACAGAAGACATTGGTTGTGAAACAAATTGTGAAAATTTTCTACATTTTGAGTGTATTAAATTTTGGATTAAATTAAAATTTTCTGTGTTGATATCTATACGTAAATGTGTGTACGCGTGTGCGCGCGCGCTCGCGTGCCACATCTCCTCCTCAACTGCTGAATTTATGTCAACCAAATGTGGCACACATATTCCTCACTATCTGACAATTGCTGTGGGGGTAAGAACCACTTACAGCACAATACTTCAGGAGATATTATGTCATAAACAATTAAATTCATGAAACTTCCTGGCAGATTAAAATTGTGTGCTGGAACTGGGACTCAATTTTAATAATCCAGGAAGTTTCATCAGTGCACACTCCGCTGTGGAGTGAAAGTTTCATTTTGGGATTAAATTCATGAATGATGGACTGATTTCAACTAAATTTGGTACAAATATTCTTTACAATAATGAAGCAATTGCTATAGATGTAAATACCACCTACAACACATTGTTCAGGAGATACGGCATCCTAAACAAATAGTCACAAAAAAGTGACCCATTGTGTGATGCGTGAATAACATTATTCCTCCACTACTGGAGAATGAGAGGACTTGGCCACTTCCAACAAACTTTAACAATGACTTCAAACCTTTATAAAAATGTTTTGTTGCTGACAAAGAAAGGAGTTTATCACTTACTACTTTCCTGCTGATCATTCAGAATGACTTCATATTAATCACCTCTAACTACAAATAGTATTTGTGAAACATATTATACACACATACCACTGAATGTACCTTCAAAATTACAACATAGTAAACACACAGTTAATTATAGAGGGAAACTTTCCTGGTGGGATAAAAAAATAAAAAATAGAAAAGAGATGACTTACCAAAAGGACCAGCTCGTCGATAGAAACGAATAAAATAATGAATAAAATCACACATACAAGCTTTCGCAGCCTAGCTGCTTCGTCAGGCAGAAGGGAAGGAGAGGGAAAAGGAAATGATGAGGGTTTTAAGGGAGTGGATAAGGAGTCATTCCAATCCCGGGACAGGAAAGACTTACCTTGGGGGGAAAAAAGGAGGGTAAACAAATACACACACACCCACACATTTACAAAGACGCAAGTACACTTAGGCAGACATACTGTAGAAAGCAAAGAAGTTAGAAGTTAGACAGAGATGCCACTTGAGGCAGAGGCTCTGTCCAGAGAACCAAGGCAAAGATGTTAAGATGGTGGGTAGGAATTCAAATTTAGCGGAGGTTGAGACCAGGTGGGCAATGGGAAGAGAGAATATGCTGAAGGGCTAGTTTCCATCTCCGGAGTTCTGAAAGGTTGGTGTCGGTGGGAAGTATCCAGATAACCCGGACGGTGTAACACTGCGCCAAGATGTGCTGGCCGTGCACCAAGGCATGTTTAGCCACAGGGTGATCCTCATTACCAGCAAACACTGTCTGCCTGTGACCGTTCATGCGAATGGACAGTTTGTAGCTGGTCATTCCCACATAGAACGCTTCACAGTGCAGGCATGTCAGTTGGTAAATCACATGGGTGCTATCGCAAGTGGCTCTGCCCTTGATCGTGTACACCTTCCAGGTTACTGGACTGGAGTAAGTGGTGGTGGAAGGGTGCATAGGGCAGGTTTTACAATGGGGGCGGTTGCATGGGTAGGAGCCAGAGGGTAGGGAAGGTGGTTTGGGGATTTGATAGGGATGGACTAGGAAGTTACGAAGGTTAGGTGGGCGGCGGAAAGACACTCTTGGTGGAGTGGGAAGGATGTCATTAAGGATGGATCTCATTTTGGGGCAGGATTTAAGGAAGTCGTATCCCTGCTGGAGAGCCACATTCAGAGTCCGCTCCAGTCCCGGAAAGTATCCGGTGACAAAAGGGGCACTTCTGGGGTTCTTCGGTGGAAGGTTCTGGATTTGGGGGGGATGAGGAGGTGGCTCTGGTAATTTGCTTCTGAACCAGATCAGGAGGATAGCTGCGGGATGTGAAAGCTGTTATTAGGTTATTGGTGTACTGGTTCAGGGATTCGGGACTGGAGCAGACTCTTTTGCCACGAAGACCTAAGCTGTAGGGAAGGGAACGTTTGATATGGAATGGATGGCAGCTGTCATAATGGAGGTACTGTTGTTTGTTGGTAGGTTTGATGTGGACGGATGTGTGAAGTTGGCCATTGGACAGGTGGAGGTCAACATCGAGGAACGTGACATGGGATTTGGAATAGGACCAGGTGAATTTGATGGGACCAAAGGAGCTGAGGTTGGAGAGGAAATTCTGGAGTTCTTCTTCACTGTTGGTCCAGATCATGAAGATGTCATCAATGAATCTGTACCAAACTTTGGGTTGACAGGCCTGGGTATCCAGGAAGGCTTCCTCTAAGCGTCCCATAAATAAGTTTGCGTACGAGGGGGCCATCCTGGTTCCCATGGCTGTTCCCTTTAGTTGTTGGTATGTCTGGCCCTCAAAGGTGAAGAAGTTGTGGGTTAGGATGAAGCTGGCTAGGGTATTAAGAAAAGAGGTTTTAGGCAGGGAGGTGGGTGGTCGGCGTGAAAGGAAATACTCCATCGCAGCGAGGCCCTGGGCATGTTGGATATTTGTGTATAAGGAAGTGGCATCAACCTTGTAACCATTGATTCCCTTCTGCCTGAAGAAGCAGCTAGGCTGCGAAAGCTTGTATGTGTGATTTTATTCGTTATTTTATTCGTTTCTATCGAAGAGCCGGTCCTTTTGGTAAGTCATCTCTTTTCTATTTTTTATTTTTTTAAACACACAGTTAATGAGATATGAAGTCATAAACAGTTAGGATCATTAAAAACTGATCCATCAGCCATATTTATTAAGTCTTTACTAGTAAATTTATTCACAGTTTATTTTGCAGACAGTATGCACATACTGTATACTACTGAATTTATCTTTGAAATAATGTCATAGTAAAACACACTTCGAAAATAATTACATGAATAAAAATCCACCTCATCAGGCATCAAGCCAGAGGATCTTATAACAAAGCAAGGTTAGCAGATCTGCCTCAATATGTAATCCTTTTAGATTAAATTATTTTTTCCAAACTCCCATATAATCATTTGTAAACGTAGGCAGTAAGCACAGTAGATACACTCAAACAGCAAGTATGTAAATAAGTCTCCTACAATGTAATTTTATTATTCAGCATATTCTTTGTAACAATAGGAACAAAATGTTCAAATGTTTAAGCTTAAGGAACTTAACTACACGGTCATCAGACCCTAAACTTACAAACTATTTATGAACTACCTTATATTAAGAAGACACAAACATCAATGCCCAAGGGGGGATTCAAACCCCTGACTGTAGCGGCTTTGCAGACTGTGACTGGCGCGCCGTAGACTGCTCAGCCACTGCGGCCGGCTAACTATAGGAACACATTGTTATAATTAGTAAAGTCAGGAGCTGTATTAATTATGAAATATTGTTAAGGGAAGAAGTAATAACATCTCAACTTATCATCTTTTGAGTGTGAAAATCAGCATATTTAAATGTAATGACCTGCACCAGTGTATAGTTGAACACCTCTGCTTTATAGTAAGGTACCTGGAATCATCCAAGAATTGTTAACATATGTAATAACTGATATTAAAGCTTTATACCAGTACTAACCATTTACTCCTATACTATAGTTAGATTCCAGACTTTGACTACATACTTTAGTAGCCACTTGTTTTCCCTTTCTTTTGATATACTACATTAATTGATTGATGCCCTAGTTGAAAAGTTGAATTATTTTCTCCTATAAATTATTTTATTTAATATGACTTCCAGTCCAAAAAGATTAGGGAACCCCCATTGTAACAATAATTCATTCCAGATATTTTATTAATTTTCTGTCAAACAATAATTTCTGTAAACCAAATCCCATAAAAAACATAAAATGTACAAAAATGCAAGTCTCGCGAAGACACCTACCACCATAAAAGGTTGTGAGATCTCATGGGAAACCAAATCGGTTATTTTAGTTGTACACAAAACCAACTATTCAACACCTTGTCATAATTTTTTATCTAATTAGTTACCTACCGACATCTGTAGTGACTATATCAAAATTATACATCTTTATTTCTATAATAAATATAATGACTTGGCAATCAAACCATAATATGACATCAGAATAAATATAATGATCTGGCGATTGCACATCATCATAATGACATAACAATAATTTATATTTCATGATGCAACCACACATATCCACATAATAATGAAGTACAATCGAATCTGCATAATGTTATTTAAATATTAGTCTATGTTGCCATGGGAAACCCAAATAGGTTATTTTAGTTAGTGTTCATAGAACCACTTCTTTGTTATCTAATTAGGATCTACCAACATTTATAGCTACTATATTAGTATTATACATCTTTAGTTCTATATAATACATATAATGACTTCACAATCACACCATAATAGAAAGACATCAAATACATATAATATTTAGGGTATTTAAGGAGGTTTTTTGCTTGGACTATAACTGTGGGTGACTAGGAATTTGGATAGTTTTTTGAGGTTTAGGTTTACCTCCGGAAAGGCAATACACTCTCCCTCAACAACCTCTCCAATAAACCTCAAGCTTCTCTTATTGCACAGAAACGAGGTTTCTCCCATCTACTCAATCTCCCACTTCCAGTTCCACTCCCCCCAAAAACTCAAAATCCTAATCCACACAATCCTGAACTACAAAATTCCAATTCAGTAGTCAACCTCTCTTCTAAACCTCTCTCCCAATCTGAAACCTCCATCCTTTCCAAAGGCCTCACCTTTATCCCGACTCCCAAATTTAACCAAACAGCCCTTGTCAAACATTTACTATCCTATACTCAAAGTCTTTGCTGGAGATATCACTTTGCCATGAAGAAAAATAATCCTACTCCTGATGATCCAGTTCCCCAAGACATCATTCAAATTGAACCCAGCTGACAAGGGATCCATGACCATGGTACTTGATTGGGGGGAGTATGTGGCAGAGGTACTGTGTCAGATTTCAGACAACACTGCCTACAAAATTCCTCAACACAATCCCATTCCCGATGTCCAGTCAGAGTTTTAAGGAATTCTCAGATCCTTAGGCCCCCTACAAAACCTTTCACCTGAGTCCATCAACCTCATGACCCCACTGACACCCTGCACCCCTAACTTCCACCTACTTCCTAAGATTCACAAACCTAATCATCCAGGCTGGCCCATTGTGGCCGGTTACCAAGCCCCCACAGAACGAAGCTCTGCCTACATAGACCAAATCCTTCAACCCATTATGTGCAGCAGTCTCCCATCAAAGACACCAACCACTTTCTCGACCACCTGAAATCCTTACCCAACCTGTTATCTCCAGAAACCATCCTTGTAACTATTGATGCTACTTCCTTATACACAAACATCTTGCACACCGAGGGCCTTGCTGCGATGGAGTACTTCCTTTCACACCGACCACCTGCAACCCTACCTAAAACCTCTTTCCTTATCACCCTAGCCACCTTCATCCTAACCCACAACTTCCTCACCTTTGAGGGCCAGACATACCAACAACTAAAGGGAACAGCCATGGGAACCAGAATGGCCCCATCGTACACAAACTTATTTCTGGGACACCTAGAGGAAGCCTTCCTGGATACCCACGCCAGTTAACCCAAAGTTTTGTATAGATTCATTGATGATATATTTATGATCAGGACTCACAGTGAAGAACTCCAGAATTTCCTCTCCAACCTCAACTCCTTTGGTCCCATCAAATTCACCTGGTCCTACTCCAAATCCCATGCCACTTTCCTCGATGTCGACCTCCGTCTAACGGCCAACTTCACACATCCGTCCACATCAAACCAACCAATAAACATCAGTACCTCCATTATGACAGCTGCCATCCATTCCACATCAAACTTTCCCTTCCCTACAGCTTAGGTCTTCGTGGCAAACGAATCTGCTCCAGTCCCGAATCCCTGAACCAGTACACCAATAACGTAAAACAGCTTTCACATCCCGCAGCTATCCTCCTGATCTGGTACAGAAGCAAATAGCCAGAACTACTTCCTCATCCTCCCAAACCCAGAACCTTCCATAGAAGAACCTCAGAAGTGCCCCTCTTGTCATCAGATACTTTCCGGGACTGGAGCGGACTCTGAATGTGGCTCTCCAGCAAGGATCCGACATCCTTAAATCCTGCCCCGAAATGAGATCCATCCTTCATGACATCCTTCCCACTCCACCAAGAGTGTCTTTCCGCTGCCCACCTAACCTTTGTAACCTCCTAGTCCATCCCTATGAAATGCCCAAACCACCTTCCCTACCCTCTGGCTCCTATCCATGTAACCGCCTCCGTTGTAAAACCTGCCCTCTGCATCCTTCCACCACCACTTACTCCAGTCCCGTAACCCGGAAGGTGTACATGATCAAGGCCAGAGCCACTAGTGATAGCACGCACGTGATTTACCAACTGACATGCCTGCACTGTGAAGTGTTCTATGTGGGAATGACCAGCAACAAACTGTCCATTCGCATGAATGGTCACAGGCAGGCAGTGTTTGTTGGTAGTGAGGATCACCCTTTGGCTAAACATGCCTTGGTGCATGGCCAGCACATCTTGGCACAGTGTTACACCGTCCGGGTTATCTGGATACTTTCCACTGACACCAATCTTTTAGAACTCTGGAGATGAGAACTTGCCCTTCAGCATATTCTCTCCTCCTGTTGCCCACCTGATCTCAACCTCTGCTAAATTCAAATTCCCACCCACCATTCTTTAACGTCTTTGCCTCGGTTCTCTGGATGGAGCCTCTGCCTCAACTGTTATCTCTGTCCAACTTCTTTACTTTCTACAAATGTCTACCTTGGTGTGTTTGTGTGTGAATGTGTGTGGGTGTGTGCGCGCTTGTTTACCTTTCCTTTTTCCTCCCTAGGGTAAGTCCTTCCACTCCTGGGATTGGAATGACTCCTCTTCCAATCCCTTAAAACCTGCACATCCTTCCCTTTTTCCCTTACTTCTTTCCTCTTTTTCTGAAGAAGCGGCCATTGGTTGCGGAAGCTTATATCTTGTGTTTGTGTGTGTGGTGTTTTTTTTTTTTTTTTATCTACGTGCCTGTCCTTTGAGTAAGTTATTCGATTTCTATTTTTTATACATAACATATAATTTAATTTGAATGTCAAATTTTGTTCTAGCTGTTTTACAAACAATTGTACCAATTAGGAGATCACAAAATTGACCCTACGCCAGTCCAAAAATACCTAGGAAAATTGAGAATTAGTTAGTTGGAGGTTAGAGATAACAACTATTGCCACACAAGTCTGGCAATGTACCGCTCATGTTCAGATGAAATGCAAATCCTCAATGAAATCTATGCTGCAGTTTGTGAACTGTGTAAATCTTCTGGTATCTTCTGTGCACTAAGTTTTAGTTAATTGTGTTGTCTTGATCATTTATCCTTTATTGCCACACACAAATAACTGTGAACATCACTGTTAAAATACTGCACTAGTATCATATAGATAATTTCACCTAATTTAGTGGGGTTTGTACTATCCTGTTATTGCCAGGAAAACTATCTTGAGAACTCAACTGGCCACTTACATTAATTGTTAACATGTATGGTGTTAAATAAAAAATTAACTTGAAGTTAAACCATTGTGTTGCAAACTTTAATGGTAGAGAATAATAGTGCCAACAATTTTATGGCCAGGGCATACTGAAGAGACACTACTGAGTGCTTCAGGCATCGAGACGATGAAAGGGCAAGATATTTAAAATTGGTGCCCTATTGGGTGAGGATTTAGGTTATCATCCTGACTGGACACAGTATTCTAACTTTCAAATTTTTCAAGAGGCATGTGCAAAAACATTTAAGTAATGATTGATAGTGCACAGTAATACTAAAGAAACTTCGTTTTTGAACTGTTATTATTGAGGTTAGAGATCAACTTAGTTAAGCTCAGGCATGAGAGTTCAACTGAAGGACAACGCTATCAATTGAAAGACAGAGATCAAAAATGTGTACTGACTGTCGCACAAAAGGAGGTCGCAAGACGCCAAGTTAGTAGATTGAGGTTCAGCAGATAGCACAAAACTTCTTCCGTAGGTATCTCTTCTACAAAAGCTGGATGACAACTCAGGAGTACTGGATTAGCTGATCAAAAGTCAGTTGAAGAGGTGACTGCCAACCATGGGAGCAGTAACGGAAGATAAAACTTAAAGGTAAAAGTGTTCATTTTGTCTAGTGTTCTGTCAGGATTATTAAAAATGAATAAACAAGAGGTATATGGGGGGACATATTCCAACAAAAAGGGAATGAATGTGGTGATAGGTGCCAAAACAAAGATGTAGATAAAAGTGGACTGCTTGATGACAGTGGGTTTAAATCGGAACTAGATTTTACTATGTGTAATAGGGTATTAAATGAAATCTCTGAAAGCCCTTTTTATGCACTTGCCGGTAATATACAGTAGAACCTCATTTTTACGCTTTTCAGGGGACTTCAGTGAAATGGTGTAAAACGCAGGAAAATGTAAAATGCAGGAAATAATGTTTTAAATGGTAAAATATGCTTACTGGATCAGCCTTGCATTTTCGTAGTTTATGTGTGATATATGTACACAATAGACATCTAATTACTCGCCAGGGAGTTGATTATACAATAAAGGTTATCCAAATTTTTACTATTTTAAGCGCCAGGCAAAACTGGTAATTTTATGGGAAGTAGAAATTTTTGACGTAATTTCAGTCATTATAATCGAGGATTCCGCTATTTTAAGCCCCAGGCAAACTGGTAATTTTATGGGAAGTAGAAATTTTTTACGTAATTTCATTCATTATAATTGAGGACGCCACTGCTGGGCTATAACACATTTTCAAAATTACTGCCTTTTACCGGAATTAATTATTTACATAGTAAAACTCCTACAGTTCTGTTCTTTTTGTATTTTTCGATGTTTCACACAACAATATTAGAGAATTTATTCGCGTTATGGAGTACAAACATATGCGTAAGTATTTTGTAACGTTTGCATAGGATCGGAATCTCTCACTATTATCGCTTTTATTACGTTGTGGGTATTATGATACCCAACTTTCACAGATAAAGTTCTTTATTAATCAGAAATATGTATCACAAAAACAACGCAACTATTTGTTCTCACTTCAACAAAGCAACTGGTTCTGATTGTTTGAGTACACGCCAGCCACTCTGGCAAAAAAGCTAGCGGAAAGACGAACTACACCGCGACAAGTCAGCGTTATTCTCTTGTTAACAAACCGTTCTGTTTGTCTGAGTACATGCCAAGCGCTCTGCCAAAGAAGCTAGTGAAAAGAAGAACTACATTGCCACAAATCGGCGAGACTTTAAGTCAACAACGAAACATGAAATATACGTTTGAATAAACGCAAAGTGTCAAGAAACTCGAATGTGTATAATTTTTAAGCGCTATACTTTAAGGGGAAAGCCATGCTAGTGTCAATTTATGTATATTACATCATTTTTCTTCACGAACTAGCTTTCAAAAAGTGTAAAACGCGGGAAAAGCATAAATATGTTAATTCAAAAACGAGAGCGAATTAACATTGTAAACATAGGAAATTTGACGGGACGGACAAAAAATGGTGTAAATGGCAGGAAAACGTAAAAACCGAGAATGTAAAAACGAGGTTTTACTGTATATTAGTTAATGATGTATTGTCAAGCTCAAGCAGTGGAGGTTTGAGTTGCAAGAACAAGTATGAAAAAATTATTAAGGAAGTAAATTCAAACACGAAAAAGGAACGAGGTGTAATTAATGCTAAACTTAATCATTTAAACCACAGAACTGAATCTATAAGGGTAGATTTTGAAAGTAAATTACAGAATGCTATACAGGATACAACTGTAAAAGTAACAGAAGTAAGGAAACAAGATACAGATAGCACTGACAGAATCAGAATATATGGAAGAAGGGTGGAAAAAGTGGAAAGGGAAAAGAATGAGGGAGAACTCGAGGTTCAAATTAATTGGGTTGAAACAGATTCAGACCAAGCTGACTTGGGTGCCACACCTTCGACAGTTGAGAGAAAAATGCTGGTGACATCTAAATATTCTTCATCGCCTCAGCCACATAGTTTGGGGAGCTGATCGCCCCACTCGTCTGCAGCTGTATAAGGCCCTTATTTAGTCACACTTTGATTACAGAAGCCTGGTGTATGATTCTTCGCCTCCTCTGCGCTTTGTGGGTCTTGGAAACCATTCTCCATAGTGGTATCCGTTTAGCAAGAGGGGCCTTCTGCATGAGTCCAGTGGCAAACCTTGCTGAAGTTGGGGTTCCCCCTCCTGCAGTTCTGCCGGCAACAGCTGCTGGCTTCATATGTTGCCTTTATTCATGCCTTACCTCATCACCCTAATTGCAGGCTTCTCTTCCCAGCTGTTGCATTATGCCTATGCCCATGGTCAGGATGTTGAAAAACATTCATTGCACTGTGGGAGTAGCACGTTTACTGCAGAACTTGTCACTATTTGTCGGCCCATGAACATCTCAGAACCTGTCTTGGGAAGTCGAGGGTTATTTATAGTGACTCCCTGTGTGAATTGCAAGCCCTTGACCAGTGCTCTCCGAAACACCCTTTGGTGTGGATGCTGTGATCAGTCTAGGTAAGTGTGGTTGCTATGTGGTTTTCGTTTGGATCCCGGGCCACAATGGCATCTTGGGGAATGAATGCGTTGACCAGTTGGCCAAGCAGGCTACCACCTCAACCCTCCTATAAATTCATCTCCAGGAAAAGGATTTCCGACTGAGGCTACTTGGGGTTTGGAATGCTGAGTCGGCTCACTCAAACACACCAAATAACCTCCATGCAGTAAAACCCTCTGCAGCCATGTGGAAGTCGTCCCTTTGAGCCTCTCGTAGGGACTCTGTTGTACTCTGATGACTACATATTGCGGCCGTCTTTTAATATACCAGATGAGCCACCTCTAGTCTTAGATCACAATGCCTCTTTGGCTAATACAGTTTTACAACGTATTTGCACAGCTGTTTTTTACCATTCCATTTAATGGAAGGTGATTTACCTTGATTCTCAGATCCTCATCACTCCATCACTTTTAAGTCCGTGATAGCCTCTTTCTTTCCAATTGACAAGAGATTTTTAGTGCATACAGCGTGGTTGGCTCATCTGTTATTTTCCTAGTGATCAGCCAGTCACGATATTCTGCTCCAAAATTTTAGTTCCATTCAACACTATGTTTATCCCCGTCCTTTTTTCCCCATAGTGTTGTCAGTGAATGTTCGTCTGCAATCTGTACCCCTCAAGGGTTTTTCTCTGTGTGCAGCTCCAGATTATGTTTTTGTTTATGTCAAAATGAAACATCTTTGAGGAATGGGGAACTGATTATCATGTAGTTTAGTCCCCTATAAAACCCAACAACAATAATTTACTTGAGCCAGATGCATTGCAAGTTCTTTCATAGAGGAATGTCATTCAGGTAAGCATAACAAAAAGTAAAGTAGTAGTTTATGAGGATTAAGACAGCATGCCTTGTGATGGACAGGTGGGTCTTGAGTAGTATTAATTTGATGGTATGTTTGATTGGAAATCGCCATATCACTGTGATCTGAACACTGTGAGGATGGAGGTCTGAGGGAACGGAGATGATAAAGCCACAATGTCACTAACATTGTATTCTTGAGGAGGCATCTTGCTATATCTGAGACAAGTTGCTTGGCTTATTGGAGTGTAGCTTTGTCTTTGTACACCCACAGAACCCATGATGCATCATCAAGTTCCACAGTTTTTGCAGCTACTCGTTTTCGCAGTTTTGCATTGGCAGTGCAGATATTGTTTGTCGTAGTGTGCTTGTCGAGCAGCTTAGCTGCACAAGGAGACCATATGGGTATCGGATTTTAGAATTCTTTTATATTTATGGTACGTGAAGTTCAGAACTCAAATAACAATCAGCCAAAGCCATTCGACCCAACTCTGAAAAATTCTCAAGAAAATCAAGTTTGAAGTTTTACAAGTAGATGTGAGTCCAATAATTACAAATGTTGCAGCATCTGTTGGTGTAGCTTAGGTGGTAGCATTCTGACCTTACAGCCCTAGGGTCACTGGTTCAAATCCTGTCATGCCTTTTGTGTGTGTGTGTGTGTGTGTGTGTGTGTGTGTGTGTGTGTGTGTGTTTGAATATTTACACGATTTTTACCAAAAGCCCATGTATTTTTGCTTATTTGTAATTTTCTATATTTTATAGAAGATTGTTAATAATGATGGTTTCAATTAAAAAAAAAAAAAAACTAAAAGTTACATTTTTTATAGTATTGGCTTCATTATTAGTTGACAATGGTAGTTTTTGATTGTTCAGTTTGTGAAGAGATATGACACTGTTTTTTTGGAGAGTCATCTCCAAAGCTACTAATGGATTTCCAATCAGCTAACTTATTCAACCAATGTTTTACATGACAAGGTTTTCACATCGTCTACACACACATAAACAAAAACTGACAGAACACATGGAATTAGACACCCCAAAATGTTTTATATAACTGAATTCGAAAATGAAAAGAAACCATCTCTCACAGTGGTATTTTAACCACCAACTCTACGGTTGTGAGGCAACAACACTGCCACCTGAGATACATTGACAGATGCTGCAACTATTTTAATTATTGGTACATATGTGTATTTGCAAAACTTCAAAGTCGGTTTTCTCGAGAATTCTGATAGTTGTGTTGAATGGCTTTGGCTGAAGTAAGTTCTGAACTTTACGTACCATATGTATAAAGAAATTCTAAAACCCATATGGTCTCCTTGTCTAACAGAGCAAAGAGGTCAAATCACCGAGTGTGTAGGGATTGCTATCGTTGATTGAAGGAAACATTGAACAGACTTATTTAAGTTGAGATGCAGAAGCGTCGCCGAACACAAGTCTGAGGAGAGACCAGAATACCAGAGGAAGTCTACTCATAGGACAGGCTCCTCTATGTTTGTGATAATGCATTGTCTACCACCGGATATCACGACGCCAAGCAATGCACGCTGTGGATAACGACACCTAGTCAAAGCAACGGGGGACGTGGCATCCACAAGATACAATTGGGAATGCTCATGGATGCTGACAGCTCTTAGCAGTGTCACCAAAGGTAATGTGATACCAGAATAATGAGTGCTCTAGGTGTGGACAAAGTGTGGAGCTTTAATCCAAATAGCGACGCCTTCCTGTTCGTTAACTCTACGATGATTACGAGTTCTAACAACAAATAGCATGTTACAAGAGTAATACGATTTACCCATATCCTTATTATACACTTCAAACATTTGAAATGTCCGATAAGCAATCACATCTCTATTATTAAAACTCTCAAGTCCACCTTGCGCCTTTAAAGTATCACCGTTACCACGAACAATTGCAGCTGTAATCCAACCATTACCATGGCTCGGAGCATTGTCAGCTCTAGTAACTGTAAACTGGAGAACACCACCACAAAACACACTAGGTCCTTGCAGAAACACCTGTGCCCCTACATTATTAGCCGCATTCTTAATGTCTATATTATCAATAGCCTTAAACACTGTAGGACGAGAACTACTCATCCTCCGCCTACGAACCATAATGAACGTCTATCCGATCCAGAAAGACCGCGAGAAAGCTCCTAACGGCCCTTTTAAACCTAGCGCGCGTATGACCTTCAACGGGACTTAGAATCTGCGCAGCGCGGCGCACACAAGTCTTATCCCGGCCGCGTGCTAAAGAGTAGCACGCGGCGCTTATCAAAGATAGTTTCACATGATTAGGGGAGTCGTTACTCCCCCCATTGCTGGTACCCCCCACGATTTCTCCATTTGTTGTTGCTGTTGCATTCCTGTTTAACCGTAACCTATCACCTGACCAACCTGACCAACTCAGACTACACTACAGTTCAATATGTATAGTGTGTCCTTATCTTAAAATAAAACTGTTATTGTAACTAAAAATACTTCTTTATTTCAATGACGATAATAATACAACACATCTCCAATAACTCTAATCTTACTACAATTCAACATTCCTTTAATCCAAATAGCGACGCCTTCCTGTTCGTTAACTCTACGATGATTACGAGTTCTAACAACAAATGGCATGTTACAAGAGTAATACGATTTACCCATATCCTTATTATACACTTCAAACACTTGAAATGTCCAATAAGCAATCACATCTCTATTATTAAAACTCTCAAGTCCACCTTGCGCCTTTAAAGTATCACCGTTACCACGAACAATTGCAGCTGTAATCCAACCATTACCATGGCTCGGAGCATTGTCAGCTCTAGTAACTGTAAACTGGAGAACACCACCGCAAAACACACTAGGTCCTTGCAGAAACACCTGTGCCCCTACATTATTAGCCGCATTCTTAATGTCTATATTATCAATAGCCTTAAACACTGTAGGACGAGAACTACTCATCCTCCGCCTACGAACCATAATGAACGTCTATCCGATCCAGAAAGACCGCGAGAAAGCTCCAAACGGCCCTTTTAAACCTAGCGCGCGTATGACCTTCAACGGGACTTAGAATCTGCGCAGCGCGGCGCACACAAGTCTTATCCCGGCCGCGTGCTAAAGGAAATCTAGTAGCACGCAGCGCTTATCAAAGATAGTTTCACATGATTAGGGGAGTCGTTACTCCCCCCATTGCTGGTACCCCCACGATTTCTCCATTTGTTGTTGCTGTTGCATTCCTGTTTAACCGTAACCTATCACCTGACCAACCTGACCAACTCAGACTACACTACAGTTCAATATGTATAGTGTGTCCTTATCTTAAAATAAAACTGTTATTGTAACTAAAAATACTTCTTTATTTCAATGACGATAATAATACAACACATCTCCAATAACTCTAATCTTACTACAATTCAACATTCCTTTAATCCAAATAGCAACGCCTTCCTGTTCGTTAAACACTGTAGGACGAGAACTACTCATCCTCCGCCTACGAACCACAATGAACGTCTATCCGATCCAGAAAGACTGTGAGAAAGCTCCTAACGGCCCGTTTAAACCTAGCGCGCGTATGACCTTCAACGGGACTTAGAATCTGCGCAGCGCGGCGCACACAAGTCTTATCCCGGCCGCGTGCTAAAGGAAATCTAGTAGCACGCGGCGTCCGGGCGGTTGCGCAATTGCGGCGGTGAGCTCGGCGCGGGTTGCATACCGCGCAGAGGCCCATGATTACGCGGCACTGACGCAATCCGCTTATCAAAGATAGTTTCACATGATTAGGGGAGTCGTTACTCCCCCCATTGCTGGTACCCCCCACGATTTCTCCATTTGTTGTTGCTGTTGCATTCCTGTTTAACCGTAACCTATCACCTGACCAACCTGACCAACTCAGACTACACTACAGTTCAATATGTATAGTGTGTCCTTATCTTAAAATAAAACTGTTATTGTAACTAAAAATACTTCTTTATTTCAATGACGATAATAATGCAACACATCTCCAATAACTCTAATCTTACTACAATTCAACATTCCTTTAATCCAAATAGCGACGCCTTCCTGTTCGTTAACTCTACGATGATTACGAGTTCTAACAACAAATGGCATGTTACAAGAGTAATACGATTTACCCATATCCTTATTATACACTTCAAACACTTGAAATGTCCGATAAGCAATCACATCTCTATTATTAAAACTCTCAAGTCCACCTTGCGCCTTTTTTGACCACTGAGTCAGGTATCTACCTGTGAATAAGTAGTACGGCAACTGCATTTATAAATTTAAGTGAGGCAACAGCATGACTGGGCCCATTAGTACGCAAACGTAATGGCACTGGCGCATACCATGTGACCTGGAGTGGCACATGTGATCCAGCAGTGCGGCAACAGCATTGAACTGTGTTATTAGCATGCAGCATCAGTCTGCAATGATGTTAGTGGAAGACTGATGAGAAATGCTGGTGAGGTGGTTTCTCATCTGTAGCGTAGCCCGAGTTGGTAAGGTTAGTCAGGTGGTTATACAGGAATGCAACAAATTGTCGGGAGCGCGAAGCGCGACGGTGTTTAGCCTTCCTCGTCATCCATTATGTTTTATTTGTGGGTTAGCATGCTCATAACACAGCGCGCAACAGTGCCGCGTAATCATGGGCCCCTGCGCGGTAGGCAACCCGCGCGAGATGTTACGTCAGCGATAACGGACTTAGCCGCGCGACGCCAACCGCTCGGCCGCCGCGTGCTACTAGATTTCCTTTAGCACGCGGCCGGGATAACACTCCGGACCCAAAGTTGTCGTATTGTTTTCGTGTAAAGTGTTTGTAGTTCAGTTTTTTGCGCTGAGTACGAATATGTATGTCTCTTTTCTGTAGGTTGTATGGTTTGCTAGTTATTGGTGTTCCGTGTCTGAAAATTTCTAAGTCCCTTTCAAGGTCACCCGTCTTGTGTATGTTACATGTGTTCTTCAGTGAGTCCAGTGTACGGCAACTGCATATAGTAATTGTATTGAGGCCACTGCATGTGTTAATCTTTGGTGCTACTGCATGTGACCACTGAGTCAGGTATCTACCTGTGAATAAGTAACTGTTCGTGGTAACGGTGATACTTTAAAGGCGCAAGGTGGACTTGAGAGTTTTAATAATAGAGATGTGATTGCTTATCGGACATTTCAAGTGTTTGAAGTGTATAATAAGGATATGGGTAAATCGTATTACTCTTGTAACATGCCATTTGTTGTTAGAACTCGTAATCATCGTAGAGTTAACGAACAGGAAGGTGTCGCTATTTGGATTAAAGGAATGTTGAATTGTAGTAAGATTAGAGTTATTGGAGATGTGTTGTGTTATTATCGTCATTGAAATAAAGAAGTATTTTTAGTTACAATAACAGTTTTATTTTAAGATAAGGACACACTATACATATTGAACTGTAGTGTAGTCTGAGTTGGTCAGGTTGGTCAGGTGATAGGTTACGGTTAAACAGGAATGCAACAGCAACAACAAATGGAGAAATCGTGAGGGGTATCAGCAATGGGGGGAGTAACGACTCCCCTAATCATGTGAAACTATCTTTGATAAGCGGATTGCGTCAGTGCCGCGTAATCATGGGCCCCTGCGCGGTATGTAACCCGCGCCGAGGTCACCGCCGCAATTGCGCTGCTGTCCATCCTGCTGCTACAGCTGTGTGTCAAGCGAGTTAGTGTTGCCGTCTGTAGCGGCCGCACAGTGTTGTGCGACTGTATCTGATACTGACGTTTGCTGTTCAACAGATGGTTGTGCCTGTACCTGCTGTACGACACAAGTCCACTGACAGGAGAGGGGGGGGGCATGCAGCGTTACCAAACTCCCCGTGAAACATGGGTGCATTTGTCATTGACAGATATTTACTTCATAAAATGGAGAAAGCCTGATACTCAACATGCGAGTTTGTGTCCAGCAGATCAGAAGCATGTTAGAGGAGTTGAAACTACAGTACATATGGTAGCTTGACCAAACACAGAATCCAAAGAGCCTCTTCCAACATCAAGTCTGTATCAATCTGAGCCATGAGGCGACGCAACAGCTGAGATGGTGTTCTGTCACTGAGATTCTCATTGTGGATTACCTGACAGAATGCCTTGGCCAGAAGTCGCAGTAGATGTTTAAGCAGAATGACTTTTGCGAATTCCTACTTGCTAAACTTATGTGGTGAAAGTAACAGATCACTGATTAAATCCGGCGACTCATGGAGGCCAGTTATCAGGCAGACAAACAGGTCATCATCTTCTGTCACATAATGGATATAAAGCAGGTGACCCACCAATGCAAACTACCTCTTGGGATTGTCCTTCTGCAGTGTGTGTGGCTTTGGCAGTTTCTCTGTGTGAACTGGTGGCTGGTGTGGTGCAGTAATCTTAAGCAATCAAGGGCCAGGGCCCCATAAACTGTGAGGTGTCACCGGAAACAGCATAGGATGAAACCGGCTAGGAATGCACATTGACACGAGTGCTCGATGCAGCAGGGACAGCAGTGGCTGCCATAAAAATGGGTGTGTGTGGGCCTGTAAACTGTGATGCGTCACCCAGAGCAACATAGTTCAAACATGATATGGAATACATGGTAATGCAGATGTCCAAGATGGCAGTAATAGTCACAGCAATTGAAAACACAGGTGCACAAAGGAAATCTGCTTGGGTGTGGCTCATGAAAGCAGACACATCAGATGAGGTGTAGATTTGCACGCTGACTTGGTGTTGAAAACTCAGCGAGTCAGTGAATGGCAGATTTGAAATGTCATTAAAAACAACTTCAAAATTAACTGCATGCTGGAGATAAGACTAAAGTCACACCAGAGGAATGAAAAACAGGTGTGTCGCGCACCATGTTTGAATGTAGTCTATTTGACGGGATTGTCCTTGAAGTTCTGTCACAAGTTCCTAATATCATTTTTGATGATGTACCCACCAGAAAAAGTATATGTTAGTTGTGCATCATTAAGGCATGTCAAACACAGATGTCATCAAAACAGTATACAAAGAATGGGCAAAACTATCCAGTGTTCAGAGAAGTGAGTAGCATTTTTGTTGTGGTATTAAGTGTGCAGACTGGTTTGATGCAGCTCTCCATGCCACCCTGTCCTGTGCAAGCCTCTTCATCTGAAAATACTAACGGCAACCTACATCCTTTTTATATTTGCTTACTGTGTTCATCCCTCAGTCTCCCTCTATGATATTGACGACACACACTTCCTTCTAATGCTAAGTTGATGATTCCTTGATGTCTCAGAATTTGTCCTACAACCTACCCCTTTTCTTAGTCAGGATATGCCAGAAACTGCTTTTCTCCCCAATTCTGTTGAGCACCTCCTCATTAGTCACATGATCTAGCCATCTAATTTTCATCATTCATCTGAAGTACCACATTTCGAATGCTTCTATCATCTTTTTTTGTGTGCATTCCTTATCGTCCAAGTGTCACTCCCATACAATGCCACACCCTCGACAAATGCTTTCAGAAAGGGGTTCCTAACATTTAAACTAATATTGGATGCCAACAAATTTTGCTTCTTCAGAAACACTTTTCTTTCATAGCCATTCTCTGTTTCATATCTTCCTTACTTCTGCCATCAGAAGTTATTATGCTAACCAAATAACAAAACTCAAGTATTACTTTTATCATCTCATTAGCTAATCTAATTCCTTCAGTATTCCCTGATTTTCTGACACTACATTCCATTACCCTCTTTTTACCATTATTAATGTTCATCTTAATCTTCCTTTCAAGACACTGTCCATTCCATTTAATTGCTCTTTCAGATCTTTTGCGCTCTCTGACAGAATTAGTACAATCAGCAAACTGCATTTTCTAAATTTATTCTCCCTGAACTTTAATTCCCCTCCAAATTTCTCCTTGCATTCCTTCACAGCTTTCTCAATGTACAGATTAAACAACATTGGGAAAGGCTACAACCCTGTCTTACTCCCTTCCCAACAACTGCAACCCTTTCATGCACTTTGACTCTAATAATTGCAGTCTGGTTTTGTACAAGTTGAAAATAGCTCTTTGCTCCTTATATTTTACCCCTACTGTATTCAGAATTTGAAAGAGTGTATTCTGGTCAACATTGTCAAAAGATTTCTAGAGATCCACAAATGCTAAAAATGTAGGTATTACTTTCCGTAACCTATCTTCTAAGATAAGTAATGATGTGAGTATTGCCTTCAGTGTTCCTACATTTCTCCTAAATCCAAACTGATCTTCCCCAAGGTCAGATTCCACCATTTTCCCATTCGTCTGTAAATAATTCTTGTTAGTATTTTGCAACAATGACTTGTTAAACCGACAGTTCTGTAATTTTCACATTTGTCTGCACTTACTTTCTTAGAAATTGGAATTACAATATTCTTTTTGAAGTCTGAGGGTATTTCCCTTGTCTCATATATCTTGCATACCAGACAGAACAATTTCTTCATGACTGGCTTATAGCAGTTCAGATGGAACATCATCTACTCCAGGGTCCGTGTTTCTACTCAAATCTTTTAGTGCTCGGTTAAATTCTTATCGCAATATTTTATCTCATATCTCATCAAACTTCACTTCAAATTTCCTTTCTAGGATACTAGCTTCAAATTTATTTCCTTTGTCAGGCCCTCTATATATTTCTTCCACCTTTCCCTTCTTTGCTTTGTAATGGTTTTTCATCTGAGTTCTTGATATTCATTTCGCAGCTTTTCTTGTCTCCAAATGTATCTTTTTATTTTCCTGTAGGTGGTATCTATCTTTCTCCTAGTTATATATTCTTCTACAGTCTTGCATTTCTCCTCAAACCACTCCTGCTTAGCCAGTCTGCACTTCCTGTTAACCTCATTTTTCAGATGTTTGTACTACCTTTTGCCTGTTTCAGTTGATGCATTTTTATATTTTCTCCTTTCATCAATTAAGTTCAGTATCTCCTGTGTTATCCAAGGATTTCTATTAGGCCTTGTCCTTCTGCCTATATGATCCTTTGCAGCCTTCACTACTCTATCTCTCAAAACTAGCCATTCTTCTACTACTGTATTACTTTCCCTCATTTCACACAATCCTTGTCTAATGCTCCCTCTAAAACTCTCAACAACCTCCAGTTCCTTCAATTTGTCCTGATTCCATTTCCTTGTTTTCTACCTTTTTGCAGTCTCTTACGTTTTAATCTACAGTTCATAATCAGTACGTTATGGCCTGTCTATATCTGCCCCTGGATATGACTTGCAGTTTACAACCTAGTTTCTAAACCTTTTTCTTATCATTATAAAGTCAGTCTGGTACCTCCCAGTGTCTCCTGGTCTCTTCCATGTGTAACCTCCTTTCTTGATGATTGAACCAAAGGTTTGTGATTATTAAATTGGGCTTTGCACAAAATTCTACCAGGTGATATCCTCCTTCATTCCTTTTCTCCAGTCCATATTCACCTACTTCATTTTCTTCTCTATCCTTTCCTGCTACTGAGTTCCCACACACATACACACATTAAAAAAATGTAGACATTTGTAGAAAGCAAAGAGGTTGGACAGAAGTAACAGTTGAGGCAGAGGCTCTGTCCACAGAACTGAGGCAAAGATGTTAAGATAGTGGGTGGGAACTTGAACTTAGCAGAGGTTGAGACCAGGTGGGCAATGGGAAGAGAGAATATGCTGAAGGGCAAGTTCCCATCTCCGGAGTTCTGAAAGGTAGGTGTTGGAGTGAAGTATCCAGATAACCCGGACGGTCTAACACTGTGCCAATATGTGCTGGCCGTGCACCAAGGTATGTTTAGACACAGGGTGATCTTCATTACCAACAAACACTGTTACCATTCTTGCGAATGGTCAGTTTGTATGTGTGTGTTTCTGTTTTTATTTGTATCTGTCAACGAGCCTGTGCTTTGGGTAAGTTATCAGATTTCTAGTTTTTATATAAATAATGCTGTACTCACATGACAAAAAATCCTTTTTGTCTTGCCACTGAACTTCACTAATCCCCCCCCCCCAATATCTAGCTTCAACCTATTCATTTTTCTTTTCAAATTTTCTAACTTACCTATTTGATGTAGGGATAAATCATTCCACACTCTGATCTGCATAGTGCCTGTTTTGTTTTTCTTGCTGATGACACCTTTCTGAGTAGTTTCCGCCCAGAGATCTGAATTGGGGGACTATTTTACCTCCAGAGTATCTTACCTGAGAGGATGCCATCATCATATATTCATACAGTAGAGCTGCATGTCCTCAGGAAAATTAACGACTGTAGTTTCCCCTTGCTTTCAGCCATTTGCAGTAACTGCATGGCAAAGCCATGTTAGCTGTTACAAGGCCAGCTCAGTCAATCATCCAGACTGTTGCCCCTGTAACTACTGAAAAGGCTGCTGCCCTTCTTCATGGTTGTTTGGCCTCTCCACAAATATTCCTCTGCTGTGGTTTCATCTACGGTACAGCTATCTGTATCATTGAGGTACACAAGCTAACCCACCTCGGCAATGTCTGTGGTTCATGAGGGTGGTGTGAGTAGCATAGTACATGAAATTCAGACACTGTCCCAGGGAAGGCAGAGTCACCATTGTGGTTATTAGCTTCTGTTATCCAACAAAAAATAAAAAAAGCTGTTTATAAACACTTTTTATTAACACAATTATCTCACACGTACAAAGAAAGTTAGAACACAGCAACATACAAGAGAGAACAATCATATAACTCAGTAAATCAAAGTTAAAAAACACTCCATCACTAGAGAAAAAAGATGTCATTATTCCTTAATTTATGTTGGCCCAGTACTGGCCACATACGTATTTCCTTAAGATTTAGTACAGGTGACTTATTGTTATAATTATGAATAGTGATTGCATACTGAAAGCAACACGTAAAATTTAATTACACTTACCTTTCAACTTAGTATCATATGAAATAGTGACTTCAGGTATTTGTGGAATGTAAAAATGAAATGAAATGAAAACACATTTAAAGATGAGTGTTGATGTTGAACCCAAGTTCAGCAAAGAGAGGTGTGTGAGTCAACTTCAAATATCTGTGGAAGTATCTTGGTTACTCTCTTGATGCCACATTTTTGTAGAATGTGTTATACAGGTTGTATCTGAAATGGATGTAGAAAATGACAGGGTTGGTAGAGTGGGTCGTACAAGCATATTTCACATAGCAACCCATGTCAACATCTCTTACCTTACGGCACTAGACATTGTTGAATAGCTTTGCACACTGCCAAGAGGCTAGGCATACAAAATTCCATCTGAGTAGTCACAGTAGCAGGCCTACAGGGCAATGTTTTCAATGTATTTTTTACACCAAGGTAAAAGAGACATCGGGTTGAGGTTTACGACCTTTATTTGCAAACGCTATAGTTAGCATAGTAATAGATATTCCAAGCGGGTGGTGTTCTGCCATTTACTGGGACATGAACACATTGCTTTTGACCATTCACTTGTCTGATTGGTTTTGCATAGATAGCAGCAGCTGTGCACACTGCAGAGTCTGGTTCGCCCTGCATCAGTTGGTCATCAAATGGGAAAACATTGTAATTTTTACTGTGTGGAGAAGACAGGAAATAGAATCCTGTTCTTGGACAGGAAGGGCAGACATGCACTGTGCTTATGGGGCAGTGGATGGACATGCTCAAGCTCTCAGTGCTTGTACATTCAGCGGTTTCCGAATTGTCGAGTGCCAAATCCACACTTTATTTACTGCTATCCACAGGACTCTAAGAGAGACAGGTTTACTTGAAATAAGTTTCCCACTGGCATGTTGCAATGGCACATGTGACTTTAAGGCCTACTTCAAAATCCGATGTATTTGTTTTGTGTTAGAGGTGCAAAGGCCTGATGGACATAGTCATCAATGTACCGTGTGTAGATTAGGGTCTGAAGAGAAAGCATTAGCACTGCTGGAAAGCACATCCTCAAAAGCGTGCAGTGTGTTGCACACAAATGGGTTTATGCCATTCCACAATTTGGCATGTGTGGCATGAAGATGATTTTTTTCCCTTACCTACTTCAAAAGGTTCAAGTTCTTAAGCCAGATGATTTTCCACGTTGAATTGAATTCTGCCAATGGTTTTTGGAAAAGTGTGTCCTTCAACTGGAATTACATAACTGTACTTTTTGTGGGTGAAGCAACCTCTACATGAGAGTTTATGTTAAACAATGATAATCAACACGTATGGGCACACTGCCTTTGTTTGTGGTCACCAAGATCACTTTGCTGTCAACATTTGGGCTGGCTTCGTAGGTGATAATCTGTTCAGCCCACTCATGTTCCTCCCCATGACTGAACAGAAACATCTCCTTAATATTTTTATGAGAAAGTCTGCTGGAGTTATTAGAACATGTTCCACACAATGTGAGACTGCAAATGTAGTACAAACGCAATGGTGCTTCTGCGCACTTTGCACATGCTGTAAGGATAACTGCCATCTGTTCAGAAAAGTAGATGATGTGGAGGGAATTTGGAATCCAGATAGCCTGGGATGTGAAGCAGCCTTTGAAATAAGCTAATGCTCAACTGCATATTGTGCCATTGAGTGGTTTCCCATGTGGCCATTTGTACTAATGACAACTGGTTGAATATAAGAAGCTGTGCACTAATGAAGACTTCTCACCCCCCCTCCCCCCTGAATTTCTAAGCTACACCTCTTCTCAAACATCAAACTCCATAGGGCCATGCTATATTCATCCCCACCACTGCCTTGTATCCTTTCTGTTCCCTTCCTCTCCCATACCATTGTTGCACAGTGTTATTCAGAACACAGCTGCACACTGTTGTTATGAAATCATAACAACTGAATGTCCAGTAAGAAATGTTAATAATGATATGTACATAGGAAACAACTCACTGCAAAGACGAACATTGAGCCGCCGACAGACGCAAATTAAAGGCACACAATTCTAAATTTACGGCTGCGTACTTCCTCAGAAAGAGATCACTCATCCACACAATCACTCAGGCACACTCATCCACACATGTCAGCCATTTCTGGATGCCCAACACAGACTGTACTATGTAGATAGGCACTCACGGATAAACATAGGACAAAACATGACCAATTGTGCAAAACAATCAAATTGTTTGTGGAGAGAGAAGGAAGGATGGGAATGGCGTATTCCAGAGCCATGGATGACGGGGTGTGTAAAACCTCAGAATAGTGAGGCGGGAGTGGAGGAGGAAGAAGAGTTTGGGGAAAACACTAGATGGTGAGGGTGAGCTGTTGCTGCTCAGCTGAGGAGCAGGGTATCTATCACTCGGCTGAGAGGTGGGCGAGTACAGCACGGAAGATGCAGGAGTGCTGGGCTGTTGAGCAGCACTCGACAGTGTCAGTAGTGGGCACGTCATGCGCGATGAGCAACATGTCAACATCCTCGACAGAAGGGGGAACGGCTGCTGGCTTGATGTAAGCAGGTTTAACCCAATTGGTGGAGACTGTGACAGGGGAGCCTTTGACGAGAATGTCATAGATATTTTGTGAGTGTTGGATCATACAGTGGGGGCCAGAGTATGGTGGTTGTAGCGGATCCCGGAGCATGTCATTGTGGAGCATGACAAACACATTGGACTTTAATGTATGAAGAAGCCTAGGGCGGAGGGAGAGATGTATGACTTGATGGAGTGGGGGGGAGACAATTAATTTAAGAGCAATAAAGATGCCTGTGATTCAGGAGTGTGGGTAGCTCCGAACAAGTTGGTGTGGCACACACAATGGGAGCCAGAGTATAGTAATTGTAGCAGATGATGGATTGTGTCATTCCAGAGCATGACAAACTGACAGGACTGTAATATATGAGGAACAATAGGGTGGGGGGGGAGGGTGTCTTGATGGAGTCTGGATTAAATTTGGAGTATCAAAGATGCACGCGATCCAGGAGATGGGCAGCTCTGCAACAGGTGAGCATTTCATGACTAGCGAAGTTATTTTCTATTATTTGGTGTCACAGAAGTTTCTTTAATTAGCAAATATTAATTTGTTTGTGCCGGAGGTATATTGTTAGACTTCAGATAGTGTGCTAATAAGTATTTATGATAAAACTAAGAAAATTCTTTTCTCATAATATTACATTAGGTATTACCATGTTTCACAAGTAATGTTAGGAAAGTTGTGCCCTCATTAGTTTCTGTATAATTACTGTTAATTACAAAAGTATTGTTTATAAACCTATTTTGTTATATACATAAAGGAAATACTATTCACTTAATTGAGATTTGTATATTAATTTACTCAGTATTATTTATGCTACCTTTTTCTATAGCCAGTTGTATGTAAATGTTTACTTTTCAATTATAATTAATTTAATTTACATAATTAACAATACACAATTTCCAGTATCATTATTTGGAAGATATAAATAGAATGCGTCTGCACCATGTAATAGAGTATTGTTTCGTCCGTGATCTGAGGCACAATCCACGCCAGTTCAGAGTGTTGTTTGAACAGCACTGTTAGTCGTACAGAGAGTGTATCTACTGTGATTAATCCATATTTGTGACACACTGTACACCTCAGATTTTGGTATTCCACACACGAACTGTGTAAATTTGTATTACTGATGTGTGGAATGTACATACCCGGTCAATGTCGTCTCAGAGGAGATACCATACGCCCACTTAGAATCCCTGTCAGCAGAATTTTTGACACTTTTTTCTCCTGGCTTGGGCCGCGCAAATAACTTCGAAGCTCACATCACACTTAAGCCAGCGGCCAGGCCAAAGTAATTATGCACACAACGAATACCAGTAGCGCTGCATGATGATGTCAAACTGGAAATTGACCGACTCGCTACTTCTGGTGTTCTGCTTCTGATTACTGCTAGCGAATGGGCCACACCACTAGTTGTGCACAAGCCTAATAGTAATCTTTGTCTCTGTGGCAATTTTAAAGCCTCCGTCAACGCTCAATGTCTCATTGATACGTATCCCATGCCATACCCTAAAGAAATGTTCTCTAAATTGGTGGGAGGTGGGTGGGGGGGAATTTTTCTCTAAAATTGACTTGTCTGAGGCTTAACATAAGCTTCTGCTTGATGAAGCTTCTTGTCAGTTCCTTGTTCTCAATACGTCTTTCAGCCTATTTCAATATCAGAGACTGTCGTTTGGCGTAGTGAGCGCTCCTGCAATCTTTCAACTTTTTTTGGAACAACTACTGGTCACTGTCACGGGATGTGTTAATTACCATGACAATACAGTTGTCACAGATTCCACTACAGTAGAACAGCTTTGAAATATTCACATACTTTCCTCTGTTTGGAAGCTACTGGCATCGAAAGCTATTTTAAGAAGTAACGGTTTTTTCAACCCTATGTAGTGTACCTGATGTTTCAACTCTCTCGCGATGGAATTTGGCTGTTGCTGCAATTGAAGCTGTTCCTCGACCCGCCAATGTCAAAGAGTTGCAAGCGTTTTTGAGCACCATAGCGTATTATCACAAGTCTCCACCCTATGTAGCGGAGATTGCCCACACGCTGCACAAACTGATTCCCAAAAATGTTACATTCAGTGGTCCGAGGAATGTGAAACTGCCTTCACTTTCCTCAAAACTTTTCTGCACATGGCCCCATGTTTAGCCACTTACACGCTGGGTCAACTGTTAGTTCTGGTTACAGACACCTCTCAGCATGGAATCGGTGCCGTACTTGCCCATAGACATCAAGACGGATTAGAACGCCCCATTGCTTGCATCAAAAACTCTCAACGCCTCTTAGCAGAACTACTCTCAAATAGAGAAGGAGGCACTTGCTATCATATGCGCCTTACATAAATTCAGTGTTTTCCTGTATGGTACGAAATTTCATCTCATTACCGACCACAAACCCCTGGTGTCTCTTTTCAGTCCGACAGCATCAATATCTGACAAGGCCACCCGAAAACTCCAGCGATGGGCCTTATTCCTATCCCACTTTTAACTATGAAATCCATTTCTGACCTACAGTGCAGCATGCCAATGCAGATGTTCTGTCTCACCTCCCCAAGGGCCCCGACCCTATCTTCGATTGGGACGAGCTTCTTTGTTTTCACATAGATCAGGCAGAGCAGTGGGTTGTTGACGGCTTCCCAGTCACAGAGACTGCATATCAGCCACAACAGCGGCTGACCCTGTGCTACGCCGCATCTTACACATCACGGATGGCTGACCAGACCAACCTTCCAGAAAGGCATCTGACCTGCTTCAGAATTATTATTCACTACATTTTCACCTCACGTCTAGGAACAGTATTGTTCTCCATCCCAGCGACAAAACGTCACCAAGAGTGGTTGTTCCCTCCAGTCTCAGCAATGAAGTTCTAAGGCTCCTCCATCATGGCCACTGGGGCATCTCCCGCACCAAGACACTGGGCGGAAGCCATGTCTACTGGCCAGGCATTGACACCTACATCACCCGTATGGTTGCTACATACGAGGCATGCGCCTCCCAGGCACCGGATCCGAAGATGTCTAAGTCATCCTGGCTTAATCCTACGCAACCATGGGAGCGCATCTACATAGATTTCGCTGGGTGCTTTCTTGGCACATACTGGCTACTTATTATTGATTCCTACTCCAACTTCCCCTTTGTTGTCCAAGTCTCCTCTCTGTCCACGACAGCCACCATCACCGCATTCACTAAAACTTTTGCTCTGGATGGATTTCCCACTACCCTGGTATCTGAGAATGGTCCTCAATTTGTCATCTGAATGTTACGTCTTCTGTGCCCACTGTAAGACCACTGTTAATTGTAAAATTAATTCTAGCAGAAAGGTGCCAGTTAAAAAGCTTACTTTAAACATATAACTCTGGCCATAAAACCAGTTATAGAATTTGCGTGGACTACTGACTACTTCCTGCTACAGAATCTTGTTCCCTGGCCCAGAATTTAGAACTGACTCAAACTTTACTTTAGCAGCAGGAAGACAAAGAGATGGTGGCCAACATACATCATAGATCATGAGAATTACACACAATCATTAATATACAAACCACCCCAAACTAAACCATTTCATGGAGGTGACTGTGAGAACATTAATGGCGCAATGGAATTAAAATATGATAATTTGCATCTGAGTTTTTTTCTCAGCACTTGTGAAAATCAACATTAAATAAAAAAATAATAAACTAATATTCAGAAGAAGGATCAAATTCACTGACAATAAATTATTTATTCACTTCAAACATGAGCAAATGGGGGAACCAATTTTGTTAAACAATAAAAATGCATCCCATTCAGAGTTGGCCTAAAGTAATCTGTACTGAACATCGTCGGGGGAGGGATTTACATTCATCAAACATTCAGTCACTCACACATGTGAAGCAAAGCGAAACTCAACCAACTCAGCATGCTGATACAAAGCAGAAGCAGGTGCCGCTATTGTAGGCGAAATTCACCGAACCAGGATGTACCACACAACACAAGAAAAATAAACTTCATAGGTGGCTCCAGTCTGTCTTTCTTTGCTTGAGATGGTACGCGATAATAGCAAGGTTAATTTCCATTAAAATCAAACCGTGAACATGCAGACTTACTGAGACACACGGCACATATCTGCTACAGTACATATTCGCACCCCAATGAAGGCGAAGTGCTTAAATTTTGTATTCACTTCAACAAAAGTCAATGGAATCATAGATTACAAAGCAAGAATACACAACAGTACAGCACTGGTATGTGAGCAGTGGTGAGAACTCAAGTTACTAGTTATAAACCCTTGAAGTTGGAGTTTGGAACCACGAGGTTTTACACAGATGGCCAAAGTCCAATCTTCAAAAATTAGAAAAGTGGAATTAATTTAAATCAACTAATTAATATGGCATGCAGCCCCCTAGAAATATGTGGTATTTCATAAGCAAGCTAATAAAGGGGGCCGTACAAGACTCGAAGAGAATTAACTGATGGAATCTGAATACAAAGTACAAGTTTGGAATCGAAACAGCAATTTAAAATAGGCAGAGAGGTGATCGTGATGTACTAAAGGAAATCAGAAAGATACATGCATAATTTCTTGTCTGAAGGGCATAGAAACAGACACAGGGGTAGCTGAAGGCTTTGATCTAAGAACACACCACATGGAGTACATATGACTTGTGGAAGGAGGAAATGGAAAGGAATATTTCACATGCACTACACAGAATAAAAAATACTCCCGCCCATTAGTCGCATCCCACAAAGCTAGCAAGAAATTAAACAGAGTTTGAACTCCACCAGCTAGTCTCACAAAGGCTACCGATTCTCAGCCGTTATCAAACCGAATTGGTTACATATTCACTGCGTTTACCTATGCAAAATCACCGAAATAAAATTGAATACACTTCTGTACACGATTGGAGAAACTTATTCCGAAAAATGAACCTAAGTTCTGAAATCTAAATTGAACACCGGACAAAGAATCGCTACCATCTCAAGAAAGCAAAAAAAATCAGAACATCCTACCAGGTCGGCGCGCAGCCACAGTGTGTCCGGACGGCCAGCAAGCTCGCCACCAGTGGCCGGAAATCGGTAAAAACCCACAAAAAACTAGGTGGTGGGGAGAGCTTAGACTTGCGCGTCCTATCGAGGCTCGCTACTGGGCATTGCCAACCCAACTTGTAACCAAAGGGTGGAGGAACCTCTTTGGTAGCATCAAAAGCAGAGGTTGGTAATGACTACCTATCGTAAATTAATAAAATTCAGCAACCAGTTGCTTGTTATTATTTATTTTCAAAGACCGGTTTCAGACGCTTGAGTGCCCTTCTTCTGGTCTATTTTAGTATTGTAGCTTAATGAATGTAGCTGCAATACTAAAATAGACCACAAGAAGGGCACTGAAGCATCCAAAACCGCTCGTCTAAAATAAATAATAACAAGCAACTGGTTGCTGAATTTTATTAATTTATAACCTGAACAGTTGCTGAAATGGATAAAGTACTTCAACTACCTATCGATACGAGGCCAGAGAAACACTAGTAGCGAGCAGCCAGTAGCCAGCAGCCGACGAAGAAAATTCTCATACATACACTCGGACTCCCACGCTAGAAGGTTCTCATAGATGCACATACAGAATAAAGCAAGTACACATTCTCACAGGGACAGTGGCGTCACGGTGAAACCGTTCATCTTGCCACATTCATAGACACAATGATAAATTATTAGCATAAAAAAAACCAGCAACACAGTATTACAGAAACTAACTTTTAAAAATATGAAATGAAATGCTATTCCTCATGCCTCCAAACGAAAGGGGGTTCTCTTTTAGCAAAAAGGTCAACTTAGATGAATTACAAAGTTAAAAATCCAGGGAAGAAGTCAGATAGCCATCTTTCACCACAGAAGCATCAAACACATCACGTCTCCTCCATTTCACACCCAGTCCAGTGGGGAAGCTGAACGACTAATTCGGTAATTTAAGAATCAAATGAAAAAACTACTCACCACAGCTACCACAGATAAGCCACTCACAGATATCCTGGCATTATACCATTTCACACCTCAGGGCACGCACACCCCTGCGGAATTAATGCACGGCAGACAGCCGTGCACACTCCTTCACCTAATCCAACTTCCTGCCACTGCCACTGCCAGCAAATATTCAACAGGCACTCCGGTATGGGTGCAAGGATACGGCAAACATTAGAAGTGGATACAGGGCTGCATAGTGGAACCCAGGGGATGGTGCCTCTATATGGTATGCACGGTGGCAGGAGATGTTGCGCGGCACATTGACCAACTATGGAAGCACATCTCGCTGCTGCCAGACGCAACCCTCACCTTCAAGCAGGATCTTTAGACATGGACAGGGACATCACACCACTTCGAGCACTGCAGGTCCCGCAAGCCAAGCAGGACACATCACCAGCAAGCCCGCTAGCCGGACCCCTTTCAGGAAGAGGACGAAATACCCATGTCACCAGTATTCCCTCCACTGCAGCACATTCAACTACCGAATCTCCACAAGAAAATGTCTCCTATCCTCGGATCAAGATCACATCAAACCCGAGCTGGACAGTTCCAACCGTATTCCAAAGTACCTCTGAGAGACTTCGCTTCAGTCACGGAAGAACACATAGATGTAAGTGCTGTGCAAAGAGTTCTAGAAAAGCATTGGACAAAGTGCAATGTGACATACCAGTGCAACTATTTCTTCTTCTTTTTTTACTTGTGTTACTACTTTGCGTTTACATATTTGTGAAAATCAACAATTAGAAGTGCGTTTTTCGTTTATTTGTGTTCTTACCAGCATTTAATTTGCTTCAATCCAGTGTTCATTGTGATGTTTCATTTTTCTCTATATCTGTATTTTTTGAGATGTTGTTCTAAGAAGGGGGGGAGATGTGCTACAGGCATGTCTTGTTCAAAACTGCTGCCGCCTGTTGGTCTGCCAAACAGCGGCACTGCAAACGAAGGATCCGCCACAAGCGCAGTTTGGGTGGCAGGCCGGACAAGACTGCCGACAGTCTGCCTTCAAGTTGCTCTTTCCATTGTCTCTGTCCAATAAATGTATTAAAGTTATAACACTAATGCTCCCTCTGAAACTCGCAACCACCCCTGGTTCCTTCAATTTGCCCAGATTACATCTCCTTAGTTTTTTACCTTTTTGTAGTCTCTTAAGTTTTAATCTACAGTTCATAACCAATACGTTATGGTCAGAGTCTATATCTGTCCCTAGATATGTCTTACAGTTTAAAACCTGGTTTCTAAACCTATGCCTTACCATTATAAAGTCAATCTGGTACCTTCCAGGTTCTCCTGGTCTCTTCCACGTATACAGCCTTCTTTGATGATGATTAAACCAAGTGTTCATGATCATTAAATTGTGATGTGTGCAAAATTCTATGAGACAATCTCATCTTTCATTCCTTATTCCAAGTTCATATTCACCTACTACATTACCTTCCTTTCCTATCCCTACCACTGAGTTACCGTCCCCCATTACAATCATGTTTTCATCTCCTCTTAACTGTCTCAATAATTTCTTTTATCTCCACATACATCTTTTTGTTATCCTCATCATCGGCAAAGCTTGTTGGCATATAAACTTGAACTATTGTGGTCGGTGTCGGTTTGGTGTCTATCTTTGCTACAATAATGTGTTCACTATGCTGTTCACAGTAACTTACCCACATTCTTATTCATTATCAGACCTTCTTCTGCATTACCACAAATTGATTTTGTGTTTATAACACTGTACTCACCTGATCAGAAATGCTGTTCATCCTGCCACCGAACTTCACTAATCCGTACCATATCTAACTTTAACCTATCCATTTCTCTTTTCAAATTTTCTAATTTACCTACACAATTAAGGGTTTGAACATTCCACGCTCCGATATGTAGAATGACTCTTCTGTTTTTCTTGATGACGACATCCTCCTGAGCAATCCCCATCTGGAGATCCGAATGGGGGACTATTTTACCTCTGGAATATTTTACCCAAGAGGATGGCATCATCATATATTCATACAGTAGAGCTCAGTCAATCATCCAGATTGTTTGTTGCCCCTGTAACTACTGAAAAGGCTGCTGCCCTTCTTCAGGAACCATGCATTTGTCTGGCCTCTCCACAGATACCTCTTCACTGTGGTTGCACCTATGGTCCGGCTATCTGTATCGTTGAGGTACGCTAGCCACCCCACCTCACAAGTGTCTGTGGTTCATGAGGGTGGGTCTTTTGTCTTATCTTACCAGTTTGTAGCAGCTAGTGGACAATCTGTTTCAGAGTGATATTTGTACTCAGTGACGGGCTCATGGGATCATTGCTAAGATTATTTATCAGCTTCCACACTCTTTGCCTGTTTCATGTCCATATCAGATAGTAATTATACCATCCTTCCTGATGTGTTCAGTTATGTTCCAGAGTGATTCTTCTCTCACTTCAATAGTATCTGTTGAGAAAGGATCAGTGTTATACTTGTTATGGTAGTCACTCAAAAGATCTTGTGAGTTTGGGTCAAGGATAAATATGGGGGATATGCCTCCTTGATTTTTCTTAACAAGTTCAACAAATTCTTTTTAGTTCTTTGGTCTGCCTCTATGTTTTCAACTTTGAAGTCCAGTTCTTCTCTGAACGGCTTTCAGTTCACTTTCTTGAAATTACAGCAGCATTAGAAGGGTACATTTTCTGCACGGACAACTCCAGAAACCACACTAAACATAGGGCAGTGTTGTGTCCTGTGAAAGGATTCTTCTACTTTTTTTTCCTTGACATGATGTGCGATGGTCTCAGTAACAAAAATGTTGCCAGAGTTGTACCCTCTCTGTCATCTGACACTAATAAATGAGGGTCTTAGTTTAGGGTCAAGTTCTTCCCCATTCCCATCTGACACTTTGTCAGTCAAAATGTCCCAGGGCAATTTTGATGGTTTGGTTTTGAAAATTATTTGGTTTGTGGAAGGTAAACACAATGTTAGGTGGTTTGTAGATGACTGTAGCTCAATTGTTAAAATTTCAATATTAATTTGTGTCTGTGAGACTTGTTGACTTAACCTCTACATCAGATCTTACAAAGATAGCACTACCATATTGTTTATGAGGGTGTTCTAGTACCATGATCATTCCTTCAATTTTAGGTCTTCAGTCATTTACTCCTATGTGTTTCATGCACTACTAAATTATACAACAAGACTTGTTTGCACTTGTTTGATAGTAAAATTTCTTTCTCGCTTGACAATTCTTCAATATTTAATAAAGTCAACACTATTTTTCGTTTTGAAAGTACAGATTTTGTGAATATGCCACCTTTCCACGAAACACCCTATTGTTCTTTCTGCATCAGTCATTTGTGGAAGCTCCTTCTATATACCCCAGATGAAGTGAGGTCTACCACTGACTTTGCTGCCTTGGTCACCCAAATACCCCTTCCATTTCTTCTTTTGTGGGACATTAACTAGTCTCTTTGTAGCCGGAAGCCTTTTCCCACACCTTAGTTGGGGGTTCTATAATGACCTTTGTGGTAGCAACCACTTTTCTATCCTTCTGTCACTCCTGCATTTTCAACCTGCAGACCGCATACTCCTATAGTCTCTCCACAGGTCTGATTGATCAGCCTTCACCTCAGCTGCTGTGGTTTCTACACTGCTTCCCACTGACATTGATATGGCAGTTCTACAGGTCACTGCCACCACAGTTTCCACCACCATGTCAACTGTCCTAAATTCCCCTGGTTCACTCTGGTGTACGTCAGTGTCTTGGTGGACACCAGAGATCACAGAGGCCATCCATGAAAGTCAGCAGGTGTTTCAGTGCCAATGGCGTCAACCATCCATACAGCATCTGACTGATTTTAAACATCTCCAGACCTGAGCTTGACAACTGATACAACAGAGTAAGCAAGACTGCTAGGAGAAGTGTGTTGCCACCAATGGTTTCTGGCACCTTCCCTTCTCAGGTGTGGTCACAAGTTCAGCACCTTTTCGGATAGTGCCCACCAGCAGGAATATCCTGTGTCAGTATCCAAGGTACACTCAGCACTGACCCCAGCGCTGAGCACATGACAGAACATTATGTGCGTAGCTCTGTGACTGCTGCCTATAGTGCAGATTTCTGTGCCCTTAAAGAGCACATCAAGTGAAAGCAGTTGTCGTTTTGCAGGTGCTGCCAGGAAACTTGCAACACTCCATTTAGTGATTGGGAGTTCAAAAGTGCCCTTGCTGTGTGCCCCGATACCTCTCCAGGAACAGATTGCATTCACAACGATCCATTACTTCTCAGGGGATTTTCAACGTCAACTGCTTGCCCTGTTCAATCATCTCTGGGCAGACTGTCCCATTGGTGGAATAGCATCATCATTCCAGTGATGAATCCTGTCTCAGATCCACTGACAGTTGATAGTTACCACCCTAACAGCCTCACCAAAGTTCTCTGTGGGCCTCTCGGATGTATGATGAGTTGGCAGCTTCTGTGGTCCTTAAAGGTTGAGGGCTCCTGGCCCCACATAAGGAGGGCTTTCATCATAGCTGCTCCACCATTTACAATCTTGTGTCTGGAGTTAGCCATCCATACAGCATTCACTACGAGTGACCATCTTGCTGTCTTTTTCAATCTCCACCACAATCACATCTTGTACCATGACATCCTAGCTACACTGTATGAATGGGGCCTATGAGGTCCACTTCAGATATTTATCCAGAACTTCGTCATTTTGTTCTTTTTGGGTTAAGGTTGGCACTTCTCTAAGCTCGCCCCATTTTCAGGAGATGAAATCCCACATGACTCTGTCCTCTGTGTTCCCCTCTTTCTGGCCCCAATTAACAATCTTGCTGTGGCAGTGGGGTCATCAGTTTCTTACTCCTTATATGCCAAAGACTTCTGCATCTATTTCAGTTCTGCTAGCATTGGTGTTGCTGAATGGAGCCATTCAAAATCTGCAGTCTTGGGCTTTTGCCCATGATTTCCAATTATCTGCATTTTTGTCACCACCAGGGTGTTCATCTGGACCCAGAGCTGTAGCTAGCTGACTAACTCCTTTGTATCAAGGATACACATTGATTCTTAGGCATGCTATTTGATGTCCAGCTTACTTGAGTGTCTTACTATTGCCAGATGAAACGAAAATGCTATTGATACCTGAATATCCTTCGCTGAACATTTACAGAACTGCACATTCAAGACTCCTGCAGCTGTATAAAAACTTAATACAACCCAACTCAACTACGGGAGATTAGTATATGATTCAGCACCACCTTCAGCATTGCAGGACCTGGATCCAATTCACCAAAGTGGCATCCATCTAGTGACGGGTGCTTTTTGCATGAGTTCGGTGACAAGCCTCGTTGTTAAAGCTGAGATTTGTCCCCTGTGATACCACCGGCAACAGCTGCTAGCTTTATACATTGCCCATGTTCATGCTTTGCACCATCACCCAAAACAGGCATCTTGTCGATGCTGCTGCACTCCCCTTCCTTCCATGATGGCCCAAGTCAGGTATCCTGTTTGCAGTCTGTGTTTGTTCCCTTCTTTCGTTGCTTGAGTCCCATCTCAACCCTCCAACTTTCCACTGTCCTTCCCATACCCCTCTTTGGTCCATTTCTTGCTTGCAGCTTTGTTTGGATTTGTCCCGCAATTTGAAAGCTTCAGTTTCACAAATGAATCTCCATTGCCAATAACTGGGATGTCTCGATTTATTGTGTGGTGCAGAAGTTACATTGTCACATTGAACACTGCAAGAGGGTTGGAATTCAAAGGCTGGGTCGTTAATAGAGCACAACACTTCATATGTAGAACAAGTTTATTGCTAACACAAGCATACACTCAAAACAGACTGCCTCATGATTCGAGAATTTTCTGGAACTTACAAGTACATCTATCATAAGATACATGGAGAACATTCTACAAATAGCAAATACAAAGAAATAATTTTTGTCTGTCAGCATTGGGATTTGAACTGGTGAACTGGGGTTGCCCCCACAGCAATCTGCTATGCAAACTACTGCACCACATGTTCCGTCGGAAGACTCATAGCATTGCTCCCCTTCCTGAATGAACAGCGACCCACTGTTAGGTTTCCTTTGAAGCCAGCTGCAGTGTCCTGCATCTAGATTTTTTCATGGGTCATCTGTAAGGTGGTTCCTGAGAATCCTTCCAATTCTTGTCTGCGTGCCTTCCTTGCACTGACCACGACTGACAACAGGCCCTCCTGTTGTGGCCTCATCATTATCATAACGGTCTTTAGAGTGCTTGAACAAGAAAGTGTTTTTCTCTATCTGCTCTTTGAGATCATAATAAGGCTTCATATGGAAGACGTGAACAAAGTCTCTTCATTTTTGTCGTTTCGGGAATGGCTCATAATCCTTGATATCGTATGTTTCATCTGACAGGTGGCATTTGACATGACATGGATCTAAGTATCACTTTAGTAACTTTTGTGACAGCCCAATTTTCCGTACAGTTGTAAAAATCCATACCAGATCTCCTGGGCTGTACACAACAGGTTGGTGCTTGTTGTTATACCACTGAGGGTCCTTTTCCAGGGTGCCCAGTGTCTGTATGTGAACCATCTGCCTTGTTTCTTCAATCCCGGTGATGAGCTGTTTTAGTCATACTGAGTGTTGTCCAGCTGGAACAGGAACAGAGAATCCATTATCTTCTCCACTTCATGACGGAGCAGGAAAAATGACATGAAGCCTGTGGTGTCTTGTCTTGCTGTTTTATAAGCAAATGTCACAACTGGCATTATTGTATCCCAATCCTTCTGCTCAACATCAACTGCATATCTGAGCCGTCCAGAATCCAGTTTATTCGATTGACCCTGTCCTTAATTTAATTACTGGCATAAGTACCATCGATCTCTCTGTGCGTCCACCGCTTGTGGCACTGTTTGAGCTATTGCACATCGATTCTCTTCTGACTGGTTTCCTTGCCGCGTGTGACGCTATGGTGGTGCGCCAAGGCAGTGGGAGATGGACAAGGGATCAAGCAGTGAGCTGAGACGATGCATGGCATCACCAGGGTCGAGTGAGTTTGATTAAGGGGCTATTTGTGGCCGGGCCCAGCATCTGCATTGAAGTTGTTATGTGTAGCACTCTGTCTGTCCGTTTGGAACTATACATGCCATGAGATGAAGACGTTGGTCCAGAGAGGCCTTTCTATCAAGATAACAGCACCTCGGAGCAGGCTGTTTACTTCGTCTCCCGGCTAAGTGTTCACATTCCTAGCGGCCGTGTGATACTGCATCCGTTCCTCACCAAGTGTCAGAGCTGTCAACAACTGGTAGTCTGCATCAGCCCCGGTTGCGCCTTCCGTCATTCCAGCCGCTTTTCATCTGGGATGTATGAAATGCTTCCGGGCGTTGGTTGACACCCTCCTACACCATCGTGAAGGTGCCTGCACATGTTGTGGAGTAATAAATAATAAGTTAAGTGACTCATACAGTACTGTTCTGCAAATTTGTGTGTGTGAATTTGTCAGGATCAGTGGTTGTTCCCCAGGGGCCATCGTTGCCTGCGTCTACATCGTTAGTTGTTTATTCATGTGTTACACCACACTTGCAGTTCAGTTCAACTGAATTATTCTCTTCTCTTTGCTCTGAGTAGCACGTACTCTATGTACATTAACTTGGTTAACATAACTGGGGAATTTATCTGGTTTGTGCCCCTCTTCTGCTGGCTATCGTCTGCATGAAAGATAGTTGTATAGCTTTGTTTTTCTTTTTCTTTTTTTTTTTATCTTCTTGTTGCAGAAAATTTTCCCTCCATGAGGCATCGCCACCTTGTGGTTGTAATTTGGCATTCTATTTATTTGTGTAAGCCCCTTTGTGTCAGAGCTGTAGTTCTTGTTTGCCGTTGGGCACCTTATTCCTCTCCTTTCTGTTTTGAGTCAGCTCATCTGTTTTACCTGTGTGGATGTATTAAATTAACGAGCAACCAGCCCCCCACCTTTAGTGCGATATTGATAAGTAAGCTGAGCTATTTTCATTTAAATTTCAGGGCTCATTTGTAAAATTTATTGTGTGTTGTTTTATTGGCCTTTACTGTGATTTTAATAAGTAAGTTGAGCTCTTTTCATTTAAATGGCAGGGGGCATTTGTAAATAATATTGTACTTACAAGGATTGCTTTCTACCTTCGCTTAAATTGTTGGGCTCATTGTGTCTCTTATTGTATTTTTTACATAGTTCTTTTGTAGTAAATTTCAAGCCTTATTAACTTATCAAAAATGGTTCTCTCAACTTGCCCTTCTGCCTTGCATCACTTATCTTAACTGTCTTGTTGGGCCTTCTGCCTGAAACCTGAACTGACTATGCTTGCTTAAATTCACCCACCAACTACCCATCACTCCCACACCCATCCTCTCGATATTTACTAACGTCTTGTTAAAACATTCTGTAAGACCATTTGTCTGAAGGTGAAAGGCACTTTTCATTCTGTGGACAGTGTCGCAACAGAACATGACTTCGGGAACTTCCCTAAAAGGTCGATTCCAATCTGGTGGAATGGAGCTGTTGCAGGTGGAGTTGGTACCAAATGCCCTGGAGGTGATTGCAGAACATGCTTCCATTGCTGGCATTCCTTGCAGCGGCTCACATAGTGCTTGAAAGATTGATATAGACCTTTCCAGTAATACCTCCCACGTTGACCAGTAGGATGAGTCCATTCTTCATGTCGGGTGCGACTAGTGGGGCAGACAGGAGCTAATGTTTGAAATAACTATTCCTCAGTAGATTCGGTTCCCTCATGACATACAAGACTGACATCCATGGCCATAATCTGGTGCTCGTTCGGTCCAACAGTCATGGCTGCCATAAACTGTTGTAATTCTTCTTTCATAATTTGTTGTATGAGAGGAGTGAAGTCATGCTGGTCTTCCACAATGGCTATAGGGACTACATTTGGGAGTCTGTCATACTTCTTTTGTTCAACCCTCCTCAGTTGCATCTCTTCAATTTTCTGGCACCATTTGATAAACTCCTGTGTCGTTGAAATGTCTTTTAACAGAAGAGCCCAATACATATGTACTGCAAAACCCTTCATCAGGTGTGAAATTTTATCGGCCTCAGTAATATTCGGGTTAACTATGTGACATAGGGTCAATATTATTTATTCCAACCTGGACTTTCCAATTTTATGACATAGGGTCAACACATTCTGTACATACGACTGTGTTGACTCACCATGTTGTTGGGACCCATTCTTCAATTTCTTTTCCGATAAACGAACTTGTCACTGGTGGTCTCCAAACATCTTCTTAAGTTCTGCCTGGAATTCGTTCCGGCTGGAATTCGTTCCAGCTATCGAGCTTCCCTCACTTTCAAACCACTGATGTGTCGTTCCACAAAGGTAGAAATAAATGTTCACCAAGCACATCATGTGATCCCACCTATTATACTTCATGACTTGGCCGAGTCCTTTCAGCCATTTGTTTGGGTCCTGTCCAGCATCTCCCAAGAACACCAATGGGTGTCTGATACAAGGCTGTTTAACCACTGTTTTTGTATCCATGTGTCTTTTGATGACCTGGACCTTCGGAAGGATGCAGTGAGTATATCCTTTGTATTCCAGTTCTTGTCCATGTAGGCGACAGCATTTACGCTGCCTAATTGGTGATGCAGATGTTTTGCAGTATACTCTGTGCCTCCACCAATAAATGCCACGTTGAATATTGCAAGTGGGTCACAATTCGTAGGCTGAGTCATAAAAAGAGCAAAACCCTTCACACTTAGTACAGTTTTATTGCCAACATAAGCACACTCAAAACAGAATGCCTCCTGATTGGAGTGCTCCGCTATTTATACATAGAAAGAATTTTCTGGAACTTACAACTACATCTACCATAGGAAAATGGAAAACATTCCAGAAACAGTAAATACAAAGATTTTTTTTTCTGCCGATGTTGGGATTTAAACCGGGGACCACCAGCACAGCAATCTGCCACACTAACCACTGAACCACGCGTTCTGTTGGAAGACTCATGGCAATACACTCCGACACTTCCCTGGTATATGGCCATGCTGGGTGCATCTGTGTCGACCATGTTGAACATCATTTGTTGCCTTGTAGGATTTGCGTTTTTACCACAGAGCTGGTCGCTATTTCTGGTGCTCTGGAACATTTCCAGGGCTGCCCCATGGAATCTTTTGTTACCTATAGTGACTCCCTAAGTGGTTTGCAAGTGCTCACTAGTGTTTTCCCCCAATATGCCCCCAATGTAATCTATCCCACACATTGTCTTCACCTCTAGCAAGTCTGGCCATTCAGTGGCCTTTGCTTGGACCCCGGGCCACATTGGAATCTCGTGGAATGAACGCATAGATTGACTGGCCAAGCAGGCCACCACCTCACTGGCCCTGGAGACTCGTCTCCAGGAATCGGATCCCCGATTGCAAGGTCTTTGGGTTTTGGAGTTCTGACTCGAATAGACTGAACAAGCTCCCTGCGGTCAAGCCCTCTACAGCCACATGGAAGTCTGCACTGAGGGTGTCTTGTAGGAACTTCTTTGCTCTCTGCCACTTACATATTGACCATATCTGGTTAACTTTCTCCACTGGGAGGACCTGCCAAAGTGCCGCTGTGTCACTTTCTTGAAAGTGGCCCACTGTGACAGTTCTTCAATCTTCCTCCTGCACCTCCTTTAATTCTTGTTGATAATGCCTCAATGGCTGACTGTGTTTTACATTTTATTCATGCAGAGGGCTTTTTATTATTCTATGTAGTAGTGTGTACCTTAGCCTGATATCTCAGGTCCCCACTCCTCCAGCAATTTAAAGCTATTTTCACTTTCGTGTCCTGCTTCTGACTGGAGTTCAAAAAGGGTCAACTACTCGGCATTGCACATTATCAATCATTTACCAGCAACCATAAGAAATTTAACTACAAATAAATTTCATTTAAGAGGAGCCTGAAAGACTTACTAGTGGCCAACTGCTTCTACTTCACTGATGAATTTTTGAAAAGAACGAAATGATGTACTGGATATATTCGTACTATCATACTATAAGTATTATTGTTTTAGCTTGTAAAAAAGAAAAATAATACATATTGGCATGTTCCACAGCCAATAGGATCTCCTCAATACCAATCTATGGAATAAACAACTAATGTAATCTAATCTAAGAGACACCATTGTCACCTGTAGATGCTAAAAGAAGTAGGTGCTCGTCTCACCAGGTGTGTGAAGTGGTTCCCAATGACGTTCTGCAGGAACCAAGTGGGAATAGAGGGCAGTGCCAGATCTTTAGAAAAAATTGAGGCAAGGAACTGACATTGCTGATTATGGATACTTGATTACAGGATGCAGGAATTCATATATATTTTAAAATTAATTGTGAATCAGTCTAGATTGCAGAGATGTTTATTAAGCTATACAGGCACCAACGATAGGCAATGGTCATTTCCTGTCAGTGGTTCTTGTTCAGCCATGTGTTCAAAGATGATTCTGTAACAGAATTGAAATTGGTCTCCTATTAATGACACTCTCTGCAATCTAGTCAGATTCATAATTAATTTTAATGTATACTAAGATCTCTGTATTCCCATATTTTTTACAAAAATATTCCTTTCACATATATATTTTTCATATATGACTTGCAGTTAAGTACTTAATACTCTTCCATCTTCTCTTCCACTATACTTGGAAGACTATTTTCAATCAAATTGGCACACAATGTCAGTTGTTCATAAGGACAATTTTCATGGAATTATTGTCCACAGTTCCCACATTCTGGCTCTGCTGTGCAGCAGAGACATTGGTAACACCTTATTGCTAACAGGACACAAGATTCAATGTCACAGTTCCAAACCATAAATTTAATATCTTTAGGGAAGACATTTCCTTCAGAGATTGTCATGAAAGTATTTGTATCTGTATGGTTACCTTTTGGGACTACCCTGTAAGCATTAGGCAAAATGACATTTGAGATTGGCACATAGCTCCTTGTCTGTCTGGAGTACGAGCTCCTTGCAAAATATAACTTGTTGCAAAATATTCAATGTTTTATTTGGAGCAGTTGTCACTGGTATACCTGTATTAACTTTAAAAACAAATTGTACCAGTGGTTGATAAACAACCCATTCTATAGTATAAAAGAATTTTTAGACACTTCTAATATAGAAATAGAATTTTAATGTTTTAATAGTACAGCTGCCTGGAAAATTATTAATGCAGGATAAATAACTTGTATAAGTACCGTATTATAAAAATTAATGTAGTGCATGTTATTGTGTATATGCAAAGCCTATTTAGCTACATGTGGTCAACGGCAAATAAAGAATCTGAATCTGTAGAATTTGCACTGGGCAGCAAAGGAGCCCTCAATCAATGCACATTTTTCCTATTGAATCAACTTCTCCAAATACGACTTCTATTAATCTCCCTAAGATACTGTTTTGCCACTTCATTTGTTCTGGACACAACAAGTACAGAGTACAATGGTTCACTTACAGTCACATGGCTTGTTCCTGTTCCCTCAGGGTAACCAGAATAGGGAAAAGTGTAAGATTTATAGCTAAGCTCACTGAAAGATAGTGACCCATCTGTTGAGACAATCAAAAGGCCATTGTGTTAGTTCAATGTAATGTGTTGTGTCATACATGTGCCAAATGTCCACCCTGGTGCTATCTACTACTCACAGACTGATCCTTTGGGCACCACCCAGCTACAGCAAAGGTCTTCTGGCACAACAGCTGTTACTGGGAAATGTGATGTTTCAGAAAGACAGGAGCATCTACACATTGGTTTGTGTTGAAAGGCTAAATATAATACCACTGATTCTCACAAAAGGATAATGACAAGTTTTATTAACAAGAAAAACTGCTACAGTTATCTTTAACTCAAGAGGCACACAACCATTAGGCAAGAGACAAAGAGCAGTAAATCTACAAAAAAAGTCTGTATATGCATTTACTCTTTGCAAAGAACTATTATGCCAAAGCATAGACAACTGCAAAGTGGACAAAACATAACAGACAGTAGCACAGTACTTTAAAATAATAATAATAATAATAAACATTTTTAATTGATTATCACAACACTCCCACTTCAATTAACAAATGTTTAACACTTCTGTAGTCTTCTGTCAGCAAGAACTTTAGCATCACCAACATAAAGTAGCTGTCTTATTTTTTCAAAATTGCTTCTAGTGAGTGGTTTGGTAAGAATATCTGCTTGCTGATCTGTAGAGCTTACATGTTCAAGGTTGAAGATTCCCAACTTAAATTTTTCTCGTATGAAATGATACTTCACGTCTATGTGTTTTGTTCGTTTGTGATACTCAGGGTTCTTGATCAACCGGATGGCACTTTGACAGTCCATATACAAGGTGGTAGTAATTTCTTTCTGATTAATAATATTTTGTAAAATTGACTGTATCCATACAATTTCTTTTACAGCCTGACAAGAAGCTAAATATTCTGCTTCAGTTGTTGATAATGCCACCACTTTTTGCCTCTGAGAGCTCCAAGCTATAGTAGCTTCACCAAACTTAACAACAAAACCTGTGGTCGATCTTCGAGTAAGAACATCTCCTGCATAATCTGAATCACAAAAAACAGACAAACGAATATCCTCATTCCTTGGATAATACAAGCCATAAGAAATAGTTCCCTTTAGGTACTTTAAGATTCTCTTCACAGCATTCCAGTGCATATTTTCTGGTTTTTCAAGATGCTGACTAGCATTATGTACTGAGAAAGTGATGTCAGGTCTGGTTGCCACAGACAAATATAGTAAACTTCCAACAGCCTGACGGTATGGAGCATTGATAATTTTTGAGTCATTCCCCATCTCAGAGTACATTTGTCCACGATCAGCAGGAATAGCTACAGCATTGGTATTTTCCATGTTGTACCGTTCCAGTACAGCTCTTGCATATGCCTCTTGGTTTAAGAAGATGGAGCCATCCTTGAACTGCTCTATCTGCAAACCGAGATAATGATTAACACTGCTGGTTGTTATCTCAAATTCTTGTTCCAAATCACTCATTAGTAAATTAATTACTTCCATAGATTCTGATATGATTAGTCCGTCATCAACGTGAATGGCTAGAATGGTCAAGAATTCACCCTTATTATTGACAAAAACACAGGGGTCTGCACTTGTTTCTGTCAGTCCAAATTTGTTCAACACACTGGTGAATCGTTTATTCCATAGTCTAGAAGCTTGTTTAAGCCCATAGATACTTTTCTTCAGCTTGCATACCTTTTTGGTACCATCCTCAAACCCTTCTGGCTGTTTCATATATATTTCAGTATCTATTTCACTGTATAAAAATGCAGTTTTCACATCAAACTGCCTCATATGCATTGCTTTGGATGCTGCAATGGACAAGATTATTCTTATGGAATCAAATCTAACCACTGGACTAAAGGTTTCAGTATAGTTCATGCCTAATTTCTGTCGAAATCCTCTAGCAACAAGTCGAGCTTTAAATCTATCCACAGTTCCATCAGTTCTCCTCTTCACTTTGAACACCCACCTATTGTCAAGTATTTCTTGGTTTTCTGGGGGCTCAGTCAAGATCCAAGTTTCATTAAGATTAAGAGAATACATTTCTTCTTGCATAGCCTGTTTCCAATTTTCTGCATTGTCACATTTCATTGCATCTTGATATGAGATGGGTTCATAGCACTTCGTTATGCAGGTAGAATTTACAGTAGTATAGTTGGCGTATCTGACAGGCTTTTTGATTTTTGACCTGTCTCGTAGGCTGCTTCTAATTTTATTCTCAGATTTGATGACCTCTTGATTGTCATTTTGCATAGAAGATCTACAGTTGGCTTCAGTATTTGATTCTTCTTCAAATATTCTAATTTCTTCTCCTGTTTGATTCAGGGTTTCCTCTTGAGTAGTCTGCTTATCATCAGTTGTCTCAGATATTAGGAAAGGTACACATTCAGTATTGAAAGTTTTCTCTGATTGACAGTCCTTATATAATTTGCCCATGAAAACAATGTCACGATATATTTTAACTTGATCTTTATGAGAAAACCAAACACGATACCCCTTTACTTCTGTATCGTAGCCAACTAGAAAACCTTTTTCACCTTTGGAATCCCATTTCTGCCGTCTCTCCTTTGGAATGTGTGTATAAACCATCTCTCCAAATATCCTGAGTTTGGTCACATCATAATCCAATCCATTCCACATTTTGTGAGGTGATTTGCCATTGACACTGCTTGTACCTGTTCTATTCAAAATATAAGTTGCTGTATTAATGGCTTCAGCCCACAGTCGTATTGGCAGCCCACTTGCATGAATCATTGTTCTTGCAGTCTCCACCAAAGTTCTGTTCTCACGTTCGGCTGCACCATTCTGTTGAGGACAATAAGTTACTGATTTTTGATGTGTTATCCCATAATTCTGCATTATTTTTCGCACTTCATGGTTAATGAATTCTAGTCCATTATCAGTTCTGATCACTTTAATGCCATTTTCAATTTGTTTTTCAGTAGTTTTTATGAAAGATTCCAAGTGTTCCGCAACTTCAGATTTATGTCTTAGAAAATACACAGTTCTCCAATGTGAATAATCATCTTTTAACAAAAGAAAGTACCTTGAACCACCAATAGAATCAACTTGCATAGGGCCACACAAATCACAGTGAATCAGTTCACCTGCCCTTTTTGACTTTGAATCACTTTTGTGGAAAGGTAATTTATGAATTTTCCCAACGACACAATCTTCACACAAACTTTTATCTTCTTCCTTAAATTGAATCTGCCTATCTTTCAGAAACTTTTTCACATGGGGAAAATTTTGATGAGCAAGTCTTTTGTGCCAAATTTTAAGATCTTCCTTGGTAGCCACATTTGCTTGAACACTGTCATTTTCACTAAGTGAAATCTTAAATTTCATCCTATACAACCTTTCTTCACGAACTCCCACTGCAACAACATTCTCTCCCTTGAAAAGTCTGCATGTTGCCTTGTCAGATTTAAATTGTATGCCCTTGTCTAATGCTGCTCCAAGTGAAAATAAATTAAACCGAATATCTGGCACATATAAAACATTTGACAAATACTTTTCATTCCACCTTTTACCATCAAAGGCTAGAATGTTTATGTCGCCTTTCCCATGTGAAGTAATATAACTACCATCACCAATACAGATTTGGACTTCACTCTCAAATGGACTGTAATTTACAAACCATTCAATTTCATTACACATGTGATCAGTAGCACCAGAATCTAAAAACCATGCATTTTTATTTACATGATTGGCTGCTAAAATTTTGCTTATCAAAGCATCCCCTCTTAGTTCACACTGATTCTGACCTTGATGCTTTGATACAGTACTTCTGCATTCTTTTGCACAATGACCGGGTTTATTACACTTGAAACAAATGGTTTTGCAATCTTTAGCCCAATGACCAGGTTTATTACATTTGAAGCACTTACCTTGTTTTCTTGAATTTTTATTTGTAGGACAGGGATTATTCTTAAAATGATTACTTCTTCCTTGTGTACCTGCTGCAAATGCTTCCCCCTTCACGTCTTCCTGAAGATTAAGGCGTTTTTCCTCCATCAATAATCTTGATGTCAAATTTGCTAATGTCTGTTGATCCGGATGTGTTGATTCCCATGCACTCAGAAAATGGTTATAACTTTTTGGTAGTGTCATTAACAGTTTTGTGATCACCATAGAATCTGAAATATTTTCACCTTGATTCCTTAACCGATGTACCAGGTCTTCTAATTGTGAAATATATGTGGGGATCGATACCTAACAACTTTGGACGAGTGTAGTATCTTTCTGTGTTACGAAAGGTCTTTGCTGTAAGGAAGCGGAAACACCAGTTCCCGCCTGACATTTGTATAGTGTAAACGTGTTATAATAAAGTCAGTGTATGAAAGTTGGAGTGTTCGTGTCTTATCCGACCCGATCCTATAAACCTCCACATTGGTGACCCCGATCAAGTGTCGCTTTCGAGTTACCGCCCGAAGTGCTTTCCATCCGCGTCTACCGCGATATTCGCGCTCCCGCGTTCGCATGCCGCCTATTGTCCGTACTGTGCACAATGGCTTCACCTAACGGACCTCCGCCGCCCGGATTCTGCCGTCCCGTGAGCGTGCCTCCACCTGCCGAATACCGACAAGGACAGCAAATTTCTTACAGCTCCGGGAATGCTACTCTGTGTGCAAGCTTCGTCAGTATACCCGTGCCTACTATGGACTCCGGCTTTGTTAGCCCGCCAAAATGCAATCTTACAAGGGACAGCAATGCTGGAGAGGTTCTCTCCTCTACGCCGAGGTTTCCTTCCGATCCCGCTAATGCAGCGGAATTTTTAAGGCTGAACTCTACTCAACAGAACGCTACGGCATTTGAAAGGCCGCCCGTTACATATCATTCCGCGCCTGTTGAACCTCGTGTGCAGGACACCTTTTTCGCCACACCGGGTGTAAACAACGTGTGTAATAGGGTTCATGAGGGTGCCTCGAACGTTTACGACCATAACTTCAGTGTTCCTGCGTCGGTCGAAAATGTTTTGAACACGAACAATGCGGCAGCCGGCGTTCAAACTCCTAATCGTCAGCAGTGCAATATTCATCCGCCACGCCAATGGGACCCATCTACCCGACTTCCGACACACGATGTTGCCTCTGAGGCTCTGCACGCGAACCCTTTTCACCAATTTTATAATATGTCGCCGCAGTTTCTCCAGAATCCATCGCCTGCTAACAGGGACAATTCGCTCGCACAGACTGTTGTTCGACGGTTGGAGAACATGCCCACGCTACCTCCTTTCAAACCTGCTCACCCAGAGTTTTGGTTTAACTTGGTAGAGCAAACTTTCACTGTTTACGGGCTTGACGACGACGCGCGTTTTTACTGCCTTGTGAACCATCTCCACGAGCGCGTCGAATTAATCTACGACCTTGTCAAGAACCCTCCCTCGACAGGGAAGTACACGGCAGCCAAGCAGACGATTCTGCAACGTGTGTCCAAAACAAGGAGAGAGAATGTCAGACAACTAATATATGAAGAGCGTCTCGGCGACAGGTCTCCATCACAGTTGTGGCGATGCCTCCGTTTACTTGTCAGCGAACACGACTTGCCAAACGATACACTCACCGAGATTTGGACAGAGAAACTGCCTCTGCCTGTACAGACTGCAATCTCCGCATACGAGGACAGGTCAGTTAACGAACTCTTACGCGCCGCCGATAGAGTCCATTCTGCCCGGCTACGCGAACTCCGCGCCAGCGCTTCTAGACCGCCTAATACAAGATCTGTCAAGTCAGTTGCTCTACCGGCACCTTCATCTCGACGCAGCGACGGCGCTTCTGACGCCGCGGAAGATCATGGGTCGCAGCTTCCTCCGCCCCCAGCAATGACATACTGTTTCTTCCATTATAGATTTGGAGAGCAAGCACGCAATTGCAAACCACCGTGCTCCTACCCAAACTACAATCGCAGGTAGGCAGCGGCGCAACCTCCTGCAAACTAAACGAGCGCCACCCAACTTTACATTCTGTGTCACACGCCACTAGAAACCATGGCCGGGTGTACGTGAAAGATCTCTCCTCTGGAACAAATTTTCTAGTGGACACCGGAGCCGATGTGTCACTGCTCCCTGCTCGCCTCGCTAACAGGAAGATTCACCGGCAGAAGACTACACTTCGAGCAGTCAACGCATCGCATCTTCAGTGCACCGGCCTAACCTCTTTTAATGTCACCCTCGCCCCCAAGTGCGAGTTAGAGTGGAGATTTTTAGTTGCTCAAGTCGAAGAACCTATAATAGGTATAGATTTTCTTAGGCATTACAAAATAACAATAGATTTAGCAAGCGATCGCGTGTTCTATCCGGCGTGCAACTTGTATATTTCTTGTGTGCCTGCCAGTGTTCTAACTAAGGACAAAGATAACGTTCGCCTAGCTACCAAAAGCGCTAATCTCCCCGGCGAGTCTCTCGAGTGGTCAAACAAGTGGCTCGCAGAGCGAATCGAATCTACGAATCACGAACTTCATCGTCGGCTGCAGGATTTAAGCTCAGAGCTGTCATCTGTCCGCGAACAGCTCAACAGTCTTCAAGCATCCTGCCCGCCTTCAGTACTACAGGTTAGTCAGTGTTCTAGTGATCCTGCGCCCGCGCGCAACTGTGACAGGGATTCCTCTACCTGTAACTGCGTTTGCGCTCGTCCTCATTCTGACAGTGTTATTACGAGTGCTACCCCGCCTTCCCGCCTACCCGGACAGTCAAATTTCCGCGCGCAGGCTAGTGTCAATAACTCACAGCAATCAGCTGTTTCTATGCGCCCGCTGCTGCCCTCAGCCTCGCCAGCGGCGCCTTCCGCAACTATTACTCAGTGTACCAACTCAACCCAACGCGGCTCGCCTGTTTGCAACTCTCTACCTACGGGCAGTTGGCAATCGTGTAAACTCTCGACGCCAGCGCCGCAGCTTCGCTCGGAGGCCGATACGCTCGCGCCTATACAAACTGTTCCCTCGCACACGGCGCCCCGCGTTGCCTTAGTGAGTAACGGAACTGTTCATAGACTACGCCTGATTGACGGACCGCCTATTTCGTGCCGCCCTCGTCGTCTCAAACCCGAACTTATGCCCGTTGGTCGCGAACAGATCGACGAACTAATAAAAGGTGGAATTATTGAACCCTCTTCGGGATGTTGGTCGAGTCCGATTCATTTCGTCGCAAAGAAAGACGGCACTTGGCGCATGGTAGGAGACTATACGAAGCTTAATTCTCGTACCATCATCGATAAATATCCCGTCCCCAACGTGTCAGACTTTAACCACGCTTTGGCCGGCGCCCGGTGTTTCTCGGTGATAGACTGTAAACGTGCCTATCACCAGATTCCTATGGCCCCGGAGGACATAGAAAAAACGGCAATCACCACACCTTTCGGACTGTTCCAATACAGATTCATGCCTTTCGGGTTGCGGAATGCTGCTCAAACCTGGCAAAGGTTTATCAACGAGGTGCTGTTCCACTTAGACTTTTGTTTCGTCTACCTCGATGATATTTTGATTTTCAGCCCTACTGTGGAAAAGAATAAGGAACATTTGCAGATAGTTAAGGACACTCTCGTTGCAGCTGGTGTAGAGCTTAATAATAAGAAGCTGCAACTTCACAAACCTTCAGTTCTGTTTTTGGGATATGTTGTTTCAGCTGAGGGCCTCACACCCCCTGTTGACAAGGTCAAACCTGTTTTAGAATTACCACGACCTGACACTTATAAAGAATTACGTCGTTTCCTAGGAACAGTTAACTATTATAGGAAACATTTGCCAGCTGCTGCTGAGGTTCAGGCACCTCTCACAGATGCCTTGGCAGGCCAAAACACTACCGGCATCCGGCAGGTTCCGTGGACCCCAGTAATGGAAACAGCCTTCGAGAAACTGAAGCATCTATTAGCAAATGCTGTAACTGTGGCTCACCCGCATCCAGATGCCACCCTCTTTATTACAACAGATGCAAGTGACTGTGCTATAGGTGCTGTTTTGAGTCAATCTGTCGGAGACGTTACATCCCCCCTCCAGTTCTTCTCAAAGAAGCTGAATAACGCGCAAAAGAAATATTCTGCCTTTGACAGAGAATTGCTGGCTGTCTATGAGGCAGTGAAACATTTTCGTACGGAAGTTGAGGGACGTGGCTTTTATATCCTCACGGATCACAAACCCCTTGTGGCCGCCATCCAGAAACCTCCGTCTGACCCTCCGCCACGACGTTTCCGTCATCTTGATTACATCCTACAATTTACAAGTGACGTCAGATACATTAAAGGTGCAGACAATATTGTAGCAGATTTCCTGTCCCGTGTCGGAGCTGTCACTTCGGTTCTCGACCTATCAGACCTCCCGCAGCGGCAGTCAGCTGACCCAAACATAATGCAGCTCATCAATGACCACGACTCTTCCCTTAAACCCGTCAAAACTACTTTCCCAGGTGTGACCGGAGAAGTGTGGTGTGACGAATCTACCGGTTCTCTGCGACCTTTCATTCCCAAGGACCTACAGAGACAAGTTTTTGACAAACTGCATAGCCTAGCCCATCCTGGAGTGCGAGCCTCCACCAGACTTGTTACTGAGCGTTTTGTGTGGCGTGACATGCGACGCGATTGCCAAGTCTGGGCCCGATCGTGCATTCCATGTCAGCAAAACAAAGTTTCCAGGCACACCACCCCCCCGCTGGGTACTTTCTCCCAACCACACAAACGTTTCCAACACCTACACATAGACTTGGTAGGCCCACTCACTCCTTCTGAGGGGTTCAGATACGTACTCTCCATCATAGATAGGACTACACGTTGGTTCGAAGCCACCCCACTCCCGAACATCACTTCTGAGACTGTTGCTCGTGCCTTTATAGACACTTGGATAGCACGCTTCGGGTGCCCGGCAGTGTTGACAACCGATCAGGGGCGCCAATTCGAATCCGCTCTGTTTTCTGACATTTGTAGGTTGTGCGGCATCTCCAAGATCCATACAACTGCCTACCATCCTCAGAGCAACGGACTCGTCGAGAGATGGCATAGGACTCTTAAAACTGCCTTACGCTGCCATGGCCCTCTTTGGACTGAGGCCCTGCCCTTCGTACTTTTGGGGTTACGCACCACTTTTAAAGAAGATTTAAAAGGTTCAGTAGCTGAATTTGTCTATGGTCAACCCCTTGTTTTACCAGGTGAACTAGTTGCCCCCACGCCCGTGGCTTCGCCTTCAGAGCTTCCATCCCTGGTAGAACGCGTCAAACTACATTGTAGCAAACTTCACCCACAACCTCCGGCACACCACACACCACCTCGTACTTATGTACCCGTTGCACTTAGTTCGTGCACATATGTTTTCCTGCGTGACGACACCATTAAGGCCCCCCTTCAGCCGCCTTATACTGGTCCTCACAAGGTGCTCCGTCGTGCGGCAAACACCATGGACATTCTCCTGCACGGTTCCAAAACTACCGTTTCACTGAACCGAGTGAAACCGGCTCTAGTTGAGCCCGCTTCCGATGACTCCCCCACACCCTCACCCCCACCCTCTTCGAACGACTCAGGCAATCGGAGTCATTCTTCTTCACAACCCCTCACCCATTCTTCGAACAACTACCTTTCTGGTGGTCCACAACATTCGAGTCAGCCCTCTGATCCCCATCCTTTCCGAGGATTTTCACCTCGCATGACTCCCTCCTCACAAAACTTCACCCTTTCAACCCCTTCTTCCTGCACAAGTTCGTTGCGCCCATCAAGCGGCAAGAAATTGTGTCCACATCGGTCCTCCACACCTGTTTCCCCTGGCCGTTTGCCTGCCACAACTACTCCTACCACACCCGCCTCGGATGCATCACCCTCCTTATGTCGGGGTTTTGCCACCCCCACTTGCAGAAGTACGCCTCCCTCCACTGCTACCGAGGTAGAATTCAAAACTAGGGTTGACCCAGATCATATCTGTAACCTCAGCGTGTTAGTGCAGGGTGTTTCAGTGTTCATCATGCTCGCGTGTGACGATAAAAGTGATCAGGAAGGTGGTGTAGTGCAACGTGTGGTTCGACGCATCACAGCTTCCCACCTCGCCTCCGCAGGCAATCTACGTGCGTTCGTCCGCCCGAACGGAACCGTCATTGTGCGGTTCCCAGCAGATCATCGAGGCCCCCCACAACAATCGACAAGATTTGGACGTCGGCTTCGCCCACCATCCACCCTCAAGGACTTCGAGACTACCGTGCCGGGTTTTGCCCCACGGTCACCCACCAACCGCCCCCTACCTGAGGATGCACAAGAGCTGCCAGTCACCTTTCTGCATCCCCTACCAGCTGTGTAATTTTAATCTTTTAAGTTTTTTTTTTTTTTTTTCATGTACTCCATACTGCCGGGGGGGGCTATGTGGGGATCGATACCTAACAACTTTGGACGAGTGTAGTATCTTTCTGTGTTACGAAAGGTCTTTGCTGTAAGGAAGCGGAAACACCAGTTCCCGCCTGACATTTGTATAGTGTAAACGTGTTATAATAAAGTCAGTGTATGAAAGTTGGAGTGTTCGTGTCTTATCCGACCCGATCCTATAAACCTCCACATATATGTAGCCATATCATTTGAAATATCCTTTTTTAGGTTATACCATTGCTGCTGGAGTAAATGTATGCTTACACTGTTTTTCTGTTCATAAACTGAAAGTAATTTGATCCACATAGCAGCTGAAGATTCACAGTTAATGATATGTAGCAATGGCTTGTCTTCAATTGATGTTCCAATAACTTTCTGAGCTGCATTGTCCAACTTATTCCATCTTACAAGATCTTTTTCATACTTCAGCCTTGCTTCAGTATTCATGTTGTCATTACACTCTGGTTTAATTACTTCACCTGTGACAATGTCCCAAGCTCCCATAGCACTTAAAGTAACACGAACTTGAAATTTCCAGGCAGACCAATTTTCAATGCCTTTGAGTTTTGTAATTCTAGAAATTTCGTTTTCCATCATTTTAACACAGCAGAAATAACCTTAAAACTTTTGCTCACACAAGTTTAATACTACAATAATGCACCCACTATTCAGTTTTACTTTTGTCAGTTCAAAACTTGTCACTCAGTGATTACTGGGCCCATAACCTGTTGAAAGGCTAAATATAATACCACTGATTCTCACAAAAGGATAATGACAAGTTTTATTAACAAGAAAAACTGCTACAGTTATCTTTAACTCAAGAGGCACACAACCATTAGGCAAGAGACAAAGAGCAGTAAATCTACAAAAAAAGTCTGTATATGCATTTACTCTTTGCAAAGAACTATTATGCCAAAGCATAGACAACTGCAAAGTGGACAAAACATAACAGACAGTAGCACAGTACTTTAAAATAATAATAATAATAATAATAAACATTTTTAATTGATTATCACAACAGTTTGCATGGAGAAGAAATATCTTAGTCATAAGATAAATGGGATATGGGAGAATGCATCAAAAGATAGGAAGTTGTTACCTCCTGCAATATCTTGGGTCCCTGTGCCAAGCTGGTGTTGTGCAAATGGTAAAATGAATGTATGTTGTGGTACTTATGTAGATATGAAGAAACTTCAGCACAGTGAGATGTTTCAAACCAGTTCTTGGACTAAGTACAGTCACTACAACAGCCTGGACAATAATAGTAATGAATACATTTCAATCTAGTTCCAAAAATTCGTACCTTGTACATTTATAAATGAATGAGAGCACATTTAGGAAATAGAAAAGACCTAAAATTTTGACCTTCAGTTTGCTGTAATACCTAACAATTGTACATAGGCCTTCCATTATCATTTTTCCCAGAAATCTCTTAACAATTTTTAACAGCACAGAATGGTGGAGCGGGTATTTCGGATGATGAAAATAGCTAGACTAATGCCTTCTCAAGGCACATGAAATAGAACATAAGATAGGGGGAAAAACTAACAAAAAAGGGCGAGTTCGTTAAATGTCTGCCACTTAACTGCTACTGACCGGATAAATAGGCTCCACTGTGTAGCTGTTATAAACTCCTTAATTTTGTATCTGAGGTAGCAACGGAACACTAAGTTTTACTCCTTCAAACCGTCTTGATTGCAAATTTTATTAGTTAATGACGCGTTTCGCAAATTTAGCAGGGCATCTTCAGATTATCTGCGTGACAGAATTTACACAAAATTACAAGGCGGAATTACAAACGGTTATAATGGTACATGGGCTTATTTTGTGTTAAGAAGACAATAAAAATGGTAAACAAAGCTTACAATGCGCTTTCCGTAGTGTGACACCGTAAGTTGTTATTGCGGTGATTCTATTTTTCTGGAATATTTTTTTGATTTTCTTGTCCCCCTACAAATGATCGGGTAACTGTAATAAACACCGCAATAACAACTTACGGTGTCACACTACGGAAAGCGCATTGTAAGCTTTGTTTACCATTTTTACTGTCTTCTTAACACAAAATAAGCCCATGTACCATTATAACCGTTTGTAATTCCGCCTTGTAATCTTGTGTAAATTCTGTCACGCAGATAATCTGAAGATGCCCTGCTAAAGGGCGAAACGCGTCATTAACTAATAAAAAAATTTGCAATCAAGACGGTTTGAAGGAGTATTTATTCTAACTGATTGCTGTACACCATGGATTGGAAATCATTTCACTAAGTTTTATGTGTATTTTCAGATGATTCACAGTAAAACTGAATTATCAGATCAAAACCCAATTAACTCGAGCCGCGTGGCCTACCATAAAAAATGTTTGTAAACCCAATAAAAAGAGGAAGAAGCAGAATAAATAAGAAAATACGCACCGAAACCCACATGTTCGACAAAAATAAACAAAGTATACCCCTACTGAAAAAAAAAGGCGCCAAGACGAACTGTAAAGAATGGTCGGGCCATTTTGAGGTATTATTACATAAATAACAATTTGATTCTGTTATTCAATGTTATGTTAAGACACTAGTATTTCCATAAATTAATTCATAATGTTCGAAACGTAAAATGAATTCCTGCTGAGAACGGGCGTCCTGGTGGAATGCAAGCGCATCAAACTTGTTACCTTACCTACCGTTTCCAAAACAAACAGAGAAATAAATGAGATGTGTGCCTAGAATAACGTAACTTTCGTATGTTAATACCGATCAATACAAAATAAACAACTTCGCTATCCAGTGACACTGTAAGTTACTTTGTGTTCAAAACTTTCTGGTCTGTGTGTTATTTCTGGGCTGTTCATCGATTCAGGTACGGTAACTAAAGTTCGGATAGTTACGACAGTTTGTAATATTAACCCAGCGACGAAGCGCTGGGCGATATTAGCACACGAAGGAATGCATACTACGAATCAGGCTGCATTATCATCCATTGTTTCATTCATTTTTACCGCTGCAGATGACCTTACGTTTTTGAAGAATGCGATATAAAATAATAAAATCACAAGTTTCTACAGTTACTCACAATGGCGAAGATAAATTCAGACAATACAACTTCAGCAACAACAAAATCTAAAAGCTTCTCCCAAGCAAATATTTCCAATAGAAAAGGTATTGGGTCCAAGCAAAACAACAGAAATGATAAAAAGGCGTGTACAGAAATATCATTCAAGGATTTTCTCTGTTTTCTTCGAACTGCATACCAAATAAACGAAAATGTGAATGGCCACTCAACTGATGTAGCAATTGACTGGCAAGAGGTTGCTGCAAATGAACTTGTAGCTACATTGATGGGATTAAACGACCCGGAACTCAAGAAACGCGTAGGCCTAGGACTACAGACAAACAAAGAAAGTTTAGTAGAAACTACTGAAGTAGAAACAAAGACAGAAAACGAAAAGAAGGCAGAAATCAATTTACAATCAATTGATAATGCATCCTCCTCTCCATTGGAAAGACTTAAACTGAATAGGAAAGATGCTATAAGTGAATTAATCGCAAACAAGAAACTGTTAGACGGCTGTAAGAATATGGAGCACTTGATGAAACGAAAACTTAACGAAGTCATCCAGGAAGGGCTCCTAGATTCAGTTTTACCATATGTTGTCCCCAAACTTGGTGTTTCTCACCAGCAGCAGAATAAAAAGACGCATAGTGGTGAATCGAAGAAGACATTGGAAAAACATTCACATCATCAACAACTTCACAGAGACAAAAATGTAGGTGGAAGAAGGAAGTCATCTAGTGGAGAGTAAGTATGCTTGCCACATAATTTCAACAATACAATAAGTACCGTACCAGTACGGTCGAGAAGAGAAATTACTGAATATTGTATAGGTAACCAAACTTGATTCTCTGTCTCTTTGTTTATGAGAGAAAATGTTTATCCTTGTTTTTATTGGCCATTTTATAGTCACACTTTTGTTTTGATTGTGGAATGTACCTTACATTCTAGTCGGAAAATGTGATTAAATTTGTCTCCAAAGCAGCAAATTCTTAATGTTCATTTTCTGACACATCTGTATTGTTAAAATTCCCTCTTGTACAAATCACTGTTAAGTTTCTAACGGCAGCAGTTCGCACTACTTATATTCAGTTTAATGTATTGAGCTGTTTTCTCACCTCATTCAGTTGTGGGGTTGGAGGAATGAAAGCTTCAGTGCCTCTGTGTGCAATAATTAGTGTAATCTTGTTTTCGCCATTGAACATTTCACGGTTAGCTGAAGACCCAGCACTGCCTCCAGTATTTATTTATTCCATACTCATGTTAGAGTATCTCTTCCCTCCTCCCATCTCTTCTCTCTCTCTGTCCATCTCTCTCTATTCAACTCCTCCTCTTCCTCACTTGACCTATCCCACCCCCTCCTTGGCCTGTTTCTGTTTAACTCCACCTCCTCACTTGCCTTCTCACTTTTCTTTCCACCTTTTTCTTTTTCCTTTTCCTCCCTGTGCATGGACGGTGTGGTTGGCTGAGAAATTACTGTAGCTAATTTTGAAGGGTGCCGGATCCCTTACTGTGTCACATCTCCTCACACCCCTCTCCACGAGGAAAAAAAAAAAAAAAAAAGGCTATCCACGTCAATTTAAGTGTGCTATACAACCCACCGGCTTTGACCAATGACATCATATCTGAATGGAAGATGATAGTTTGTTTACAAGCAGAACATAGATTATAGACTGTGATTTTGTGTTTAAAAAGTGATGTGTAGCTTCTCTGTGATGGTTCGGTATAGGTTAACCAAAGGTCCCCCACCCCACAAGTGATTGCCAATAGCTCAAATTTTTGGACTGAGACCTGTTATTGATGGTACATTCTGTTGTAAAACTCTGTCTGACAGAATCTGTGATTTGTGAGTAAAATCACAGATTAGGCCTATTTATTATCTACAATACACAAGTATTGAGATATTATTTTGTATGTTTATATTCACTGATAGTATTTGTTTTGCTAGTTTGTATATCTGCATAGTGTATCTTGTGAGACTCAGATATGACGTCACTGGTAAAAGCTGATGGGTTGTATCGTGCACTTCAGTTATGCCAAAAATCTCATCTAACTTCTAACTTTCATGATGACCTGTAAAACAGTGTAAAGTTTATTGCAAGGTACCCTCTGGCATGCACCAACAGCAGCTTGTGGATTAGAAAAATCTCCGTAAAGACATGTGCATACATGAGGCAACTTTCACAGTAATTGGTAAAATGATTTTAAAGTCTGTAGTAAGGTGCCCTCTGTTATACACCACACATGAAGTTTTATGTAAACAGTAATTTTCTTATTGCTTTGATTGTGTAAGTTTGCAAAATGTCATCAGTATTGGAATAATATTACAGGTTGGTGACGAAATATGTAACTGAAGTATCCTTCTCCAAGCACCAAGTAAATTTTACATAGATAGTGATCTACCTCATTCTTTGAAGTTGAAGTGTGCAAAATTTCATCAGGATCAGAATAAAACAGTAGATTTCTCTGAATCTGTAAGTAAAGTACCATCCACCATGAACTGTATGAAGTTTTATGCAGACTGTGACATTCCACGTGTTTTGAAAGTTGATATGCAAAATTTTACCAATGTTGGAACAGAACTATACGTTTGTATGCAAACACAAAGATAATACACACAGACACCCTATTTTATATAGACATTCTTCACTTAATGCCAGTTTCCCACTGTTTAAAAGTAGCTAGGCGTTTGTGGCATGGTTGACTTTAACTTCAGGTGTCCATCAGCTCAGGTTCTTTATCATTAATGTGATGCTCTCCCATGCCTCAAACAATTCTGTGATCAATCAAGCTGCCCACTTTCATATTAATATCACCACTTAGTACTATTTGGTATTGGTTCCACAAACCTGATCAATATTCTAGAATGGGTTGTAAATTCAAATGACAAACTCTTTTGGTCTATTGGTAGTGACATAGTTTTCAGATCATAATCATCAGCTGACCAAAATTAATTTTAAATGTGGTTGTCAAATCAAATCATTTCATTTGTCTGAAGACAACATCGATAACTGTCATACTGTGAAACATAGCAAAATAATATTTATTACTGTACTGCACTAATAAAGAAACAAAAATTTATTACTGGCCACTGATGTTGCTTCACAAATAAAAAAGCGAAAGGTGTATGGCACAAAAAACTTTTGTTGCAATGGATGGAAATACACATCCACTAATTTTCCAAACAACTAAGGACGATGGGAAATGAAAAAAATCATGTCAACATTGTTGTTGCATGAGACATTATCAGATATATATGTTATTACATTGTAGACAACAGTGTTATCACATATAGACTGTTAGTTTACATTTGTATATTACATAGGGTGGTTTGTATTGAAAATCATTTAGCTAACCTTATAATAAATTTCTTAAGTAATTTATACTATCCTTAACATTCATTTCTTAAATAATTCACTCAACTGGTTGTAGTGCAGTTTATGAGTCCGCGACTGGTACTTGATGTGTAGGCGTTGGCAACGGTGCGATGGATGATGGGAGGTGATGGCAGACAATGAAGAGTCGCGTTCGGCGGCCAATAAGAGTGTGTATTTGATGTAAATTTGGCATCAGTTTTAAAATTTGTTCTGGTGTTGTGTACAGAATTTTTAGTAACTTAATCAATATTTCATTTATAATATGAACGTATTGTGTTTTTTACAGTTTTTTTATGATTTATATGGAAGGTGCAATTGTGACAGAGTGATATACTGAACAACCGTCCATATACATGTAGTATTTACAAGGATAATCAATTTACTCAATGGACAAGGATACACCAACAACTTGTTACCCACCGAGCAGGGACTGCATTAATTATTTATTTCATGGTAATCAGAAAAGGTGCATGTTCTTTCAAAATCATTGACAGAGAATGAAGGGAATAATCTTTTGTGTGCACCATGAAAGAAATAAATAAATAATGCTATTTCTGCTCTAAGGTTGACAGTGTTTTGATGTACCCTTTTCCTATGAGTATATTAATCATCCTCTTAAATACTACATGTTTATAAACCATAAAGACTAAAGCTATTTCTTAATGGCCACCCCAAGTGACTCCTGATTGGCTGCCTTCATCTGCCTCATCCATCACACTGTTGCCAACACCTACACATCAAGCACCAGTCGCATACTCAAAGTGCACTTTAACCTACTCACTCACAGAAGAACTCATCAATGTTATAGAAGGACTTTCTTTTTAGCTATGATACAGTCACAATTTTAAATTTATTGTGTGGCACAACATTAACACTTCATGGAATTTTATTCGGAAATTCCTTGCCATTGTGAGTGAAATTGTTTTTTGTCTGGATAGTCTCTCCCATGGAACATTTATCTAGTTTCAGTTTTTATAAATATGAAATTTTGGCCTCATTTTATATGCACGGGTATATGCATATAAAAGATCCTGGAGTATTTAAAAACCGGGAACAGTAAGTGTTTTGTACTTGATGAAGGATTCTTTACAGGAAGTTGTATTTTGTAGACTAAAAAGGCATCATATTTCTTTCTTTTGCCAGAGGAGGACATTCTTAGCACCAAAAATGTTTCCCCAAAGTATTATCCCATAGCAGAAGTGTGTATGGGAAAGTGAGTAATAGTCCATATGGAGGAGGTCTTGATTGACACAGCTTTTTTTAATTTTCTGATCAGGTATTATACTCGAGATATTTATTGCATACCTTATCTGTCTGGACTTTCCAGCATACCTTATTGTCAAGATGGATGCCCAATAATTTCACTGACTTATCCTTAAGCTTCCTGAAGGAGCAAAGTATGTTTTCTCTTTTATTAGCATCTAGTTTTAATCTGTTATCCCTAATCCATTGAGTTGCCTTTTTCATCACTTTGTCATTCATTTCTAACACAACCATTTCATCAGTATGAGAAGTTGTGTCATCTGCATACATTACTACTTTGCTTGGAATCAGATCTGGCATCTGATTAATGTGTACAACATGAAAGGTCCCAGAACAGAACCTTTTGGGACACCATTCTTTACATACAGTAAGTCAGTTTTTTTGTTTTTGTTTGCATTAATAGTAACCTTTCATTGCCTGTTGGCTAAATATGATCTCAGAACTGCTCGTTCATTGCCTTTTATGCCGTAATATGCTATTTTGTTTATTAGAAAATCATGTGTGACTGTCAAAGGCCTTGCCGAGATTCACTATAATGGCATGAATGTGTTGTTTATTTTCAAAGTCATGTATAATGTAGAGTAATGGTTGTACAGTTGTTGCAGCCCATCATTACAAAAACACTGTTGTCAAAAAGTCTGAGGTTACTATTGCATGCCACTTCAGTAATGTACAAAAGAAACAGTGAGGATCCCAACATACTTTCCCCAGCTGAATTAACATACAAGATGATGAGTGGTGTCCTCTTTACCAAGAAATTATCTTTCTTTAATAAACACTGATTTGGGCATGGGTAACATTTGTAGAAGTCACGAAATACTGAGTCCATCTGCTTTCCTTGAGTCATGATTTTTAGGATGTCATGTAAGAAATATCTGTGTTGGAATTAGTTATTGTATTATTAATGTAATAAGAAAAATTGTCATATTGGCTAGATTTTGAACACTCCAGTCTCTTTGACTGACTGTAAATATATTGTTTTGCACTAAACATTTAGGCCTTTTTACACTTCAAGTTCTGTATTTTCAATAATTTGTGTGTCTTCAGCATACATGGTGGCTTTCTGATTTAATTTTCTAGAGAGTTATATTAACACTATCAAGTGCTGAACATTGCAATACATCATGTTTGATTGTCAGTAATTCCAAAATATAATCAGATTCTGTCCATTGCTTTGTTAAATTTTTTAATGACTTGAAAATGGCCTGTAACTAATGTACTCATAATAATGGTGTTGCTGTAATTTGCTAGATTGTTGGATTATTTGGTCAGTTGTGACTTCAGAAGACTGTTTCCAGTAGAAAACCAAGTATTACATCCTTTTACAAATATTTTTAATAATGGAGGATACATAACAATTCACAGAAATTAAATTTTTGGCCATGGCCTTCATCAGAAGGACAAACACATACATTCACTCTATGACTCAGACAACTATATACACAACCATCATGTCTGGCTACTCCAGCGACACAAGCATCTGGACTGTAACTGATGTGGGGAGTGGAGGGAGAAGGATGCCGGGTAGGTGGGGTCAGCAACACACCCAGTTGTGGCTGGTTACTGTTCTTCCACACAAATAATTTCAGCCCTTATTGACCAGCACCTCCAACCAATTGTTTGAGACCTAACCTTCCACATCCAAGATACCAATTACCATTTTCCAGAATTTTTTATTGAGTGATCAAAGTTGTTTTATGTTTTGTAGTGCATACTAACATGTCAGTGAAAATATTGAACACTGCTGGAATATGTCTGAAATGTTCATATTTTTATAACCATAAAACCAACAAACGTTATAACAAAATACATCCTGGAAAAATTGTTCTATTGACCATCACTGATATAAAACTCCTAACTGTCTACTTTGCTTAATAAACTGCCTGTATTTTTGGAAGTGAGAGAAATAATTTGTTCTGGATGTTGCTCTTCCAGCTTTTGTTCTACACTTTTTGTTTTTTGTTTTGGATACAATCTTCTTCTTTCATGTCATTATTATATATAAAATTATTGGAATGCATTTAAATTTGCTTCAATTAGAAATAAAATAATCTAGAAATTCATTTAATAATAATAAATATAAAAAATAGAAAACGGAAGACTTACCCAAAGGACAGGCTTGGTCGACAGACACAAATAAAATCACACACAAACACACATACAAGCTTCCGCAACCGCTGGTCGCTTCTTCAGGAAAAGAGGAAGAAAGGAGAGGAGAAAGGAAAGGATATGGGTTTTAAGAAAGTGAAAAAGGAGTCATTCCAATCCCAGGAGTGGACGGACTTACCTTAAGGGAAAAAAGAAAGGTAAACAAATACATACACACACTCAAAAACATCCAAATGCAAACACACCTAGACAGACATTTGTAAAAAGCAAAGAAGTTGGACAGAGATACCACTTGAGGCAAGAGGCTCTGTCCACAGAACCGAGGCAAAGATGCTAAAGAAGGTGGGCGGGAATTTGAATTTAGTGGAGGTTGAGACCAGGTGGGCAACGGGAGGAGAGACTAAGCTGAAGGGCAAGTTCCCATCTCTGGAGTTCTGAAAGGTTGGTGTCGGTGGGAAGTACCCAGATAACCCGGACGGTGTAACACTGCACCAAGATGTGCTAGCAGTGCACCAGGGCATGTTTAGCCATAGGGTGATCTTGATTATCAACAAATACTGTCTGCCTGTGACCGTTCATGCGAATGGACAGTTTGTTGCTGGTCATTCCCACATAGAACGCTTCACAGTGCAGGCATGTCAGTTGGTATCATGTGGGTGCTATCGCAAGTGGCTCTGCCCTTGATCATGTACACCTTTCGGGTTACTGGACTGGAGTAAGTGATGAGGGAAGGGTGCATAGGGCAGGTTTTACAACTGGGACGGTTGCATGGGTAGAAGCCAGAGGGTAGGAAAGGTTGTTTGGGGATTTCATAGGGATGGACTAGGAGGTTACGAAGGTTAGGTGGGCGGCGGAAAGACACTCTTGGTGGAGTGGGAAGGATGTCATTAAGGATGGATCTCAATTCGGATTTCGGGGCAGGATTTAAGGAAGTCATATCCCTGCTGAGTGGACTCTGAAGGCGGACTCTTAAGGTAAGTCCTTCCACTCCTGGGATTGGAATGACTCCTTTTCCACTTCCTTAAAACCCATATCCTTCCCTTTCTCCTCTCCTTCCTTCCTCTTTTCCTGAAGAAGCGACCAACGGTTGCGAAAGCTTGTATGTGTGTTTGTGTGTGATTTTATTTGTGTCTGTCGACGAGCCTGAGGCACACTCATCCACACACGTCAGCCATTTGTGGCCGCCCAACACAGACTGTATTGGGTGGCCAGAGATGGCTGACGTGCATGGATGAGTGTGCCTGACTGATTGTGCGGATGAGTGATCTCTGTCTGAGTAAGGCTGTGGCTGAAAATTCCTTACTGGGCCTTCCATTCTAGAAATTCATTTCTGATTCATTATACAAATATAAATTATGTATAAACTACTAGTTAGAGTTTTTTTAATTACTAATGCATTTTCCTAGAATGTAAATGTGGTCCAGATAAACTTAGTTTTCATAGTGCTGCTTGCCACTGATTTAGTCTCTGTCTGAACGTTACCAGATTTTTACATTTGTGTTGTGCAGATAATGGAATAGTTAGCATGCACTTACAATAAATATAACATATTGGCCAGTAGGTACCATTTTAATATTTGGATGATATATTCCATTGTAGTTTGTTGTGTAAACTTTTACTTGTTCACAAAATAATCAGTGGTGATACATGCAGTTATATAAAAATCACCATAAACAGTGATGAAAAAACAGTGAGCATTTGCCCATATGTAATAGTAATGTAGCAGACAGAAACATGAAACATCACCAGCTTTCGAGTTACTGTTGGTTTACATGCGCGCGCACACACACACAAACACACATGGTTGTGCGCACACTCACACAACTACGTTTATACTCTCTTTGAATAAACCATCTTCTACCCCGACCTGTACCTTCCATTGTTGAAAGTATCCAACAGACTATTTCACAAACATATTTTGTAAACTATTTTGATCATTTTGCAATACTGCTAACTCATTCTAACAAAAGAGTTATCAATTAAATTACTGTCCTCAGATACAATATATTAGTAAAGCTCTCGTCATGGACTTTATTTTACTGAGAACAATCCATAATTTCTATATAGCAGCCTTAAAGTCTTCCTTTATCAACACAAATTTCTCTATTAGATGGGGATTGTCAATATCTTTACGAGCTTCCTTACTTCATGAAGCTGTATTAGAAAGATGAAAAGAGACAGAGAGAGATGATGTGGCCAGAACGGCAGTCGCGCGCGCGTGTGTGTGTGTGTGTGTGTGTGTGTGTGTGTGTGTGTGTGTGTGTGAATTTTCTATGTGAATGTCTGTGAGTTGCAACTTGATATTATATTATTAGCACTGTATATAGAGTTGACCATGTTTGTTGAGCTCTGGGTATAGAATAATGTTAAATAGGGAACTTATAATGACAACCTCATTGAAAAAAAATTGATCATGTCATGGTATTTGATGAGGGTTTCTGGAAACTTCTATGACAAGTACTGCCTAATAATATATAGTGAGTATATTTCCAAACACCTTACCGTACCAATATAAATAAATATATTCTATCCAATGGAGAATCCACTGTTAGAATTTGTTGTGCTGTAAGACAGTTGTAACTGGATTCCTGTGTCACCATTGAAGTGGTTTAAATCATTCTTCATGGCACCAATATCCATGGATGGAAATGATTTCTTAAGCACAAACTTGCTTTTCCTAATTCACACCCAATAAGCTTACAGATTATGTGGGATAAACAAACAAATGCAATAAGCTTAAAAAATATGTGGAAGAAATAAACAAATAAATCTATTCTGCCCACATTTTTTCATGTTACCTTAATTTTGCTATTATCTGCTTTCACTTTTGCTTCCTGTTTAGTGGTGTATCTTGTACTTTTTCCAATGATTGCTTGTTCTTCAGTATTTTCTTACTTTGCTTCTTTCCTTTTTTCATGGACTATGTTTATATTTTCAATTTTTATTTCCATTGTCTCTGTGAAGTACACTGGACTCTCTGCAACACTAAACCTCTCAGTTTTCTAAATAACGTCTGTTGTTCATGTTTCATTATTGATTTTGCTCTTGTCGTAACATGGCTGTGGCTCCATTGACAGAGGATTCTTGACCACGTTACTACTTAAATACTGAATAGTCTGTTTGACCCCTTTAATCTATTTTGTATTTATTTATGTAGTATAACTAGGCTCTGAATGTGAGCCTGAATATTTTCATTATGTTGTTCCTATGTACCCTATCCTGTGGTGAGTTTTTGATATCTTCATTGGAATGCTGATTCTTTTATCTCATTGGTAACTATAATGAATTGTTACAAGCATGTAATATCAATTAAATAGCTTTTAAAATTTTATTGTATTTTTAAATTTATTATTTGTAGATTTTCAATGTAAATAGTAGCAATAGTTTTCTATGGCTACATGGTTTTTCCCCATTATGATTAGTGCTGCTTAAAAATAAATTAATTGTCTTAAAGATTTAATAAACTACTGCCTATTTTCTAGCTGATGGAAGGTGGGGGAAATTTATTGCATTTGCTAGTGACTTACTTGTTCTCATGCCAACCTGGGTTATAAAAAAGTTTAACTTTTATTATTAATAATACAGTTAGTAAATATATATTGTTTCAAAAGACTAATTTCAGTTTGGAATGATCCACATAGGGGAAAAAATAAAGAAATTGCACTACCATACTTAATAATAATAATATATTGTCATTCAGCTCTTACAGCAATAGACAACGTCAGGAAGATACTTATCAAGATTCTGTTACACCAATGTTGTTCAGATTAAACAAAGTAGGTAAATTAGAAGCCACGTCTTACAGATAGTTAATTTCATCTTCAAAAAATTCTCCAACAGAGTAGTAAGGAGCGTTTTAATAATAATTTATACAGTTTAGATTTGAAGATATTTAGAGGCAATCTTTAAAATCTGCTCTCAGCTTATTAAACATTTTAGTCGATGGACTATGTAAGCATTCTGTGATTTAGTTAATCTATGATATGGAACATCTGCACATGTTCTATTTCTAGTCAAATAACTATGCACATCACTTCTCAGTACAAGATTAGAAGCATTGTTTTTAGTATACAATAAAACATTATAAATGTATAAATTTACTACAGTCAGGCATTGCAATTTAACAAAAAGATGTTTACAATGTTCTGTTTTGTTGGCGTTACTTATTATTCTAACTACTTTCTTTTGGAACAGTAAAATGTCGTTTGCATGACTGCTGCTGCCCCATAGTAAAATATCATATGTTATAATGCTTTGAAAGAAAGCAAAATATGCTGCTCTAATGTAGTTATTTGGAACATGTTTCTTTAGATTTCTAATTAAATAAATAACCCTTGAAAGCCTCACACATATATTTGTAATGTGTGGTTCCCAGTTCAGTTTGTTATCAATAAGTACACCTAAAAATTATTTGATGTATGGATTCATTTATACTGTATGTTGAGCTGAAACAGACAACAGCATGACCAATTCGTTCATTTATGACTAAAAATGTCCATAAAATGTTGCCTTTTCCATAATTTTAAGTCTTATGAAATTATTCAAACTATTGGCCTCTGCATACAATTCATAGTTGTCTGCAGAGAATGGATGTAGATGATGCATGTTGCCAGTACAACATACAATATTACTTCTGCTTTACTGCACTGTAATAAACAAATGTTTGCCATATAACCTTCAACTCTAATAACTGCTGTCTGGTTTTTGTGCAAGTTGTAAATAACCTATAGCCTTCTGTTCCCTATATTTTACCCCTGCTGACTTCAGAATCTGAAAGAGTGTATTCTAATCAACATTGCCAAAAGCTTTCTCCAAATCTACAAAAGCTAGAAATGAAGTTTTCCTTTCCTTAATTAGTCCTTTCTTAATTAGCATTGAGAGATGAAATAGTGAAGGCAGCAGAGGAAAAAAATAGATAGAAAGGCAAGACCTACAAAAAATCCTTGGATACCACAGGATATACTAAATTTAATTGATGAAAGGACAAAATATCAAAATCCAGTAAATGAAACACGCAAAATGGAATACAGATGACTAAGAAATGAGATTGGCAGAAAGTGCAAAATAGCTAAGCAGGAGTGGCTGCAAGGCAAATGCAAGTCAGTATAAATAATGGAAAAATAGATACCGCCTACAGGAAAATTAAAGGAACATTTTGAGACAAGAAAGACAGCTGTATGAATATAAAAAAAACTCAGATGGAAAACCAGTTCTCAGCAAAGAAGGGAAAGCTGAAAGGTGGAAAAGAGGGGCTCTACAAAGGAAATGAACTTAGAGGCAATATTGTAGGATGGGAACAGGACATAGATGAAGATGAAATAGGAGATACTATATTGAGAGAGGAATTTGGCAGAGTTGAAACAAGGCCTCTGGAGTAGATGACATTACCTCAGAACTGCTAAAGTCTCCGGGAGAACAAGACATGCTAAAACTATTTCACCTGGTGTGTAAGATGTACAAGGCAGACGATATGCCCTCAGAGTTTAAGAAAAATGTAATAATCCCCATTCCAAAGAAAGCAGGTGCAGACCGATGTGAAAATTACAGAGCCATCAGTTTAATATGTCATGGTTGCAAAATTTTAACACATATTATTTACAGAAGGATGGAAAAGCTGGTAGAAGTTGGCCTTGGAGAAGATCAGTTTGGATTCAGAAGAAATGTAGGAACACGGGAGGCAATACTTTACAGCTTATCTTAGAAGATAGATTAAGGAAAGGAAAACCTACATTACTAGCTTTTGTAGATTTGGATAAAGCTTTTGACAATGTTGATTGATATATTCTCTTTCAAATTCTGAAATCAGCAGGAGTAAAATATAGGGAACGGAAGGTTATTTACAACTTGTACAAAAACAAGACAGCAGTTATCAGAGTTGAGGGGCATGAAAGGGATGCAGAGGTTGGGAAGGGAGTAAGACAGGGTTGTAGCCTTTCCCCAAAGCTATTCAATTTGTACATTGAGCAAGCTATAAAGGAAAGCAAGGAGAAATTTGGAAAAGGAATTGAAGTTCAGGGTGAAGAAATAAAAACAATGCATTTTGCCGATGACATTGTAATTCTCTCAGAGACAGCAAAAGACCTGGAAGAGCAGTTGAACGGAATGGACAGTGTGTTGAAAGGTGTGTATACAATGAACATCAACAAGAGCAAAACGAGAATAATGGAGTGCAGTCTAAGAAAATTGGGTGATGTCGAAGGAATTAGATTAGGTAACAAAACAATAAAGGTTGTAGATTAGTGTTGTTACTTGGGCAGTAAAATAACATGCCATGGTCGCAGTACAGAGGATATAACATCCAGAATGGCAATGGGAAGAAAAGTTTTTTTGAAATAGAGAAATTTATTAACATCAAATATTAATTTAAGTGTAAGAAAGTCCTTTCTAAAGGCATTTGTGTGACGTGTTGCCTTGTATGGGAGCAAAACATGGACGATAAACAACGTGGATGGGAAGAGGATAGAGGCTTTTGAAATGTGGTGTTACAGAAGAATGCTGAAGATTTTGTGGGTGGATCGCGTAACTAATGAAGACGTACTGAACAGAATTTGGGAGAAAAGGAATTTCTGGTGTACCTTGACTAAAAGAAGGGATCGATTGATAGGACATATTTTTAGACATCAAGGAATTGTAAATTTATCAATGGAGGGAAGTTTGTGGGGTAAAAATTGCAGAGGGAGACCAAGAGATGAATACAGTAAGCAGATTCAAATAGATGTAGGTTGCAGGTCTTATGAGGAGATGAAGAGACTTGCTCAGGTTAGAGTAGGGTGGAAAGCTGCATCAAACCAGTCTCCGGACTGAAGACCACAACAACAATTAGTCGTAAGGTAAGTATTGCCTCCCGTGTTCCTACATTTCTCCTGAATCCGAACTGATCTTTTCCTAGGTCAGATTCTACCAGCTTTTCTATTCTTTTGTAAATTAGTTACGTTAAAATTTTGCTACTATGACTTATTAAACTGATGATTCTGTAATTTTCACACCTGTCTGTGTCTGCTTTCTTTGGAATGGTGATTATTACATTTTTTCTAAGGTATGAGGGTATTTTGCTTCTCTCATATATCTTACGCACCAGGTGAAATAGTTATGTCATAGTTGGCTCTCCCTGAGATTTCAGTAGCTCTGAGGGAATGTCATCTACTCCAGAGGCCTTGTTTCTACTTTATTCTTTCAGTGTTCTGTCAAATTCTTCTCTCGGTATAGAATCTCTTATTTCATCTTAATCTATTTCCTCTTCCCTTCCTACAATATTGCCTTGAAGTTCATTTCCTTAGTAGAGCCCCTCTGTATACTGTTTCCACCTTTCAGCTTTGCTCAGAACTTTGCAGTTTTCCATCTGAGCTCTAGATATTCATAAAGCTGCTTTTCTTATCTCCAAATGTCTCCTTTATTTTCCTGTAGATGGTACCTATTTTTCCTTACTTTCATATACCCTTAGTCACTCCTGCTTAGTAATTTTGTACTTCCTGTCAATCTCATTTCTTAGTCGTCTGAACTCCATTTTACCTGCTACATTTACTGCGTTTTTATATCCTATCCTTTTGTCAATTAAGTTTAGTACCTACTACCTGTGATATCCAAGGACTTTTGGAAGACTTAACTTTCTACCTATTTGATCCTGTACGGCCTTCACTATTTCATCTCTCAAAGCTACCCATTCCTCTTCTATTGTTTTATTTCCCCTCTTTCTGTCAATTGTAGCCTAAAGCTCCCTCTGAAACCTTCAAGAAGTTCAGGTTCCTTCAATTTGCCCAGGTACCATTTCCTTATTTTCCTACCTTTCTGCAGTTTCAGTCTACAGTTCATAATTGACAAGATTTCGTCAGAGTCTATATCTGCTGCTGGATGTCTCACAATTTAAAACTTGGTTTCGAAATCTATGTCTTACCATTATAAAATCTGTTTGGTACATTCTGGTGTCTCCTAGATTCTTACACATATAAAACCTTCTTTGATGATTCTTAAACCAAGTGTTTGTTATGATTACGTTCCATGCCAAATTCTCCCAGTTGGTTTCCTTGTTCAGTCCTTTTTTCCAGTCCATATTCATCTTCTAGTTTTCCTTCTCTTCCTTTTCCTACTACTGAATTACAGTCCCCAATCACAGTTCAGTTTTCCGCTCCCCTAACTGCCTGAATAATTCCCTTTAGCTCATCATGCATTTCTTTGAACTCCTCATCATCATCAGAGCCATTTGGCATATAAATGTGTATTGCTGTGGTGTGAGTTTGCTTCATATATATCTTGTCTATGATAATGCAATAACTGCTCTGCTCATAGTAGTTTACCCGAATCCCTATTTTCTTATTATTAGTCCTACTTCTGTAATACCCCCAACTGATTTTCTATTTATAATCTTATACTAACCTCACCAGAAATCCTGTTCCTCTTTCCACTGCACATCACTAATCTCCACTGTATCTAACTTCAACCTATCCATTTACCTTTTTAAATTGTCTGACCTCCCTCTCCGATTAAGGGGTCTAACATTCCACACTCCAATCCATAGAATGCGAGTGTTGTCTTTCCTGATGGCAACATTCTCCTGTGTAGTCCTCACCCGGAAATCTCAATGAGGAGGACTATTTTACTTCTGGAATATTTTACCTCAGAGTATGCCATCATCATATATTCATACAGTAGAGCTGCATATCTTCGGAAAGAGTAACAGTGCAGTAACTGTATGACAAAGCCACATTAGCTGATGTTACAGTGCCAGCACAGTCAATCATCCAGACTGTTGTCCCTCCAAATACTGAAAAGGCTGCTGCCCCTTTTCAGGAAGCACACATTTGTCTGGCCTCTCCACAGATAACCCTCCACTGTGGTTGCACCTACAGTATGGCCATCTGTATCATTGAGGCACACAAGCCACCCCACCTCAGCAATGTCTGTGCTGCATAATTAATAAACATAGGCTTTTGACAGAAGTCTGTAGTTAAGGTAGAATATTCAAAATATTTAAGTGTGTGTTTTGATGAAATATTGAATTGGAAGAAACACATTGATGAATTGATAGACATGTCAGTAAATGTTGATGAACTGCTGAAATGCAAATTTTGGTGGCAGGCTTCTCAGTAAATTGACATATGTCTATTTTCATTCACTTCTCTCATATGGCATCATATTTTGGGGTAATTCACCATTGTGTAATGTAGTATTCATTGCACAAAAACATGTAATCAGAATAATTGCTGATGATCCTGCAGACATTTGTTTAAGGAACTAGGGAATTTCACTGTAGCCTTAAAATATGTATCTTCACTTATGTGATTTGTCATTAATAACACAACCCAATTGAAAGTTATAGCAGTGTGCATAACTGCAACACTAGAAGAAAGGATGACGTAGTTTGCTCAAGTTTAAATGTAATTTTGGTCCTTAAATGGGTGAATTATGCTGCCACTAAAGCCTTTGTCACAGTTTGACTGATAACCTACTACCATTTAAAAAGAAATAAAGTTTTTTTTAACCTTTTTAATGGCAACCCCTTCTGCTCAGGAGATGAGTTTTTGGATATAAATTAATAATTAAGTAAATAATAACAAAGCCTTTTATTAAACTGTCATATAACACATCATTACAAAATGTTGTATCCATGATCTGTGGAAGAAGGACTAATCTAACCTAATGTAATTGCTTGTTGTCTAAGAATGTGTCCTCCCAATCAATCCCTTGTTTTAGTCAAGATTTGCCAGATATTTGTTTCCTCCCAAAGTCTGCTCAGTACCCCCTAATTAGTTACCCAATCTGTCCACCTAATCTTCAGCGTTTGTCTCTAGCATCACATTTAAAAAGCTTCTATCTTCTTGTCTGATATATTTATCCATGTTTCATTAACATGCAAGGCAATAGTCCATGGAATATGTATTCAGAAAAACATTCTAAAACTTAATGAAATGAATATTTGATGTCAACAAATTTCTCTTTTTCAAAATTGCTTTTATTTTCATTGTCATTCTGCATTTTATATGATCTGTACTGTGACTGTATTATATTATTTTCTGGTCAAGTAATAAAACTTATCTACCACTTTTATCGTCTTGATACCTACTATGATTCCTTCAGCATCACCTGATTTTCTTATATTACATTCCATTACCCTTGATTTGCTTATCATGTTCACCTTTACGCTCCTTTCCAAGACACTGTCCATTCTGTTCAATTGCTCTTACATATCCCTTGCTGTCTCTGCAATGTTACTGGTGTACTGTAAAGTTTGTTTTTCTTCGACCTGAACTTAAACATCTCCTTGCTTTCCTTCACAGCTTGCTTAAAGTACAGATTGAATAATATTGGGGAAAGACTAAACTCTAGGAGTGTATAGTGAACAAACTATATTGGTCCATTTTTTAATTACTGTACACATTTCCTGGATTTTTTTGCACACAGCATCTGAGAAAAAGTAATGTACACAGCATTTTAATTACTCTAAAATACATTTTTTTTGTCTTTCCAGATACTCTATTACTGGATAAAAACAATGCCTTATCAACTATGGTAATCCTTTACAATTCATACAAATTTTTTGTTGTTGATTTGGGCAATGTGTTTAGTTTGGCACTGGCTTGGAGTGTGCCTTCTCAGTAGTCATTAGGACCTGACACATTCCTGTCACAAAAAGGAGTAATTTCTGCTGATTATCTTTGCAGTACTCATATGATGTACATTTACAGTATGCTGTTTCAAGGTAACAGCACATTGAGGGTTTATCAGAAATACTTTGTCTTGCTACATTATCTGTTAGTTAATGGAAGCCCCCAAGAGATCAAAATGCATAGTAATACTGATAGGTTTTACTGAATCCATTGTGTTTTGTGGTGGAGTAATCATATTATGGACCCCATGGAAGTATCACATAGTTTTAACTATGGCTTCATTTTATTTCTGAGATGATGTTATTAATGTAATACAAGTCTTCTGCAGTATTCAGCTATTTTCTCCAAATATGCCATGATTCCCAGGTGTATGGTTAGGCAGGAACTTTAAGATGACAGCTAAAATTGCCTCTTTGTGATAAGTAGTTTGAATATGTGGTGAATTCCTAGTATGTGTCATTAAGGAGGAACCTAAAAGGACTGCTTAGATTGCTATGACTGAGATAAGCATCAATGAAACTCATATTCTACCTTTCACGAACATTTATTTACATATGATGTAATTTCCAATGTAGCATCAAGCACAGTGAAGAAGACAGTACTCCCAAATACCATCAGTAGAAATATACTCTTCTTTCTGACGAATGCATCAGCCCCATCATATTCTGCTGTTCCATAATAGTGCTGTGTTTCTCATTTGTACATGTACGTCATTTATTTGTCTTGTTTGATAGCTATGTACAGATTGATTACTTGTCATGCATGGACTGTTGCTGTTTAATTTTTCTTCTATAGTTTTACATTCCCTAGTATGTAAATACATGGAAAGAGTAGCATTTTATTTTTCTATACATCTGCATGCATGATGAACTTTGGTTTACCCCTTCCATTAGTCCAATAACTCTTTTTGCCATTGAAATTATTTCACACACACACACACACTAGTTGAGATAAGCCAGACCTAATGCTTTCAGTAAGGGACTTCCTAACATTTAAATTAAATTTGCATGTCAACAAATTCCTCATCTTCAGAAATGCTTTTCTTCTCGCCACAATTCTGCATTTTATATCTTCTGTGCTCCAGCCATCAGAAATTATTTTACTGCCCGAATAAAAATTCTCATCTACTACTTTTATTGTCTCATTTCCTGATCTAATTTCCTCAGCATCATCCAGCTCAATTTGGCTATATACTTTTACCCTTGCTTTGTTCATGTTAATGTTCATCTTACACCCTCCTTGCAGGACATTGTCTATTCCATGCAGTTGCTCTTCCAGGTGCTTTGCTGTCTCCATCAGAACCACAGTCTCATCAGCAAACAGATAAGTCTTTATTCCTTATCCCTGGACTTTTATTCTGTTTCCAAATTTCTACTAGTTTCCTTTCACAGTGACAGTATTAAATGAATGGCCATTTATGTACAACACAAATTAGAGTACATCTATAGTAGAGTTGGCGGAAGAAGACCCTGACAGCTGGCAGTACTGTTGTTAAATTTAGACAGTGAAGTTAAAATGACTGCAGGCAAAAACAATTAGTCTACATAGCTGTAACCTCACTGAGACATTGCCATAAGGACCTATACAAAACTCAATTACATGACTGGTTGATGTTGATGATTGAAACAATAGTACCGAGCTCACTGCAACTGTCATCTTTTTGTTGACTTTGCTGTAGTACTGCAATCTGTGACAAGATTCTCATTTCTCCCCAAATGGAAAATGATTTCCCAGTTAACTAATTGCATGTTCTGTTGTTAATAGCTGGTTCAGGAAAGGATGGCCTCAGAAAATAATAGGAAACACCTTTGGATGCATTTGAATGATAGCATATGATAACTTAACAGTGTTAAGTCCAGGTTGCAATTCAACAATATAATGGGGATAGTTTACAACTCACCACAACATACATTGAGCTGTGACAGGTCACACATATAGAACTCAAACTTTTAGACATTACCCTTCATCAGAAAAGACATCACACAGGTGAACTTCAGACACACAACCATGATTCAGAGTGCGGTGGCTGGAGATGACTTTGTATCTGTGATGTGTGATTGTATGACTGATATCTTTTCTGATGAAGGCTAATAGTCTGAGTTCTATGTGTATGAGTGTCTTTTTTATGTACCTGTCACATCATGACATACATATTTGAGGTGAGTTGTAAACTACCCTAATTATATTGTTGAATCTGCAAACTTAGATGGAGACATTAAGTGCTTGACACTTTCACCAGTCTATTGGGAGGTTGGAGGCATTGTGAATCAATGGTTTCAAACAATTGATTCTGAATTGTGTGTAAGGAACATGATACAGTAACTTATTAACTATAAGCATACTACCAAAATGCACTATTTGAAGCCCACCACTTGTCTGTCATAGAAGTGCTGTTTTCTGTTATTTTAGTTTGCATGGCAAATTTGTAGCTGGGCTGTAACCTTTTCCCCATTACAGCATCCCTCAGATATATTCATCGCATCACCTTTTGTTACTGACAAGAAAAGAACACAGACATAACCATCCAACTTGATTAATTTTTGACAGTTGGGTGCGAATAAAAGTAGACCAATGTGTATAAAGATAGAGATTGTTTCACTTACCCAAAGCACAGGCTTGTGGATAGATACAAAAACACAAGTAAAAAACACACACAAACATTCAAGTTTTTCCAACCGCCGGCCACTTCATCAGGAAAAGAGAAAGGAAGGAGAGGAAATAGGAAAGGATGCGGATTTTAAGAAGTGGATGAGGAGTCATTCCAATACCAGGAGTGGAAGGACTTACCTTAGGGGGAAAAAAGGAAAGGTAAACACACACACACACACACACACACAAGCATGCGCGCACGCGCAAACACACCAAGGTAGACATTTGTAGAAAGCAAAGAAGTTGGACAGAGATAACAGTTGAGGCAGAGGCTCTGTCCAGAGAACTGACGCAAAGATGTTATAGAATGGTGAAAGGGAATTTGAATTTAGCGGAGGTTGAGACTAGGTGGGCAACGGGAAGAGAGAATGTGCTGAAGGGCAAGTTACCATCTCCAGACTTCTGAAACATTGGTGTCAGTGGAAAGTATCCAGATAACCCGGACAGTGTAACACTGTGCCAAGATGTGCTGGCCGTGCACTAAGGCATGTTTAGCCACAGGATGATCCTCATTACCAACAAACACTGTCTGCCTGTGATCGTTCATGCGAATGGACAGTTTGTTGCTGGTCATTCCAACATAGAACGTTTCACAGTGCAGGCATGTCAGTTGGTAAATCACATGTGTGCTATCACAAGTCGCTCTGCCCTTGATTGTGTATATCTTCCAGGTTACGGGACTGGAGTAAGTGGTGGTGGAAGGATGCATAGGGCAGGTTTTACAATGGGGGCGATTACATGGGTAGGAGCCGGAGGGTAGGGAAGGTGGTTTGAGGGTTTCATAGGGATGGACTTGGAGGTTATGAAAGTTAGGTGGGTGGCGGAAAGACACTCTTGGTGGAGTGGGAAGGATGTCATGAAGGATGGATCTCATTTTGGGGCAGGATTTAAGGAAGTTGTATCCTAAGTCATAACCTAATTAAAAATGGACTAAGATATTTTGGTTCACCACCAGATTTTGAGAAAACTGCTCATACACTTCATGACACTACATATACTCAAACTTGAGCGGATCGATAGATAATTGTAAACTGAACACTTTTCATGATCATGAATGTTGTCTGAAAATGCATATTTTCTGAGATATTGAGAAAAAGGAACTTATTCAAGCAGTGAGGTAACTGTCCATCAGTGATAACCACTGCTAGTAGAGTGAGATGGCGCAGTAGCTAAGTACATTTGGTCAGAGGACTGCCGAGCTTATTTACAAAACAAAATAAAAAAACACAACACCTAAGGAAATACCTCATTGATAAACGTTGAACAAACATGACCCCATGAAAAATTGTCTGTAATTATCTGTAGAAACAGTTAATTTTGTTTCTCACTCAAGTTTCTTTACCCCTGATTAATAATGGAGGTTAAGAACTGCTTAATAAGCAAAACAAAGTTGTTTTTGGGAGGAATATACAATTAATAATATCCCAGTACAGTGCTAGGGTACTATCTTCTTTGGTGTTGTAGCTATAGCTTTTTCACGTGATGTGCAAAACCTCATGTCTCATCTTCAGTAACTTTTACTTCACTGATAAATCCATAATATTGTAAATTAATTCCTGTGTCCAGCACATCATTCAAATAATATTTCACACTGAAGACTGCAATATTCAGCTACAAATGTTAGATGATTTAAGTTCTATGCAGCAAGTTTAAAGTAAATGTCTTATTGTCTTCTACACGCACATATTTTGATTGTAGGGGAAAGTGGGGAAACATCAGGTGAATAATATTCCAAGGCCCTTTGGTGCAAAACTATTTAAGCTAGAGATTGTCAGACTCAGTAAAATAATCATTGTATAATTTGGTACAATATATTATTCCTTAAAAACCATAGGTTCCATGATTATTATTTTATTATATTTTTTAATAAAACATTCTCTTACTCCGTAAAATTCAGAAGTGAAGAAACAAACCTCATTGTATGCTCCACAGCAACTTTCATTGACCTGGCAGAAACATTTTCCACATTAATCCAACTTACTCCTTCTTCTGACTTTGATAACATGTTATCACAATACAAGCAGTTGACTTTGGATTTGTTTTTATTATCTCCATTCACACAGTTTTCATTATCAAAAGACCTGGTAAGTTTTTGAAGACACTCCTTTTTTATGTACCGAGTATTTATGCCATGTTGAAAACAAAAGCAAGCTATTCTTGAACCATACTCCTATTTGTTGCTAGTGTATATATTCTTACTGATCATCTAATATTCCTGACTAAATAGAGTTTTGTAAGCATAATTACTGTGAAATAAACTTTAAAAGAAGAACCCTAGTCACTTGGTATTATAAAACAAATTTACCTTCCCAGACACAGTAAACTGAACACCAACAATCTGCCAATACAGTATGTTTGCTCTTTTTCATTGATTGTTAGAATCATCTGTATCTGTCAACCAGAGGGCTTAAACCCAGTATCTCATTTCACCCCACTACCTGGTCTTACGCCACTTTTCCTAATTATTGCTGAAACTGTATTTTAAATCAAAATATTGATGAACTTTGCATTACATGGAATTTATTTTCTGTTAATTTAATTTCTCTATATGCATAAATATCTGCTGGGGTTATTCTAATTGAGCTACAAAAATAATAGCTACCATCAAAAAGATAATGAATAAATAATGATAAATATGATAAAGGCACTTACTTTTGAGACTGATGTGTGGCTTGGTGGATGTAAAAGAAAGATAAGCATATTAGCTTTTAAGTTAACTGCCACCTCTCCCTCTCCTTTGTCTCTCACTCCTATCCCCAACCCCACCCAACATAATTTATTTAGTATCTGCAATTACCATTCTTGTTTGAATTGTCCCTATTTCAGCCACTGATAAAAAACAGCTTCTTTTCTTTTCCCTTTTAGTGTAATTATATGATTATTTTAAATTAAAATTCACCAAATAAGTTTTTATTCTGTTTTATATCACTTCTGATGTGGTATTACAATGTGGGTAGATCCATTAAGATGAGCAGCATTCTCTCTTTACCCCATTATTGTTTTTCACTCATGGTTTTCATTATCATAAACCTGCACAAATGCTTGTTCATCAATAAAAACTTCCAAATACCAAACAAAAATCAGTGTTCTTATAAGATGAGCATAATATATTAAAGTACATTATTAAAATGTGGTTGTTAGACCAGTACAATTTAAACTATTTAGATGTTATATTTTTTATGCATATGCATTGAATGCTCTGAATATCCGGTATCTGTGGTTGTTGTGTTACATATGAAAAATTACATTTATCATGCCCTTTGTTTTAAAGGATTGAAGTGGAAATTCATGTCTGTGATGAAGTCAAAAACTTAAAAAGAGATTTCAAGTGTTCTCAGAAACTACTAGTTACAAAAATGGGATATTTTGCAGAAGTGACAACAGGTAAATATTTTAATTTACATTATTAGTCACTACAATTTTGTTTACTATTCATGCTTAGTGATAGCAATTAAAGATCACAAAGCCATGAACAGCATAACAGTAGCTACGATCACAAACCTATAAACAGCATAACAGTAACAGGTATTTAAACTCTACACCAATATACAGATAATGGAATGTGAAACTGACAGCAGCAGAAATTGTATTGTTATAAGATAAAGAAGAAAAAAAAAAAAAAAAAAAAAAAAAAAAAAAAAAAAAAAAAAAAAAAAAGAACTGCACAAAAAGTTTAATGAACTAGAATTGCTAAATCATTCTGTACGCTGACCATAAATACATCTGGTTTATGTGATGTAACAGCATTTGTACTCTAAAGAATGGAACTCATATTAAAGTTTCTTTGAAGATCATGATCTTGTTCCAGAAGAAAGAATGTGTAATGTGCAATTTAAAAAACTGTTACTAATAGCAGACATATTTTGAAGGACACTGGTCACAAAAGAAGAGCTGCAGTTACATACTGTGATGTGATTCTTGACATTTTATCAGAGTAATGAGTATTTCATAAAGTTTTGGGTTTGCGGCAAAATCTCGGTGACATCTTTGCATGATATATTGGCTGAGTTTTATACTGGTAAATGGTCGAAAGATTGGCAGCAGAAATGTACTGACAAGATGTTGATGTAATTTACTTGCATGCACCAACCTTCATAAAATATGTACTAAGGTGTTTAAACATGGAACTAGTAGATATCTCTCTCCAGCTGACCTGATGTAAATGTGTTACAGTTTCACAGAATGATTCTACATAAATACCAGAATGATTAGGTAAAGGATCCCAGTTCCTTTCACAATCCTTACAGAACTGTAGAAACTATTGTAGGCATAAAGGTTTGACAAAAATGTTGGAAGGGAGACAGAAGGCAACAGTGGGTGTTGTGAGAAGGAAATCAGAGGGAAATGATCTCATATGTGGGCTTGGTTAGTGAATGTCAGTACATTGATAGTACAATGTATTGAGAAGGCAATTTTAGTTTGGGTGATATTGGAAGATTATGTGGCAGAATATGCACTTGATGAGGGGTTTTCCTATTGCTAATTACTGGTCACTATCTTCTATGTGCCCAATTAACTTGATATAAGCAGCTTTGTAACACCTTTCTCACAGGTACAACTTAGTCTTCCACAGATTACACCCACCTGTCAAAATTTGTTCTTTAATTGCAAACACATCAGACTCAAAGAATTTTTGTTTTATTAGTTGAAATAAGCTTGAAATAGATAAAATCACAAAGTGCAGATAAAATCTTACAGTGTGAAGTATTTTTCATACAGTACACAGGATTGCAGCACTTTCACAGAATTAAAGTAAATTAAAAGCATTAATATTCATCATGAAATGAAATATTAATCCTAGCACTGATGCCTAGGCTATAGGAAAGAGTAGTAATTTAGCTTATTGATCTATTTGAAGTGAAGTTTGGATGTGAGTCTTAGTGAGTTGGAGTGGGCAGTGACTATTAAGCAAGCATAAAAGTTAAGTACCAGTGAGCTATTTTCATTTACTTGTCTGCTCTACATTTGTAATTCTTACATTTGTTGCTTGTTTTTGCATGTAGTAGACCCACTCTCTTGTTTCTTCAAAACTGTTTAGTTTGATAATTGTGTCTTTTGCTGTGTATGCTGCGATAGTCATTTGTTTCATTTTCATTGGAGTGGTAGCAGAATTGTTTATTCAGTTGGGTGGTGGCTATCAAATTGACAACACCTACAGCACAAAAAAGTGAATTACCAGCCAGTTTTTTTTATTTGCTCGTCTGTTCTGCAGCAAAATCACATAGTTTGATTGCTGTGTATTTGCCCCTCTCTTACCATGGCAGTCATTTTAGTTAATCTTATTTGTGTAATTTCTTGGCTCAGTTCTTTTACTTTTGTGTGATAGTCACACTTCTTGACATATTTCTTGTGTTTATGTTACTCACCTACTGTAGAGTCCTATGTTGTGTCCTGATAGTTGTTTGTTTCTCTGGTTGCTGTGGTCAGGAATAGTGACTGCAATTGTTGTGTGCTGGTGCAAGCTAATTATCCTTCACTCCCAGCTTCAGGTAAAGTGCTGCAATTGTGCTGCTGGAGGATGTGGTTGAGGGGCACTGCTGATGTGGGCTGGTTGTATGGAAAGAGCAGATGCCTAGCTCGTCAATTGTGTCCATTAATCAGCCCATGGCTGTGTTCAGCCCTGTTCCTGCTCACAGTGACGCAGATAACTAACCTGTGATCATGTGGTATGTCGCCCCTGTGCATACCAGGCAGCGAAACACTTAATGGGGGACCGACTGAGAGACCTCCCCAGTTTGTCTTACCCACAGATTTGAGGTGCTGTATGAGCCAGACAATATTCCTGAGATGGATGGTGTCACTTGTCCTGTGCTTACCTCTCAGCCTCCAAGATTCGGGTATTCACAAAGGGTGGGATTACTTATAGTTGGGACTCCCAACATTAGGCAGGTATTGGAGCCCCTCAGTTATATGGCTGCTAGGAAGGGGAAGAAGGCTAGTGTGCATTCCTTGCGCAGACCAGGTGGAGTCATTCCATATGTGAAATGGGTTCTTCTGCATGGCACAAAGAGTACAGGATGCAGCCAACTGCAGGTGGTGGCTCGTGTCAGTATCAACAATGTGTGCCACTTCAGGTTGGAAGAAATTCTCTCTGGTTTTGAGCAGTTATGTGTCAGGCCTGGTGGTCTCGGGGTAAAGCGCTCGATTGAAAACCGAAGGGTTGCTGGTTCGAAACCCGGTCGGATCACGGAATTTTTCAGTCTCCATTTTAACCCATCCTTCACCTCTCAACGATGTGAGGAGTCACCAGAAACAACACGTGCTTTGAATTCCACTTTAAACTATAGGTCTCCTTTACCCGGTTGGATAACTGGGGGAAGTTAGGGACACGCAAGTCGCCGAACTGGCGTCCAATCAAAAGACTTGCACCAGGCCACTGAACCACACGAAATTATTATTATAGCAGTTATCTGAAGTGGTAAAGATTGTCATTCTTGCTTGCAAGATGAAGGCAGAACTTACAATCAGCAACATAGCTGAGTGGACCCACTGTAGACCTCTGATACAGAGGTCCTTCACTGCTTGCTCAATGTACAGATTGAATAACTTTGGGAAAAGGCTACAACCCTGTCTTACACCCTTCCCAATCTCTCTGTCCTTTCATGCCCTTTGACTCTAATAAACACTGTCTGGTTTTTGTATAAGTTGAATATAACTTCTCACTCCATATATTTTACCCCTGTTACCTTCAGAATTTGAAAGAGTTTATTCCAGTTAACATTGTCAAAAGCTTTCTCCAAATGTACAAATTCTAAAAACATAGGTTTGCCTTTCCTTAGCCTATCCTCTAAGATAAGTCGTAATGTGAGTATTGCCTCCCGTGTTCCTACATTTCTCCTAAATCGAAACTGATCTGTCCCAAGCTTAGATTCCACAAGTTTTTCCATTTTGCAACTATGACTTATTAAACTGATAGTTCTGTAATTTTCACATTTGTATGCACTTGATTTCTTTGGAATTGGAATTACAATATTCTTCTTGAAGTCGGAGGGTATTTTCCCTGTCTCATACATCTTGCGTACCAGGTGGAATAATTTGTTCATGACTGGCTCTCCTAATGATACCAACAATTCAGACGGAATGTCAGCTACTCCAGGGCCCTTGTTTCAACTCAAATCCTTTAGCACTTTGTCGAATTCCTTTCGCAGTATTGTATCCCCTATCTCCTCTTTCTCCGCTTCATCTTCCAATTCTAGAATACTACCTTGAAGTTTATTTCCTTTGTACAGGCTCTCTATACATTCTTTCCATATTGCAGCTTTCTCTTTTTGCTTAGTACTGTTTTTCCGTCTGAGTTCTTGATAATCATCAGCTTCTTTTCTTGTCTCCAAATATCTGTTTTATTTTCCTGTAGGCGGTATTTGTCTTTTCCCTAGTTATGCATTTTTCTACGGTTCTGCATTGTCTTCTAGCCAGTCCACACTTCTTGTCAATTTCATTTTTCGGACATTTTTTACCCCCTTTTTCCTGTTTCACTTGCTGAATTTTTGTATTTTCTCCTCATCAATTAAGTTAAGAATATCCTGTGTTATCCAAGGATTTATATTAGACCTTGTCCTTCTGCCTATATGACCCTCTGCTGCCTTCACTACTGTACCTCTCAGAGCTACCCATTCTTCTTCTACTGTATTACTTCCCCCCCCCCCCCCCCGTTTCAGCCAGTCGTTGCCTAATGCTCCTTCAGTCTGTCCAGGTTCCATCTCCTAACTTTTCTACCTTTCTGCAGTCTCTAAAGATTTAATCTACAGTTCATTACCAATAAGTTATGGTCAGAGTCTATGTCTGCCCCTGGGTATGTCTTACAGTTTAAAACCTGGTTCCTAAATCTATTCCTTACCATTATAAAGTCAATCTGGTACCAGCCAGAGTCTCCTGGTCTCTTCCATGTATACAGACTTCTTCCATGATGCTTAAACCAAGTATTGGTGATCATTAAATTGTGCACTGCACAAAATCTTTTCTTCAGTCCATATTCACCTACAACATTTCCTTTTCTTCTGTTTTCTACTTCAGAGTTCCAGTCCCCCATCACAATCAAGTTTTCGTATCTCTTAATTTTCTGAATAATTTCTTTTGTCTCCTCATACATTTCTTCGATGTCCTCATCATTGGAAGAGGTAGTTGGCCTTAAACTTATACTACTATGGTCAGTGTTGATTTTGTTTCTGTCTTAGCTATGATAATGCATTCATTACGCTGTTCATAGTAACTTACCCACAGTCCTATTTTCTTATTCATTATCAGACCTACACCTTCGTTATCACCAACTGATTTCGTGTTTATAACCCTGTACTCACCTGACCAGAAATCCTGTTCATCCTGCCACTGAACTTCACTAATCCCTACCATATCTAACTTCAGCCTATCCATTCTCTTTTCATAGTTTCTAACTTACCTATGTGATTAAGGGTTAGAACATTCCACACTCCAATCCGTAGAATGTCTGTTGTGTTTTTCTTGATGACGACATCCTCCTGAGTAGTCCCCATCCGGAGACCTGTCAAAATGTTTAAATATTTAGAATTCGTAAAATTATGGTCGTTATTGTATTTGACAGTAACAACCATAATTTTACGAATTACAAATATTTAAACATTTTGGATGTTTCAGAGTGTTGATATAAATTCAACGAAAAAGTTGAAAATTAGTGCTGGATCGGGATTTGAACCCTGATTTTCCACTTTGGGCCAGTGGTCACCTTAACCAATTAGGCTACCCAGGCATGCTTCCCTTCTACCCAAATTCTCAACTTCTAGCCTCCTGTCCATTGATTCCTTTTGCTAGCAGCCAATACTGGATTCCCGCAAGTGATCAAGTGTTCGAATGCATCCGTATTGAAATTGTCATTGCCTGTTGTAGGCATATTTACAATTATTGATATGGTGCCTGTTCTTTTTGGACATGTCCGAAAAGAACAGATCGGTTGGTGGCCGGATCTGACAGTGGCTATACAGGAACATGACAGATAGCATCCCAACACTTCACATGAAGGTAAAGGATATGCAGTCCATTGAAATGTTGCGTCTGGATGACGACGACACTCGGCTGATAACCCATGAAGTTTGATAATAGAGGAGTGCCACAGAAATGATGCAGGAGTTCGGGTTGAAATCATATCATAAAAAGGACGCCATTATTTTTGCAGAAGATCTACTTTTGAAATTCCTTCCAACAAATTTCTTCTCCAAATGTGAACATATTTTGTTAGTATACACCTACATAGGGAGACATGATCATCTTAACAAAATAAGAGATATCAGGTTGAAAACAGAAAGAGTTAGGTGTTGCTTTTCTCCATTATCCATTAGAAGATAAAACAGTAGAGAAATAACATAAAAGCAGTTTGATGAACCCTCTTCCATGCACTTAAATGTGTTTTGCAAAATAATTAAGTAAATGGATGTTGTAGGATAGATGGATGTTGTAGGTACTGACATGGGTGGTAGCTGTTGAAATTGAATTATTTTTGCATGCTGTAGGAATGAGGTTTGGATGTGAATATCAGAAGATGGAGATAAAAGTCAATGAAATGTCTTTAGATTTGAAAACTGCCCAGATGAATTTCAGTTAGGAAAAGGAGTGAAGTTGTTGCACAAAGTTTAGAATCCTTAATATGCAAGTATCAATCGCAACAAGAATATCATAAATGTGTTAAAGGTCAAGGGTCTATTGCCTTGGTGTTAAAGATGGCACAGGATGCGGTTATCTTGATTCTCACAGCCATCTCCCTGATTTTTTGGTTGGTTTAACTCCCGAAGGTTAAAGAAACAGTTATGGCTAAGGATGAAGTTAGCTAGTGTGACCAAAACTGATGAGAGGTGGTAGGTGAGGTAGTGTTCTATGGCTGAGAAGTGTTGTGTATCTAGGATGTTGGGTTGGTGTACAGTGAGGTGGTATCAACAATGACAATAAAGTTTTCAGGTGGGAAAAGTGTTTGCATGGATTTGAGATGTTCCAGTGATTGTTTCTTTTATGTGAATGACTCTGCATGATGGGTTGATTGTTATGATCTGCTAGAGCTGAGATGTATTTAGTTCAAGCTTTGAAGCCTGCTAAATGAGAGGTTGTTTTGTGTATTTTGTAGAACAAGAGAAGACAAGGTTGCATGGATAAAGAAGACATCAATACATAGATCATAAACAGTTGATAATTTTATAATGGAAATTGTCACTTGAATTTTAATTTGGCATGCTTCAGTTTTTACTACTGACAATGTTATCAACCCATTTTATACTTGTTGTAAGTAGGTTAATTAGGATGAACTGCTAATTTTTATTTTCAGGTCAGAAGTTGGAGGATATGGATATATCTGTCCATTGTGATATTACAATATTTGATTGGCTGATGAGATGGGTAAAAAAGGATATTAATACAGAGCAGTGTGCACCAAAGCTTGGTAAGTTATTTATTGAATAAGGCCTTAATATAAAGATACTGGGCAGTTAAAGCCACATTATAGTGCTATTACAAACTTACGCTAAATATAGGATACCATTTGGCTCACAAAACATGAAATCAGGCCATATCATTGCTATATGAAGGTAATATGTAATGAGAGAAAACAATTTTTTATAGTACAATAGTTTTAATGTAAGAAATAAAATATTTTGCTGAAATGATCTTTAAATTTTTGATCACTCACTCAGAGATAAGAACAATGTACAGAGTAATTGTCAGTGTAAGTTCTCCTATTGAAATGTGTGAAAGTGTTTCTTAGCAATAACAGTCAATAAAACAGTATCGCTGTTTCCAAATAATAATTATAATATACTATCCAAATATGACTCTCCAATTTTTCAAATAGTGAACAAAATTTCAGCCAACCAGTTGTATAAAAATGGTTTATATACATAAACCTTGACCCAGATTTCAGCAAAAGTAATTTTGCCTTCTTCAGAAGATTTACACTTAGCTCACATTGAAGTAGTTGTTTTATTCCATGTCGTGGAATAAAGTATAAAATTTTAAAACTAATGTCTGAAGGATAATAATTGTCGAGCAATGCTACACACAGGTCAAGTGAGCACTGCCTACTGGTAGAGACGTAGGAACACTAATTTTTGACTAGGTGACCGTCTCAGTCTTTTGTTAGGAAAATAATCTATAGTATTCAATTAGTGTGACAGAAATTCTCCCTGGCTAGTTATGACTTTAGGTAGTTTTGATTCTCCGCAGAGGTGTGAAAATATTATTCAAAAGAGGTAAGTGGCTGGTCAGTACTTACCTCAGCTCTGTAGTATTGTTAGTCATAAAATAAATAAACCAAATGACAAATGAAGATGCAAGTGAATGTGGACACAAGGTTTCAGAAATATTTTCCTTCTTCAGGTAGATGAGAGTTAAGAAGGTACAGAAGGGAAAGGTTACACACAACCTAGGCTGTGGAGTAAGTGTGAGATATTGCATGATAAATACTGCGCCATACCAATAGCAAACCAAAGAGGATAGATCAAGAAGTAAAGAGAAGTGAACAAAAAAATGCTGAGTGATGGTGGGTGGGAGGGGTGGGAGGAATTAGGCAGTGTATTTTTAAAATAATTATGAAGGGAAAGATATATAAACACAACACACACACACACACTGAGGGGCTGGTTCTAGGTGGGAGTATCTAGATGGCACACATTGTGAAACATGTGCCAAAGTTACTGGAGTCATGTACTAGGGTATCCTCTACCACATGATATTGATTGTACACCAGGCAAACAGTTTGTTTGTGACCACTCGTATGTTCAGCCAATTTGTTGATGGTCATACCAACATAAAAGGCTGTACAGTGAACACATGTCAGTTGTTAAACGACTTGTATGGTTTCCCATGTGGCCCTTTTTTTCTATGGTGGGGCTGGAACAGAGGGTTGAGGGAGGATGCATGGAACAGGATTTGCAGCAGGGTAGATTGCAATGGTAGGTACAATTAGGTAAGGAGGGTGATTTTAGGATGTAAGATTTGATGAGAATGTTGCGGAGGTTGGGAGAACAGTGAAAGGCTACTCTAGGTGGTGTGGGAAGGATACTTTGGAAGTATGATCTAATTTCAGGGCATGGCTTGAGAAAGTCATAGCCATGATGGAGCAATTTCTTGAGGCATTCCAGGCCACTATGGTACTGGGTGACTAAAAGGATGCTTCTGGGTGGTCTGGGGTTAGGAACATTGTTGCTGGAAGGGGAGAGAGGGACTGCTCAGGAGATCTACATGTGGGCAAAGTCTGTAGGGTAGTTGCAGTAGAGGAAAGCATTGGACTGGTTTTCAGTGTAGTTCATGAGGGATTCATCATTGAAGCAGATGTCTATGCTACAGATGCCTAGGTTGTAGAAAAGGGATCATGTGATATGGAAGGGATGGCAGCTATTAAAGTGGAGGTACTGTTGTTTGTTTGTGGGTTTAAAGTGGACCAAAGTGTGGATGTGGGACTCAACAAGGTGAAAGTCAACATTAAGGAAGATAGCTTAGGTTCTGAAGAAGTATTAGGTGAATTTCAGGTTAGAAAAGAGGAGGAGTTGAGGACTTTATTTAAGGAAGTTAAGAAGAGTAAATTTGCCATGAGTCCTGATCATAAAGACGTCATATATGACTTCCTGAATTCAACCATTCTTCCTGAATGTTTTCTGATGCTATCCATCCATTCTGAACTGTCCGTAGTCTGTAGGGTATTCCTCAGAATGCAACAGTCCGAAACGAAAGTTTTGTTTTAGAGTGCCTCTGTGATTGTATGAATGGGTGTATCTTCTCTTTTGATGAAGGCTTTAGCCAAAAGCTAATTTGTTTGTGTGTGTATGTGTATGAGTATGAGAGATTTTCTCTTTTATGTGTCTGTCTACAGCTTGATGAATGTCTTTGTAGTGAGTTGGAACCTATCCACATTATTTTGTTGAACAGTAAAACAGCCATGAGCTTTCTGTAGTTTTCATAGCAGCGTGTTTTCTGATAACTGATCTATTGTTTACAGATGCTGCAAATGTTATTCCAATATTAGTGTCAGCAGCCTTCTTACAAATGGATCCCTTATTGGAGGATTGTTTGGAGTTTTGCCGTAATAATATGAATGAAATAGTGAAAGCATCCACCAACTTATCATGTCTGAATGACAGCATTCTTACAAGGTGAAATTTTAATTTAAAACTGATTAATTTTTATCCATGGTAGTACATAACTCTTTAAATCATTAATACTTTGGTGGAGGATGATCATTATTGTTTATTGTAGCCATGATAGTACATAACACATGAAATCATTAAAAACTCTGGTGAAGGATGATCATTATTGTGTATTATAGGTGGTAGACATTTAATTTAATTATCTAAATAAATCTTATATTGTCTCTTTTTAGTATTATATAAATTACTGTAGCCTAGACTCATTATCTTCTTACATATGACAGTTCTCACTGTTGCAGAGCAGCAGTAAAATAACTTTTATTGTTTATTTTATGTAAACAGTTTTCGGAAGTGATAGAATGAGTAAGTGGTTCTCTTCTGGTGGTGGGTGGAGGCATAAATGGTGAAGGCAGACAAATGTCAAAGAGTTGTTGTATTAATCATAAACAAACTTAGTGCAGAATGAAACTTTCATTCTGCAGTAGAGTGTGATATGAAACTTCCTGACAGATTAAAATTGTGTGCCGGAACCGGGACTCAAACCTGTGACCTATTGCTTTTCATGGGCAAGCGCTGTACCAATGAGCTATCCTGACAAGACTCACGGTCTGTCCTCACAACTTTACTTCTGCCAGTACCTCACCTCCTACTTTCCAAACTTCACAGAAGTTCTTGTGTGTTATGTCGGCATAGTTCAGTGGTAGAGCACTTTGTCATGAAAGGCAAAGGTCTCAGGTTTGAGTCCCAGTTCCGGCACACAATTTTAATCTGCCAGGAAGTTACAAACATAGTGCTGTCTACCTGTAGATGGCAGACAATGAGTGTGAAAACTTGGATCCTGGTGCACTGATGGGTTCTCAACTGATAAGAGAATAGTTTTGTTTACAGCCACTTCAAATCAAGATTAACTGTAATAATATTACTGTTTTATTATGCACAATGACTGGTAAAATGACTGCCCATGACTGAATAAGGACAGATCACTTTGCATATCCTAGTTCAGAAGTGTCTAATGTTTCCAAATCTCATGGGCTGTGGAGCTTTGCTTGTTGTTTATATCAGAAAATAGAAGCAATTTAACTCATCATTTCTTTTGAAAATCGTTGTTTGAGTTTGTAGAAACAGTTGAAATAGAAAACGTTCATGTTGGTAGCATTACTGTGACAACAAGCTTTTTATGTTTGTTTCAGTGGCTACATAGAACAGATTAAAATATTACTGAATACAATTTTTTAAAGAAAATATTGATGTCGATAGGCGTGTTCACCACTTTTTGTGGTTTTTTTCAGCTGTAATTGGGAACAGAAAATCAAACTGCAATTCAGGTTCTTCACAATTTAACAGCTGTCGAAAATTTTCTTTTCATCTCTCAGCTACATCGCTATTGTTCGGCAGGATCTTGTCATGGGAATCCTTGACAAATTTCTTCTTAGCCTAGTGACCTTTGCTAAGGCACTTCACCTTCTGAAGTAAAAAGATACCATTGAATGGGATAGTGATAACCTCCAATAGATAACGTGGCACTGTTAGTTACTAATACTTTATTCATAGACTAGGACATACAACTACATTGTCCGGAACCCACTGAAACTCCACCACTATGGACAAGGGTCTCCTTCTTTGTGCCAACCAGTGATGACATAGCCTTATTGGAGTTACTGTTCTCTTGTTCCTCATGCTCCTGGATGCAATAATGTACACAGTTTGCATGTCTGTGTTACATCTTTTGAGAGAATATAAAAAGGAAGATGTGACACCTGCTTTATTTGATTACAGTATGCTATTGTTGTTGATTCTGTTTCCCATCACAGCTTTCCCATAATACTAGTGATAGGAATATATGTTACTGACACCAAATCAGTTTGTCACATTGCATTTGTGGTGATCTCCGTCCCATTGGACAGAAATGTATCTATGTTTGAGAGTCTTTGACTGTTACCACACTGTACCACAGTATTATTATTAATATGTTGATGTTCAACTGTTGTGTATGTCTGATATGGCTACAATAAAGTGATTATTTCAGCTGGAAGCTTGTGCCTTAAATTCAGTACCTGGCTAAATAACAACAGTGGTGACCCTGATGAATTATGCCTTCTCACCACAATGCAAATTTCTTTGTTTTGCAATGCTTTCATTATGACTGTGTTTATTATTGGTGTTGCAAATAATGTGGCCAACCATGCTGCAGTTGGTCACCTCAAACCTATTAGAGACTGCTCTTACACAGTCATCACCTTTGGTTGCGACACTGATGCCATTTCACTGTTCAAACAGTTTCACAGCAATTTAATCCAGCATCACCTGTATAATGATCTGGAATGTTCACAAACAGTCTCTTGGCAGCAACATTGGCAAAACGACACGCCATAGCTTACGCACCTACAGAAGCGAAACTGGAACCAAATCAGCCTTTTTCTGTATTCGGTAGTGCTTCATGGGAAGGTGTGACATCCAGGTTTGAAGATTTGGACATTTTTACCCACATTCACATGACAGTTTGTGGACATATGGCGAATTTACATAGATAGTGACACCCACCTCACGTGCTTGGTTCCTGACACCTGCGCCTGCTACAACATCTGCACCCACTGTGATGTCATTGATCACTGTGGTGTCATTTGTCACAGTTTTTACCACTCCGTTCTAAGCAGATACCCACCTAGACATGGAATGTTGGCATGCTAAACACCCTTGATGCAGTTGCAGCCTCACATATTTAGCTCGCAACGTCTGTGCCAGTTGTTACATACATGTCTACTGTGGTGTCCACTCCTGTCACTACACCATCTGTGACAGTGCGTTTGATATACGTGATAGTACCTCCCATGCCAGATTGTGCCTCAAGCTGTCGTACAAACACAGACATGCAAAGCACTGTTCTTGTTCCCCATTCTCCGACAACAACAGGAACTAGCCAATTTCCCGAGCTTCCAGACCTGAATAGAGACAGACCAGTAACTTAGTTCAGACTCATTTATGGCATCCTGGATGTCACCAGCAATGATGCATGTTTCATTTGTGTAATCAGTCACCTGCACACTGAAAAGGTGCTGATTATTGGCCTGATTCTTAAGCCCCCTGCACCACCAAAGCAAGACGGCAACTTCTGAAGTGACTATCCTCCTCTCCTGAAGAAACACTACAACACATTTTGTTTGAAGAGCTCTTTGCCTGATAAGACTCCATCTCAACTGTAGTAATGATTCCACTCATTGGGCAATCCTGTATGCATTTCTGCCACAGCGCTATGGCGATCTGGATCACCAAACTACTAGCAAACGTCAATATCCAGCACCGTCACATGCATGATGTCCCACGTGTGCCACCAAGGTAATCAGTCTTTATCTGCACCACACACCACCATGGGCAGATTCTATGTCCTTGACAGGACTATCAATGTCCACTTCCTTGTCAACACCAATACGGAAGCCAGCATGATTCCACACCACCTCGCTCCATTGAGCTTCATGTCGATTCCAGTCACTCTCCGAGCTGCAAACAACTTGATTATTTCTGTCTACAGTTTGACAAACATACACCTCCAGCTTTCAAGGGGCCTCTTGTCTCCTTGGACTTTTCACATGGTGGAAGTGGATTCTCCTGACCTAGGAATTTATTTCCTCAAGTACTTCAGATTGTCATGGGACATTCCATCAGTCACCCTTTTCCATCATGCTTTGGGCACGCGAATCACCAGGACCTAAGCACCCTCACCTGCACCCCCACATGTACATGACCTAAGACCAACTGTAACAAAACTATTATTGGTATTGCTCATGTTTGTCATGAATCCGATTTGGTCCACATTGAGAACAATGCCCTGTGTCACCTGTTCGCTGACGTAGCATAGATCCTGTCGTGTGTCTTCCAGCTAATTGTTGCTCTTGCAGCCACTGCACTATCTGCCACTCCAAAACAATGACAGCCAAGCCAGTGTCACCTCACAGCATGAACACTTGCAACCATTTGTCATCACATGCTTTGCCAGCTGTACAATGTGCGTGCAGCTGCCACATCTACCACCACACCACAACAGCCAATGCACAAACTATCATAAGACAATTACATGAACACCTATTTTCAGCCTTCTTGCAGCATTTTCACAGCACACAAGTGTTTTGTGTGAGTTACTGTTATAAGTCCTACCATTACTTTCCCAAGGCTGCAGAAGACATACACAAAACAGCAATAATTACTCTGTTTGAACTTTTTGAATACCATTGCATCATGTTGTTAGACCTAAAAAAATGCAGCACAGATGTGCAATGCTGTATTGACTCTACTATTTTCATTCCACCTATTATGCCTACCTCAATGACATTTTTATTTTCTCCACATCAGAAACTGAACATCAGTAGCATCTTTCGTGTGTACTACAGACGCTGCAAGAAAGTGGTGTGAAAATTAATTATGACTAATCTGAACTTCGCTGATTGACAGTAACTGTCCTCGGTCATGAAATTATAACCAATGGAATCTGTCCCATGTCAGATTGTGTGGCTTTGATTATGGAAACCTATAAAGACCTACACAGGTACCTCGGAATGGTAAATTTATTCTGTAGGGATATTTCCTTTGTGAAAGGACTCAAAACCCTGCTCACTGATGTGCTATATGATAACAACACATCAGTGTGTATAAAGTTCCTTGGACAAACCCCATGATAGCCACCTTCAATAATTTGAAAACTGCGCCAGCCGAGGGCATAAACTCACTCACGTAATCACAGATGCCAGTTATCAATCACTATGGACATAACTGATACTTGCATTAGCACTGTATTACCACAACACATTGGCGATATTTTGAAACCTCTCAATGTCTTCTCCAAGAAACTCTCTGCTGCACAAAAGAGGTGCTTTGCCTTCTTCCACAAACTGCTCACATTTTATGAAGCTGAAAAACACTTTAGGGAGGACATAGTAACTATATACACACACCACCATCCTCTTCTGGATGCTGTCAGTAACCTGGTGACTGACCTCCCCCTGACATCACATTGCCTTCATCTGTCAATACACTGCTAACCTGAGTTACATCAAGGCATAGACAATACTGCTGTGGATTGCATGTTTCAAATCGCTTCCATACACCCCCCTCATGGACCTGGAGATGGCTCAAATGCAACAAATGGATTAGGAGAGAACACCCTTTGTCACTGATAACACTTCTCATTTCTCATTGAACGGCCCTTGCTACCAGATGTGAGCACCCTGGTTCTCTTCGTCGTCTCCACAGGTACTCCTTGCCCCCATCTTACCAGTTGCATTGCACCATAGGAACATCCCGTAAATCAGTTCACGATTTGGCACACCCTGACATCAAGCCAAAGAAGTAATCATCACCGATTGATTCACCTGGCCCAATACGAAATGTAACTGCTGTAATTGGGAGCATTATAGTGTCTCTTGGCAATGCAGCTAAATGGGTAGACACGGCAAACCTCCCCTCGATATGTTTGACATTCTGAAGGGTCGCTTCAGCATCCACATTAATCTTGTAGCTTATGTAGGAAGTAGGATACCAACAGTCATATGTTTAACAGAAACATGTACTCCTTAACTACCAGTTTCGGCATTACATTATGCCATCTTCAGGCCCCTATATCAGAGTATTATATCCATTAAATACGGATCGAAACTGTTTGTGTGGATTTCTAGCTCTCAGTAAGAACCAAAAACAACAACAACTGTAACAAAAAGGACTAGTTATAGTTTCAAAGATGGCATAATGGAATGCTAAAACTGGTAGTTAAGGAATAAATGTTTCTGTTAAATATACAGCTGTTGGTATCCTACTTCCTATGTAATCTTGACCAGCCGCAGTCCCGGTTCCACCAGTAGTGATGAATTCAATAAGACTTAATGTTATAGGATCACTTTCCCTGTCTGAAAGTCAGAAATATAAATTTTCACTCATGAACTGCACAAACTGCAGGGTAGAAGCAGTACCCCTTCTGAAAATTTCTATGAACACAGTCACTTGTGTATTTGTCAGTTGCTGGATTGCAAGCTATGGTTGTCCCACTTTGATTACTGCTGACCAAAGTACAGTAAAACCCAGTTTTTAAATTCCCAGATTTTATGTTTTCCCACCATTTACACCATTTTTTGTCAGTCCCATCAAATTTCCTGTGTTCACAATGTTAATGTGCCCCCATTTTTGCGTTAACATATTTACACTTTTCCTTTGTTTTACGCTTTTTGAAACCATGCCCATGAAGAAAAAAAATGATTTAATTGACATAAATTGACGCTGGCATGGCTTTTGCCTTAAAGTATAGTATTTATAATCATGACACAGTCAAGTTTCTTGACACTTTGCATTTATTCAAACGTATATTTCACGTGTCATTGTTTGCAGTAAGCGCCTAGTTGACTTACGACCAGTGGCTGATGGGAGTATGGTATTTTCCCACCACTCCATCCGACAAATTGTGCGTGTGTAGCACTATCCAACCAACTTCCTGCCTGCTATTATCTGCTGTCTGCACAGTAAACACGCGGAAAAAAAAAAAAAAAAAAAAAAAAAAAAAAACGGACACCCGAGAACAGTGAGGCACTGCAATCACTGCGTACAGTTGGTTGGAATATGTGTAGCATGGTGTGTAGGCTGCTATGAATTTGGTTGGTTCATTGATTGGATGATAAATCAGAATGTGTGTAGGGGCCTTCAGCCACCGCGCCGATTGTTAGCTTGGCTTTATTTACGCAACTGTTAGTTTTTCATGCTTTGTATGACGCATTTCGAGAATTTATACTTGTTGTGTAATGCAAATATTTATCTAAGTATTTTTTGTGGCATCTTATAAATGTTGAGACTGATGATTGTTTGTGTATGTTTTTCTGCACATTGAAGGGGGCACAGTACATTATAACCTCAAAAAAGCGATAATGGTGTGAGATGACGACCCAATGAAAACGTCACAAAAATACTTCTGCATATATTAGCACTCGAAAACACAAATAAATTCTCGAATATCATCATTCAAAACATTGAAAAATTAAAAAAGAAAGGAACTTGTGCAGTTTTACTATGTAAATAATTAATACCAGTTAAAGGCTTGCTGACTAAATGAAATTACGTCAAAAATTTCTACTTCCCATAAAATTACCAGTACCCTTAAAATGGTAAAAATTTGGATAACCTTTATTATATACTAAATATCCTGGCTAGTATTTTGATACCTATTATTTACATATATCACAAATAAACTACAAAAATGCAAAAGTGATGAAGTAAGCATATTTTACTATTCAAAACATTATTTTCCACATTTTCCACTATTTCACTGAAGACCTTTGAAAAGTGTAAAAACGTGTTTCTACTGTAAATAGTTTGAATCAACCCTTTTTGCCAACCCTTGTTCACTTGGTAGTATTGGCCACATTTTGAATGACCACGTGGAATGTTGTCTTTGACGCGCCACAAGGACAAGTGAACCAAAGTGTTACTGTGTGTCCTCCTTGGGTTGCATACACCACTGAAGGATGATCTCAAAGCATCATTGGCAGAGATGGTGTATGGTGAACCCCTCATCCTACCTATTACTCCACTGTCTGACCTACTGACTCTTATCAAGCATGTCCATTCCCACATCAGTCATGTATACTTCCCTGCACACACACCTCTCTGTGTCTTTATTCATAGAAACTTGGACATGTGCAACTATGTGAGGTTGTGTCATATATCTGTATACGGTCCCCACAAGGTCATTGAATGAGGATCCCACACTTTCATAATTTTACTTAACTGACATCAGAAGACAGTTTTGATTATTAAACTCAAGGCAGCCCGGTATCTCAATGAAAACATTCCATCCAAAGCAGACACACTTTTGCCTCCTCCTGTCAAGCCATCACTGTGTGATCCCTGAACATCCCTCCAGGAAGACACTCAAATTGCATGTGACAATGACAATTTCCTTGTGGGTGATGAGTCCCCATACCATTCAGTTACAAGGGCACCAACAACGGCAATGTGTCCTTCACAATTGTCATCCTGTCCTTTATGCCAGACAACCTGTTCGTCCAGCTCTGGGATAACACACACTGTTTATTCTATATATCCGTCCCCATTCCCTGGATGACTCCAGTACTCATAATGTAAGACTTGTTAAACACTTCCCCCTTCCTCCCAACTGCAATCCATATCTCACACTAGTCATCTTTGACTCTGACGGCATAGTGAACATCTCTGTCCTCCTCCTTTCTCTCCAGCCCCCTCCTCCCCCCACTCCCATTCCCATCTCTCAGGCTGGATGCCTTTGACACCGTCTGCATTGGCTGGTAACTATGTCACAACTTCACAAATCACATGTCCCATCTCTTTCATTGTGGACTCACTCAGTACATTTGCCTTGATGACAATCATGACTACTGACTCACCTCTTTCCCTGTGATCTGCACTGCTGGGGGAGGGGAGAGGGCAACCACCAAAGCGATTGACAGAAACGTCTCCATGTGTGAGAGTCTTTGACTGTTACTGCATTGTGCCAGATGGTGTTCAACTGTCATGTGTGTCTGGTTTTATTACAATATAATGATTACTTTGACTGAAAGTTTTCATCTTATTTTAGATATCTGGTTAATAACCACACATTTATTGTTGTATATTGTTAATTCTTCAGTCTGCATGAGTACATTATATATCTAAAACAATTTTGGAGGGAAAAAAAAGAAGATATCTGTTGTTAATTCTGAGAAATACTGCAACATATTTTTTTAACAGTTAACAGTGAAATTAATGGCCACTGCAGTTTTATCCTAAAAATTTCAAACTAAAGAAATATAGTTGATTATAGCAATAGTATTTATTGTAATAAACAGAACATGCTATGAGATACTTTATGATAAATAGGCCATTTATTATTGACATACTCGTAGTTTTTTAAACTACCTACATACTTTTACAACAGGTTGACTGTTACCAACTCCTCTTCTTCATTTAGCCTCTAGCAGTGGCTGAGTCAATAATGGCTGGAAAATTAATGCTTGAATGTTGACTAATTCCAATAATGTACTCCAGAACTGAAATTCAACCTTGCACTTATTCAAACAATATTGTACTTTCTTGATAACAGCATCATTTTCTGCGGTCAATTTATATATTACACATAAAACACAAATGGATTAGCTGAAACCTAGATACAGAACTTTGTCATAGTTTTTATCTTCCTGTTCTTCACATCATACATACTATTCAGGAAATAATTGATCATAATACAATGTGACCAAGAACAAATTAACTTTAGGTTCTTAAGGAGCAATGTTTAAGCCAAATGACAGAACAATTTCACTTCTGCAATACAGATTTAGCACACCGCCATCAATTTTGCGTACAAAGAGTATAGGCATTTTGTTGTAGTTTCTACACTAAGGCATTTGAACACTTTAAATCACAAAGGTTGCATGCATAATTGCTAATTGAACTCATGTAATGATGTTGACTGAAAGCTTGTTGACCATGGACTGGTTATTTTGAGGTTCTGGCTAAGAGGTCTTTTTAAGATCATTATGGGGTCTTGAAAATTGTATAACATTTTATAAATCACCTAGCCTGTATTTTACTGTAAAACTATATGGAACACTGTTGTGCAAAAGAGATGCAGCAGAACTAATTATGAGATGCAACAGAACTACTAAAGAAACTGCACACACTATGCTTGTCTGTCCTTTTTTGGAGTATTACTGCCCAGTGTGGAATCCTTATCAGGCGGGTTTGACGGAGGATATCAAAAGAGTCCAAAGAAGGGCAGCACGTTTTGTATTGTCACGATACAGGGGAGACAGTGTTACAGAAATGATACAGGATCTGGGATGGGAATCATTACAACAATAGCACTTATCGCTGTGGCATGGGCTACTTAGGAAACTCTAATCGCCAACATTGTCTTCCGAATGCGAAAATATAATGTTGACTGCTACTTACACAGGTAGAAAAGATCATCACAATAAAATACGAGAAATCAGACCTCAAACAGAGAGATTCAGGTGTTCTTTCTTCCCGCGCTCTATTCGAGAATGGAATGGTAGATGAATAGTATAAAGTTGTCCAAAGAAAATTGGATTTGTTTATTTATTGTTGCAGATCAATTTCGGCTACTGAGTGGCCATCTTCAGTGCAACTTGCACATTTTACTAGAAAGTTGCAGCTAAGATGGCTGCACGGTGGCCGAAGTCGATCTGTGGTAGTGGATAAACAAGTTTGTGACTAATGCTGGATTTTCTTTGAATATATAACATTTTATGGTTGTGGTGCATACTACTCCTAATGGAGTCTTCATTTCAGTATAAAGGTGGTCCGATGAACCCTCTGCCAGGCACTTAAATGTGATTTGCAGAGTATCCCGTGTAGATGTAGTACAGGCAGCTAATGGATTAAAGATTTTTTTATTCTGAATTGTTTAAAATCTGAGTTAATGGCTTAATGCTGTACATCAAATGATGCAGTGAAAAGGCAACAAAAGTCAATGTTGAAGTCCAGAATTTAACAGAAGTTTTGATGTAATTTGTATGAAATACAGTCCAAAGCCTTTAATGTAAATTATTGTGAAATATAAATAATTTTACACAATTCTAGGTGCCTTATGGGAAAGTTAGAAAACCATGTTTTCAACAGACATATTTCAATCTATTAGATTGTATTCTGAAAAGGTTTTCAGTTAGTGATAATTTGCAATTAACAAAGTCAAATATTCAATTAGCAGTTTCTAGGTGCTTACTGTGTACTTACGTGTCTGCCTATCTCACAAATATAAGAAGTTTGTAAATTTAGATAACTATGGGAAGAAGAAAACTTAGCAGATAGGAGTGAGTTCTCAACTTACTATGTTTCAAGGTGTTATGTTTGTCATATTTTTTCTTCATTTTATTGACATTGTTTCTATTAGATACAGTGGTATTTTATACTTTCAAACACAATGTTATAAGCTGTTCCATTTTTAATCATTTCTACTTTCAGTAGTGTTGTCCCCTCTTTATTTTTATCCTGCTTTTCCACAGTGGAGAGTACAGAAAAAGACACTGTGATGTAACTGTTGTAGTGCAATAGTAAGCTGTAAAAGTTGTTTTGGTTCTTTAAGGGCCTTTTTTTACTATTTATTATTATTTTTTTTTTTTTTTTTTTTTTTTTTTTTTTACCATTATCCCTTTTGAGGCACGCCGTATTATTAACTACGAGGTAAATTTTGAGGTGGTTAAGGGTTTTTTAAATACAGTAAAACCTCATTTTTACATTCTCGGTTTTTACGTTTTCCCGCCATTTACACTATTTTTTGTCGGTCCCGTCAAATTTCCTATGTTTACAATGCTAATTCGCCCTCATTTTTGCATTAACATATTTATGCTTTTCCTGCGTTTTACACTTTTTGCAAGCATGTTCGTGAAGAAAAATGATGTAATGTACATAAATTGATACTAGCATGGCTTTCCCCTTAAAGTATAGCGCTTAAAAATTATTCGCATTTGAGTTTCTTGACACTTTGCGTTTATTCAAACGTATATTTCGTGTTTCGTTGTTGACTTAAAGACGCGAAGAAAAATGATGTAATGTACATAAATTGATACTAGCATGGCTTTCCCCTTAAAGTATAGCGCTTAAAAATTATTCGCATTTGAGTTTCTTGACACTTTGCGTTTATTCAAACGTATATTTCGTGTTTCGTTGTTGACTTAAAGACGCGCCGATTTGTGGCAATGTAGTTCTTTTTTTCACCAACTTCTTTGGCAGAGCGCCTTGCATATACTCAGACAAACAGAACGGTTTGTTAATGAGAGAATAATGCTGATTTGTGGCGGTGTAGTTCGTCTTTCTGCTAGCTTCTTTGCCAGGGAGGCTGGCGTGTACTCAAACAATCAGAACCAGTTGCTTTGTTGAAGTGAGAATAAATAATTGCGTTGTTTTTGTGATACATATTTCTAATTAATAAAGAACTTTACCTGTCAAAGTTGGGTATCATAACACCCACAACCTCAAAAAAGCTATAATAGTGAGAGATGCCGATCTTATGCAAACATCACAAAAATATTTATGCATATGTTTGTACTCGAGAACGCGAATAAATTCTCGAATATTGTCATGTGAAACATCGAAAAATACAAAAAGAACGGAACTGTAGGAGTTTTTCTATGTAAATAATTAATTCCGGTAAAAGGCAGTAATTTTTAAGATGTTACATAGCCTGGCAGCGGCGTCCAAACGATACCTATCGAAGCGGTTCAGGTAATTTTGAAGATGTGTTATAGCTCAGCAGTGGCGTCCTCGATAATAATGAATGAAATTACGTAAAAATTACTATTTCCCATAAAATTACCAGTTTGCCTGGCACTTAAAATAGTGGCATCCTCGATTATAATGAATGAAATAGCGTCAAAAATTTCTACTTCCCATAAAATTACCAGTTTGCCTGGCACTTAAAATAGCGGCATCCTCGATTATAATGACTGAAATTACGTCAAAAATTTCCACTTCCCATAAAATTACGAGTTCTGTCTGGCGCTTAAAATAGTAAAAATTGGGATAACCTTTATTGTATAATCAACTCCCTGGCGAGTATTTAGATGTCTGTTATGTACATATATCACACATAAACTATGAAAAAGCAAGGCTGATCCAGTAAGCATATTTTACTATTTAAAACATTATTTCCTGCATTTTACATTTTCCTGCATTTTACACCATTTCACTGAAGTCCCCTGAAAAGCGTAAAAATGAGATTCTACTGTACTTTTTTTGTTTGATTTAATCACACGTCAATTTATTTTGCAGGCTGGCTGGACTTTTCTCAAACTCAGAAGTTGAAGCTCTGCGTGACCGCAAGGATAAAGTGCAGAGTCGACTGTACAGTAAACTTATAGCATCACTGGCAGAACCAACTCCTGAAATTGCACGTGGTCACTATGCCAGTTTGGCACATATGTACAAATGTGCGAACTGTGGCAAGCTAATTGTACGACAGATTGCTTCCCGTATTCCTTGTCTACCTCCAAATATGCTGATTGACATATATGGAAACGTGAGCAGCAAACACACAAGGTGGATAAGTCTTAACAATAGTAATGCAAAGTATATGTTAACTTCATTGTTATGTACTCCTCATTGCTAGAATTTGCCAATAACTTAAATATCTTGTCCAGATTTCTGGATTCTTGATGTTATTAGCTAATAATAAAATGAGAATCGTGATTTCATGATAACAGTTAAGATATTTTTAACTGTTTTTGATTATGAATATTTTGGTGGTTAATAGAAATCAGCAACAATTAAAATGGTAGAGCAGTCACATATTTTGAAATATCAAATGAAATCTGACGATTCCAGCAAACAGAGTAAGCTACGTTTGAAATTCTGTAAATAAATGTGTAGTTACAGATTGGAATGTCAGTAATAGAGGATTGAGAACAACTCACTATAGAGATGATCGTTGAGGCACAGACAGGAATGTAAAATAGACACATTCACAGAACTTACATATTCACTCAGACATAACTCAATCATGACCACCAGAGAGGGGAGTGGAGTGGGAAGGATGCCAGGTAAGAGTGTGGATTGAATGTTCTGCATTGGATGACAGATTGTAAACCTCTGATGTCAGGTGCAACATGGAATGCAGTAAAGGGAAGGTGCAGATGCTAAAAAGGGGCGTTTTAGAGGTAGGTGTGGGAAGAGGGGGACTGTAAAATGAAAAACAAAATTAATAAATTATAATGAAAATACATAAAGAAAATTAAGGAGTATTGAAATATTATAGAGAAATACATAAATAAAACAAAGAATGAAACAGGGGGGGGGGGGGGCAAACACATTTGGAATATAGACATGAATTGGAGGGAGATATAGGATAGAGTAGGGAAGAGAGGACTGTTAAGCATGGACTGTGGGGATCATAAGTTACGTAAGGTTGAGGCAAGGATGGTTGTGGGACTGTAGAATGTGTTTTGGGAAGCTACCATCTACGCATTTAGGAAGAGCTGATGACAGAGGGAAGGATCCAGGTGGTCTTGATTGTGTAGCAGCCATTGAAATCAAGTGTGTTTTCAGCTGCATGCTGATCCACAGGGTGGTCCCTCTTGCTTTTTGCCACAGTCTGACACTGGCCATTCATCCTGGCAGACAGCTGGTTTGTTGAAGAATGACACTTTCACTCCGCAGCAGAATGTGCACTGACATGAAACTTCCTGACAGATCTGCTGAATTGAAATTGTGGTGTGGCTCTGTGAGTCGTGTCGAGATAGTTCAGTGGTGGAGCGCTTGCCCGCAAAAGGCAAAGGTCCCAGGTTTGAGTCCCGGTTTCGGCACACAATTTTAATCTGCCAGGAAGTTTCATATCAGCACACACTCCGCTGCAGAGTGAAAGTTTCGTTCTGGAAACATCCCTTAGGCTGTGGCTAAGCCATGTCTCCACCATAGTCTTTCTTTCAGGAGTGCTAGTCTTGCAAGTTTCGCAGGGGAACTTCTGTGAAGTTTGGAAAGGGGAGGTGAGGTAGTGGCAGAACTGAAGTTGTGGAGTGGCACCATGAGTCTTGTCGAGATAGCTCAATGGTAGAGCACTTGCCCGCAAAGGCAAAGGTCCCAGGTTTGAGTCCCGGTTCTGGCACACAGTTTTAATCTGCGATGAAGTTTTAGCTGGTTTGTTGTCATGCCAATACAAAATGCTGTCCAATGATTGCAGCAGGTTTGGTAAATCATATGACTACTTTCGCAGGTAACTCGGTCTCTAATGTGGCAGGATAAGCCTGTGATGGGAATGGAATTAGAAGGGATAGGTGGGTGACTTGGGGTAGGTCTTGCATCGGGATTTTCCATATGAGTAAGGATCCTGTGGTAACTGGGATTGGGAATGGCATATGGATGGAGTAGGTTGTTGTGGAAGTTTGGTGGGTGATGGAACACCAGCTTTGGAAGGATCTTGGTTATGTCTTCTCTTGTTTCAGGTCAAGATGATAGATAATCAAAAGTCCTGATGAAGGATGTGATTTAGATGTTCCAGTCCAGAGTGGTATTGGTGACAAGAACAACACTCCTTTGTGGTTGGTTATTGAGGGTGGAAGGTAGTTTGGTTACATGTGGAAAATCTGTTTCTGTAATCGGTCTAGATGATGATGCCTATCTGTGAAGGCCTTTGTGAGGCCTTCAGCATATTGGGTAAGTGACTTCTCATTGCTGCAAATTTGCTGTCAATGGGTGGCAAGGCTTTGTGGGAGGGACTTGTTGATGTGAAATGGATGGCAGCTACCAAAGTGTGGTACTACGGGTAATTAGTATGTTTAATGTGGACAGAGATGTGACTGGAGCTGTCCTTGAGGAGAATTTGAACATCCAGTAAGGTGGCATGCTGGTTTGAAAAGGAACAAGTGGAACTGGTATGGGAGAGGAGGAGTTGAGGTTGTGAAGTAACTCAGATAGGATGTCCTAGTTCTGAGTCCAAATCATGAAAATATTATCAATGAACCTGAACCATACCAGAGATTTGGAGTGTGGGAGTCACAGAAGGTTTCCTTTAGATGGCTCATAAATAGTTTGGCAAAGGATGGTTCTACATCTACATGGGATACTCTGCAAATCACATTTAAGTGCCTGGCAGGGGTGCCACGGGTGGCCATGGCTGCATGGCAAATTTGATTGTAGATCTATCATTAAAAGAATAAGTAACCGTTTGTTAGGATGGGATTGTTAAGGATTATGTGGAATGAGGTATTGAGGTGGAGTCTGATGCACACTAAGAAAGATACTGTTCAAGAGCAGTAAGACCATGGGCATGTGGGATATTGGCGTATAGGGAAGTGACATCAACAGTGATGAGAAAGGATCTAGAAGGTAAACAGGTAGGGACAGTGGCATATCTAGGATTTTGGTCTGGGGGAAGGAGCTGAAGTCATAGAAATATTGTATCGTAAATATGCATGAAAGTTTTCTTGTCATTTTATTGTGGTGAGTGCTAAAGGTATATTACATCTCTCTCTCTCTCTCTCTCTCTCTCTCTCTCCTCTCTCTCTCTCTCTCTCTCTCTCTCTCTCTTTCTGTATTTAATTTTTTTTTCTTTGAGAAATGTGACTCTGGGTGGACTGCAAATGGCAGCCCCCATGATATGCCGCTGGGTGGAGATTGCATAGAATGGAGAAATGGTTGGTATCTTGGATGTGAGAGGCTAGACTTAAAACAGTTGGTTGGAGGTCCTGGTCAATGTGGGTCAAAATTCTTTCAGGGGGAGCACAGTAGCCAGCTACAACTGGACATTCATGATTGTTTCTTTTATTTGGACCATATATTAAAAAGATAAACTGGCAGAGTGAGATTAAAATAGGTGAAAACAGAATAAGCAGTCTCACATATGTGGATGACTGAGTGGTGATGGCATATTCATTTGAAAAGTTGCAGGCTAATATTTCAGTGCTAGATCGTAGATGTAAGGGTTATGGTACGCACATCAGCATCTCAAAAACGAAAGTAGTATCTGTAGAAAAGATATTTAAACATATTGAGTGCCAAATAGGAAGAACAAAGTTAAAACAGGTGGATAGTTTAAAGTACTTATGGTGTATTTTTTCACTGGATGGTAACATCCTTAAAGAACTGTAATGAAGGTCTAGCAAAGATAATGCAGTGAGTGCTGATATACTCTCTAATGCAAGAAGGAAGTCAGTACCCAGACTAAGTTAGCAGTGCACCATGCAATATTTCGACCAACATTTTATTTATTTTATTTTTTATGTGAGTGAAAGCTGGGTGGATTTAGGTTACATTATTAATAAGGTTGAGGTTACAGATATGAATGTAACAAGGATTATTGCAGCTAGTAATAGATGGGATCAATGACAGGTGGGAGTCCATAATGAGGAAATCAAAGAAAAACTAGGAACAAACACCACAAATGAAGCAGTTAGAGCAAACAGGCTTAGATGATAGCGTTGTGTTACATGCATGCGAGAAGCAAGTTTACCAAAGAGAAACATGGGTTTGGCTGTAGAGGGTAGCAGGAGTTGGGGGTAGACCAAGGAAAAGTATTTAGATTCAATCAAGAACAATTTTGAAGTTTATTTGTTTATTTATCTGTTCAGAGACAGTCAAAATTGTATGGATGCTGCCAATATCTGTGTACTTAATAAAGATACACAAATTCATAAATATTGACAATGCAATTAAATAAATTATAAATATAATGACATAAGATACAAAATGCCTTTACATAAATTACTTAATATACTGATATAAGATACAAAGGGAGAAAAGTATTTTCTTGCTTTGTTAGTTTGTTTGTCAAAGGCAGAAAAGTATTTTTTTGCTTTGTTAGTTTGTTTGTAATTAATATTTCACTATACTACTGGGCATATTGTTATACCCCTTAATACCATGGTTGATCATTTTTATAAATGCTTATGTATTTACATATCATTTCATGTAGTCCTTGACAGTATGAAAACACTTTTCTAAGAGATATTTTATTAAAATACTCTCCACTCCATTGAGGCCGGCTGGTACAGCAACCAATTTGATTGTTTAATAATAAAAGATAGTCGTGGTTGCAACTTTTTTATTTATTTTTAACGTGTTTCACCTTTGTGGAGCATCCTCAGAAAGTCTGAAAAATAAATGAAATGGGGGGGGGGCATACAACTGAAAAGGTAAAAAACTTGATTTGTTGAAAGAGCTTGGAGTTGTTAAATATACCTGCAGATCTGATGAATGGATACTTAATAATCAGATGATTAGCTATAACCAGCTATAAATAGCTATTTTGACCCTATGATGTCAGTTCTAAAAATGTTTACTTAATTCGGATGCTTCCCTATGACTGCTTCTATTTTGAATTCCATTGCGAAACACACAACTTAATTTTAATCTGTGTGGTAGTCATCTTTAACCTGGGTATTTCTGTTATTGGTCTGTCTGTTGGGCTACAGCTTCACAAGGCCAATGAAAGCTTAGTAGTTAATTATCAGTTTTAATCTTGTGGTGTATGAGAGAGGAGACTTTTTTAATTGTCTGAGATTTCTTATTGGATTGAACGGGAAGAAAGCTCTTCATTACTATGTATAGAGCATTTATTAATTTAAAAAATGTAATTGGTTAGAAGCACAGTTAATTTATCCTGATGCAACTACAGCATCAATGATTTCTATTAGCTTCTGTTGTCATATGCGTTTTGCAGTTTTCCTACTATTTTCAAATTAGGCTGTTTGACGTATTGTACTTGAATGCCACCATTGGGCCTTCACCGTATTAACTTCATAATAAGCCCACTGTATGGTTCAACAGCAAGCTGTCCTGAAGACAGTGTTAACACAATATTGGAAACATCAACATGTTGACCAGGTGTGTGAATGTACCCATATAATTGCGCAATCATGACCGCTGCTGCAGCTCTGTTTTAGGTAAATTAATTTTTTTGGTGCTTTTCTCTGTTTTCACTGCTTCAAGCTTCATTTATTTTTCTTTGTTTTGATGCCTAAAATCAATAATTCTGTTAAAGATTTTTAACGTATCTTTATAAAGATCATGCAGGATAGGACCACAGCTCAATGTTTTCTGTATTTTCTATGTTATTTATAGCATTGTGATGAGTTTTATTGTCCGTATCCTAGTTTAATGATTTGACACTGCCAGATTTTGGCTAGGAAGGGTTTTAGTTAAACTCATTTTAAGATCAGTTAACATTCTATTAATTTTTAGAGGGATTGTGAATGCTAAGATTGGGCTTTTAAGTTTTGTGGTCCCCATTTCATTTATTTTCCAGACTTTCTGAGGATGCCACACAAGGGTGGAACTTGTTAAAAAATAAATAAAAAGGTTGCAAGTCTTTTATTATTAAGTATTTTATTAGTGATTTCCTGAATTTTCTGTTTTGTTTTTGATCTGTTGTGGAAGATTGTTGTATAATTTATTCCATTATATAACAAACTATTTTGGGTTTTTGCTTTGTTTTTCTTATAGAGACGTAAGAGATGGCTGGATCTGGTTCCATGTTCATGTATAGAACTGTTTGTTGAGAACTGGTCAATGTGGTTTTTTATCTTGGTTACTGTCTGCAAAATGTAATCACAAGGAATGTTCAGCATACCCAAAGATTTGAATATCTCTGTGCAATGAGATCTCTTGCTACTTTTGGTTATGATTCATATAGTCATTTTTTGCAGTTTAGATATTGTTTTTCTATTCTTCTTGTTTTATCCCCAGAAGGTTATGGCATAACTAATAACAGAGTGAACATATGCAAAAGTATGCAGTTCTAGTCCATGAGCTGCTACACACTGAATTTATTACTCTTCAGTGCATATTGTGCCGAAACAATTTGTTTCCCAGGACTGGAGTGTGCTTGGACCACTTTAGTTGTGAGTCAACATGCATGCCTTGGAATTTTGTTGATGATACTCTTTCTTTGGGCCTTTTATTAACTTTTTGATTGTTACTTCTTGCTTTTCCATTTAAATGGTAACTAATACTATTGTTCTTCACACACGAGTGAGTTCTCAGCTTCTTTTATTCATCATACTCAGTGACTCAGCACTGTTTAAGATGTTACTCTCATCAGCAAACAATACTGGTTCACCATGCTTGACACTTTGTGGAAAATCGTTGATTTATGTTAAAATGAAGATTGGGTACAATAAACCTCATTGGGGGACTCCTGTATTGATGTATTATGGGTTAGGAAGGTAGGTAGAGGTATGACTGGAATTATTTCGAGTGATCTCCACCTGTTGTACTCTGTTTTGCAGTTATGAATGAAACCACATGTTTGATATCCATCTTATTTCTAGTGCATCTAGTTTATTTAACAAAAATGTGTAGTCTATTGTATCAAATCCTTTGGTAAAATCAAGGAAGATGCCTGTTATGTTTTCTCCATTGTCTAGTGCTTCAAGAACAACATTTGTAAAATGAGCTTTTGTCTGACCAGACGCCAAACTGTTATTTGCTCAGAAGATTGTGCTCTGTGAAGTACCGCATAAGCCTTTGTTTCATTGTGGTCTCTATTAGTTTTGAAAATGATAATGGATCTGTAATTTCCTATAATTTTTGGGTCTATTTTCTTATGGATAGGCAGGACTTTTGCATGCATTAATGTATCTGGAAAACAACATTTGGTGAAGGATTTATTGATGATGTGTACTCTTTAGTCTTTGCTATTGTTGATAAAACTCTTCTGGGTATTGGACTGCATCGTCAATATATCAAATATTTCACCGACGTTTCGGCCACTATTGCAAGCGGCCATCTTCTGGGTGTTATGTAACACCCAGAAGATGGCCGCTTGCAATAGTGGCTGAAACGTCAGTGAAATATTTGATATATTGACGATGCGGTTCAATACCCAGAAGACTTTTATCAACAATGACAACAGCCGTGGAAGCCTTCATTTACAGTATTTGCTATTGTCTATGCAGTCCTGCAGAACGAACATATGTACTTCATCTATAACTGCTGAATTTTTACTTTTTACGTTTTGCACAGTATTGCTGAATTCTTTTGCTGTAATGGGTATTTTGTTCAGTGTTTGGAAATGATTTGTTTTTTGGACTTTTGTTGTCGTTTATTTGCTTTGTTGCTGAAATATTGATTAGCAAAGTTTGCTAGCTTTTTGGGATCTTGCATTGTAGTATCTTTGTGTTGAAACGGCACATTTAATAGTTTTGAGTTTTTCCAATTTGTTTTGAGTTTTTCCAATTTGTTTCCTGTTGTTCAAGGCTGCTTTGATTATTATTTTCTTTTCTTTCTTGTTTTACAAAATTTTCATTTTGGTATCTTTTTCTGCTAACAATACATCTCTATAGATCTATTTGTATGTGTGATAGTAGTTTTGAAAAGCACAATCATTATGGTAGTTTTTCATAGAGCTGAGATGCTTGAAGGTTTCAGAGAACCAGAGGTCTGCAATGGGTGGGTATGGCTGGGTAAGGAGTGTTTTCAGTAGGGTATATAATAGCCAGAGTGAAGTCTGTACCCAAAAAATTATATCCACCTGATTTTGTACCTGATACCCTACTTGAACCAATATTATTTCTTTATTTGCTCAGATCATTCCAATTAAAAGGATGACTGTGAGTGTGTATATATTTATATATTTTGACTATTATAGAGGGAAACATTTCTGGTAGGAAAAATATGTATAAAAAATAGAGATGGTTTAACTTACCAAAAGCATAGGCACATTGACAGATACATAAATTAAAAAAATAAATAAATAAATAAAGGTGTGGAAAATCGTTGAGTTATTTTTGGCTTTTTACAAATGTCTGCCTTGGTGTGTTTGTGTGAATATGTGTGTGTGTTTGTTTACTTTTCCTTTTTTTCCCTAAGGTAAGACCTTACACTCTTGGGATCGGAATGACTCCTCATCCACTCCCTTACAACCCACATCCTTTCCTTTTTCCCCTCCTTGCTTTCTCTTTTCCTGATGAAGTGGTCAATGGTTGTGAAAGCATGAAATTTTGTGTTTGTGTGTGTTTTTATTTGTGTATCTGTCAACGAGCCTGTGCTTTTGATCTCTATTTTTTATTTATATGTTATGAATGACATCTCCTGAACAATGTATCTTAGCTGGTTCTTGCCCATACAACAATTGTTATCACATCCTGAGGAATATTTTCACCAAATTTGGTTGAAATTGGTCCTGTGGTTTAGGAGGAGATGTGCTACATTGTCACGAGTTACAGCAGTTTTTTGTGCATCTTATTGTTTATGATGTCCTGTCTCCTGAACTGTGTATTGTTAAGTCATCCTTACACCCACAGTGAGCTTCATTGGTGTGGTCATGTGTGCAAAATGTCATTGAGATTGGAAGAAAACTGTAGATTTCTATGCAATACATATAATAAACACAAAATGCACGAAGTGTGTGTGTGTGTGTGTGCGCGCACGCGCGCGCACACACACGCACACACACACACACAAGTCACCGTGTAAGACGCACCTTTTTTCCTAAAAAAAGTCTCTTAAAAGTGGGGTGCGTCTTCTATGCCAGTGCCTCTTACATGCCGGCAAATATGGTGTGTGTGTGTATGTGTATGTTTTTATCTATGTCTTGACAGGCTGTGCTTATTCAGACGGATATTTTGCCTACCGCTGTTTACTGTATGTGCCACCTATGGCGTGATGATTGACGAGAACATTGTAAAGGCTTGCAAAATTGCCACCTGGGTGGCACTGCTTACAATTGCTCACATCAGCCACAGCACCGAGTATCAGCTTGAGTGACGAGTAGGCCATAGGGAGTTTTCATGTATAAAATGACGAGTTTTGATACTTTATTGTGAAGCAAAAATATTTATGTAAGTACTTTGTGATGTTCCATAAACTGTGAGAATTATGGATGGTTTGGGTCTGTGTTTTGGTTGGTGCACTGTATGGGGCACAGGATGTTATAACCTCAAAAATACGACAACTGTTTGACACAGACACTGCACAAACAACACAAAAAATACTTGTGTACATATCTGCACTTGAGAATGCAAATAAATCCTCATATATCATCAGGTGAGACGTGAACAAATATGTGAGCAGCGTTTCATTATTCAAATAATGAATGACACCTTTACAGGTTTGTCAAAAAATTGATTATGGTTTTACACCGGGGGCGGTTACGTGGATAGGAGCTGGAGGGTAGGGAAGGTGATTTTGGTATTTCATAGGGATGGACTAGGAGGTTACGGAGGTTAGCTGGGCGGCGGAAAGACACTCTCGGTGGAGTAGAAAGGATGTTATGAAGGATGGATCTCATTTCGGGACAGAATTTAAGAAGTCATATCCCTGCTGGAGAACCACATTTAGAGTCTGCTCCAGTCCTGGAAAGTCTCCAGTAACAAGAGGGGCACTTTTAGTGTCACTCTGGGAGGTTCTGGGTGTGAGGGGAACAGGAAGTGGCCCTGGCTATTTGCTTCTGTACCAGATCAGGAGGGTAGTTGCGGGATGTAAAGGCCTTCATCAGGTTATTGGTGTATTGGTTCAGGGATTCAGGACTGGAGCAGACTCATTAGCCATGAAGACCGAAGCTGTAGGAAAGGGACCATTTGATTTGGAATGGATGGCAGCTGTCATAATGGAGTTGTTTGTTTTGGATGGATGGAGGTCGACATCAAGGAAAGTGGCATGGTATTTGGAATAGGACAAGGTGAATCTGATGGAACCCAAGGAGTTGAGGTTGGAGAGGAAATTCTGGAGTTCTTCTTCACTGTAAGTCCAGATCATGAAGATATTATCAATAAATCTATACCAAACTTTGCGTCGACAGACTTGGGTATCCAGGAATGCTTCCTCTAAGCGTCCCATAAATAAGTTGGCATACGAGGAGGCCATCCTGGTTCCCATGGCTATTCCCTTTAATTGTTGGTATGTCTGGCCCTCAAAAGTGAAGAAGTTGTGGGTTAGGATGAAACTGGCTAGGGTAATAATGAAAGAGATTTTAGGTACGGTTGCAGGTGGTCGGCGTGAAAGGAAATACTCCATCGCAGCGATGTCCTGGGCATGCGGGATATTTGTGTATAAGAAAGTGGCATCAATGGTTACAAGGATGGTTTCCGGAGGTAACAGGCTGGGTAAGGATTTCAGGCGATCAACAAAGTGGTTGGCGTCTTTGATGAGAGATGGGAGACTGCACATAATGGGTTGAAGGTGTTGGTCTATGTAGGCTGAGATTTGTTCTGTAGCCGCTTGGTAACCGGCCACAATGGGGCGACCGGGATGTTTGGGTTTGTGAATCTTGGGAAGTAGGTAGATGGTGGGGGTGCGGGGTGTCGGTGGGATCATGAGGTTAATGGAGTCTGGTGAAAGGTTTTGTAAGGGGCCTAAGGCTCTGAGTTTTCCTTGAAGATATGATAGAAAAATGTGTACTTTCATAATAGCCTCCTACCAACAAACTATTATGAACTGATATAGGTGTGCTTAATAAGCAATAGTTTCTCAAGATTGCATTAAGGTTTTTCTCGCATCTATGCCAGCAATGAATATGAGTGTATCATGCTTGTTGGGTTCACATGTCATAAGGATGTTGACAATTATTGAAATTGGAATTACAATTTCGTCTTCAGCACCAGTTGTGTGACGAACTTCTCAACAATATTTGATTAATGTCAAAGTGCTGCTTAATGGTGTAGCACACTATCAATACATAATGCTTCAGAAATATATAATGATTTTTTTTTTTGGGAAACATTGAAAATTATGTTAGGATTTTAGTAAATAATTAATAACTACAACCAACCCTAGTTTTTAAAACTTTTGATTCCTCACTTACTTTCTTGTGTTTCTGTAAATTTTTCCCATAGTAAAATGATTTTGCTTGAACAATACAGTTCACTTAATTTGATTTACTTTCTTGCTAGGGATTCCAACTGGAACTTGAATGATTATGTACAGCAACTGAGAAATGAACTGCGGACATGGCGCCTGGTATATTGGCGGCTGTGGAGTGAATGTCACTTTCTTCGCTGTACTGGATGTGCTAGACATTTTCCCATACATCAGGCTCGATGGTGCTGCCATCATCCTGATCAACCTCAGTTCTTTTCTATGGAACAACAACGCACCACAACATTTCCAATAGGTCGATACCCATGCTGTGGAGAAAGGGCTTATCGCTTTGAAGTTATCTCCAGTGAGTCGGTAAGACATATGAAAAATTCATTTATTGTTTCTCATTTCTATAAACATTTTTCTTCAGAGACATTCCAACCTCAGATAGCTTATCTCTTAGAGTACATCACAATTAACATATCAGATAAATTCTATTGTTATTTATCAATTTGAATATGACATTAAAATATAGATTAAAGGAACGTTCCGAAAAGTAACACTACTCAAGTGTCTTTTGCCAGTCAGAACATGTTATGCATAACTTTGAATTCATGCCGAAGGTTTTGAAATGTTAATTCCTGATTGAAATAAAAATTGCAGAGTTATTCAAAGGCTGCATAATAGTACATAAGTGGTATTTCATAATGTTAATGCTTATATGATTTAGCTGTGAACTTTTCATTCATTTTAAGTGCTTATTCAGCTTGTATTACAGTCACAAAATTCCAAGACAGAAATCTTAATGAAAAAGTTTATATGTTGCATGTAGAAGCACAAAACAATTCAGATATTTTACTAATTAGTTTAAGTTTACACACACTGAGATACACACATACACAGCTGTGGACATACATTTACAAAGATAGATACAATTAATGCAATTGGGACAAGAGTCAGATTCAACAACAATATTTTGGATGTGTGATTGTGTCATGATTTATGAGGGATAGTTGTAATGTTTTTATTATCACCTTGAAAGCAACAACCAGGAAAGAGAATAATGACATTGTAGTCCTTCTCACTCTTCACTCTTGAGTACAACACTTTTTTTCTCCAAAATGACAGATGATATGGCAGACTGTTTCATTTTCAGCAGTATTATGCCTGTTTCCATTATATCTGAGAAGAACTCTGCCAGTCATTGTTTTGTGTACTTGCCACATAGAAAAAGAAATTTTGGGTGTCCACCATGATTTCAAGAACTTTGTATGTTTGTACGTCCTTCAGGGAAGTTATGATTTCTGATATGGAGAAAGGTTGGGATATGTGATTGTTCTCTCTTACCTTCTTTCTGCTTTCTCTTAGATTCTGTAGCAAAGACCATGCTTCTGTGATACAAGTTTGGAAGCTGAGTGTTTGAACAGTATGTATACATTTGACTGGAGTTTTGTATCTGTGCAGAAGGTTATTTTCAATTTCTTGGTCATGTGTCTTGCGGAACTCTTTGTAAAGTTGTTTGAAAGTTTCATCCAAAGCTGCAATATATTCCTTTTGATATCCTCTGGTGGGTGTAGTGTCTTTGCTACATATATTGTCTGTCATAATATTAGCTTTTGGAGGAATTCAACCCAGACACTTGTCTAAATTCTCAGCAAATACATCCCATTTTGCTTTCTTGAAGTGCTATCTCGGTCAGGAATGAAAAGATACCATCTGTATATGAATTCTTATTTCAATAAGAAGTAGGCAGTTCTGGCCATGTGGAAAGTCTGATTGCACCTGGCAGTATGTGTTTGTTGATGTCCAGGAAGTATAGGGCTAGGTTCCACTCCTGCCTACATCCTGATGACTTAAAAGTTTCACCTTTCACATCAAATATCAAGTACAAATTCTTGGCCTTCCCCCAGCTAACTAGTTTTTCACCATTTTTGTTGCTGTCCCTGTCACTTATAGTGAAACAACTAATGCCAAGAAATTAAGTACTAATTAGTTTTTTGCCCCTCTCTACTTTTCTCCACCTTGCTCTCAGCCACCTCCCCCCCCCCCCCATCTCCCCACTTACCACGCCCCCCTCCCAGCACAACTTCAGGAATTTGGATGTCGCAACTGTATCCTGTTCCTACCATGTTTTTGCATGATTCAACAAACAGCACATCATCTTTCTTCATCCCTATCATGCTATTCCTCTCCTCCCCATCCTATATATTCAAGTTACCATCACCAGTCTTCCCAGATTGATGCCCACGTAAAACACAGTCACAATCTACAATCAAATTCAGGCAGCTGGATTCAGTTGTTGATAGAATGGGTACTGTGCTGAGTGAATGCATGTGTGTTTTCTGTTTTGGAAGAAGGACCTTTTGCTGTAAGCTTAAATTTTTCACAGACTATACATTGCACCCCACTGTAGCTCAACACTACCACTATAAGGTCCACAGCAACAATTCTTTTCAAATTATTGTTTTCATTTGTATTATTTTTAAGTCATCAACTTTGGTCCAGAAAAGTGTCCAATATTCAGTAATGTACACATTTTCAATGACATACCAGCAGCCATAAAAGTTTAATTCATAATAAGGTTCAGTTTGTGTAGAGTCTGAAGAATTTTTGATAACCAACTCCTCCTACTCAATTGATGAATTTCTTTGTATCACCAGTTAATGTGCATATTTTATTAATAATTTTTGTACATAATTTGAATATTGTGTACATGTAAATAAGCCGGCCGTGGTGGCCAGGGGGACTGAGGCGCTTCAGTCACGGTCTGCACGGCCACTACGGTCGGGGGTTCGAATCCCCCCTCGGACATGGATATTTGTGCCGTCCTTAGTTGTAGGTAGTTCATAAGTAGTTTGTAAGTTTAGGGACTGATGACCCCGTAGTTAAGTCCCTTAAGCTTAACAAACATTTGAACATTTGTACATGTAAATAAGTGTTGTAAAGCAGCTTTTCAGAAAAAATTTTGTGGTGATCAAAGGACAGGCCATCTTTGAAAGCAGATATTTAATTTACCAAATCTGCTGCAATCACTGCACTACTTTCTATATTGGTATGGCCACCAACCAGCTGTCCATTAAGATGAAAGCCATTACGAAACTGTGGCCAATGACATGGTAGACCACTCTATGATATAACAAGCAGCTGAGCAAAGACTTGATTTCAATGGGTCTGGATCCCACCCACTAGCTCTTCTGAACAACACAGATGGGAGTTTATCCTTACAGTACGTTCTCTTATGATCCTAAAACTATACACGTCTCAACCTATAATAAAATCACCCAACAATTCCTTTCCTGCCCCTCTGACCTGCACCTTCCCCCACCCCCACCGCCACCCCCACCCCCCCCCCTCTCTCTCTCTCTCTGTGTGTGTGTGTGTGTGTGTTTGTGTGTGTGTATGTGTGTGTAGGGGTGAGGGGTGGATGAGTAAATATTCAACTGACAAAAAGAGTCTATCAAATAGCTTATCCAACAGCTGTTTTAATTGATTGGGTATGCTCACATTTATCCACCCCCACCTTCCCTACACACACACACACACACACACACACACACACACACACACACAACTTATTTCATAAATCATAGTTAAATGGGAGTAAGCAAGGCTTAATAACTACAGTAAAGAGACCGCTAATGAAAATATGATCATATAAAATAGGTTCACCGATTTGTGTCTGACTGGAAGACTTCCCAAGTAATAGAACACTGTACGGTGTTATCGACAGTGAGTGTTCATCAGAGTCAAGTGTATAGTCAGATGTGCCAGGAGAGTGTGATAGGACTGCTATCATTTTGTATCTGCATAAATGATCTGATGGACAGAGTAACTTGTAATTTGAAGCTGTTTGCTGATGATGCTGTAGTGTATTAGAAAGTGTCATCATTAATTGACTGTAATAACACACAGGATGACTTACACAAAATTTCTAGTTGGTGTGAAGCTCTAAATGTAGAAAAATGTAAGGTGATGCACATGAGTATGTGGGTAAAACAATGCCATAATGTTCAAAAGAGCATTAGTAGTGAGCTTCTTGATACAGTCGCGTCGTTCAAATATCTAGGAGTAACATTGCAGAGTGATACAAAATGGAATGAACATGTAAGGTCAGTTGTGAGTAAGGCAGACAGCTGATTCGGTTTATTGGGAGAATTTTGGAAAGATGTACTTCGTCTGTAAAGGAGACCGCATATAAATCGCTTGTACGACCACATCTTGAGTATTACTCAAGTGTTTGCTATCTGCAACAGATCAGTTTAAAGGAAGACATGGAAGTAGTTCAGAGGCAAGTAACTAGGTTCCTTACTGATAGATTTGACCAATGCACAAGTGTCACAGAAATGCTTTGGGAACTCAAATGGGAATCGCTGGAGGAAAGATGACATCCTGGGCCGGAATTTGAATCTGACTGCAGAAAGATCTTGCTGCCGGCTACTTACATTTCGCGTAAAGATCACAGACAAGATAAGAGAAATTAGGGCTCATGCTGAGGTATATATACATTCTTTTTTCCCTCGTTCTATTTGGGAGTGGAAGGAAATGACTAGTAGTGGTACAGTGTACCCCCCACCACACACCTTACGGTGGATTGTGGAGTATATATGTAGATTTAGATGAGTTTTGCTATATCTTCCACTGAAATGAATTGTCATTGTAAGATTACAAACAATAAAAATGTTCATTAAATTTTGAAAACCCGGCTGCTAAGCAGACAGAACTAATATGTACAATTAGATCTAAATACGTACTTTTCCATGTTTTACATATATTAATAAAATGAAGCTCTATCAAAGGAATTTTATACTGAAAATAAAATTATCTGCACTTTGTAAGAGGTGTTTGCTTAATAAACCTTTTTTTACTAAGATATATTTTTGGGCTCCATATAGTGTTTTTTATGTTGTTTTCAGGGCTGTCAGTTTAGGGATCATGAACCAGATCTGCAGACAGAACGAGACATAGCTATTCACAAAATATTCACACAGCACATGAAACTAACTGCAGCAGAGCCTCCACAGATAATGTTAGCGGAGAGATTAACACGATTTGTCAATACACGAGGTAATTGTATTTTTACACTCTGTCCTCAAATTTGTACTCCATGGAGCTAAGACTTTTAATAACTAAGATTTTTCAGTGGAGTGGTATCATTAATTAAAGTTAACATTCAGCACATATCGACCAAATGATTAAATTTTTTCTTTCAGGCAATTAATTATGTTGCAAGTCCATAAATCTAATGCTTATGATCAGGTATGTCGTGATCATAATTGCAGATTTATGTTATTATGCATGCACCATCCCATAATTACATGAAATTTAATATTTTTCCTTATTCAGGTACATTGTTAATCAAATCAGACATGTATAAATTAAAAACAATCCTCTTAAGATATTAAATATTTGCTAAGTTTTATTTTCATGGCGACCTAACTGTGAAATTTCAAGGGAAACTTACATTTACCGGATTGCTACTGAAAGAAACAACTCAGAGAAAAACAGGGAATGAAACCTTTTTGCTAAAATGTTTCTTTCATAGTCTATCTCCATAGCTGAGTGATCAGTCTGTCTGACTGCCATGCACAAGATTTGGGTGGAATACCCAGTATAGAAAACAATGTTTTCTTTGCCAGGAGGACATTAATAAGATACACTCAACTTCTTGATGCCAAAAAAGGCTGTGAAAGTGTTCTGCTTTTGAAAACCGTGATGTTTCCATATGAAAAAGGTGCAAACACATTCTCACATGATAAAGTCTAGAGCAGGTGTACAAGCGATTCACGCCTATAAGACTGAAGTTTAATCTCATGACAAAAGATGTCATACTAAGAATTTCAGACAGATAAAACTGATTTACAAATATCAGAAGTAGAAATAAAGGGACACACACTAAATGAACTCAATGTGTCTAGTAGTTGTTAATCCGCGAGCAGTCGTGCTGTATTTTAACAATACAATTTTAAACCACTCGGCATTTTACCTATTTTAAATAGTCAAATATGCATGTTTTCTTATAAATGCAACTATAAATACTTATTTAGACATATTAAGTACATTGCAAACTGTTCTTTGACTTTCAGCAAAATGCTGTACACGTGACCGATCGCATAACTTTTAAAGGCTTGAGTTTCCGCAAGTTAGTCAACATTCTTTTGTAAGCAACAAGCAGTCAATAGTACTCAAAGGCACTGTGATTTGTTATCAGTTGTGTTGTGTGTATGACAATAGGGTTATGAAGGATGGTGTGGTAAGGGAGCAGTGCAGAAAATTCAAGACTTCTTGCACATACATAGATGGTGAAAGTGGTTGAGGAAGGCATTCAGACATGGAATTTCTGAAGACATAAGTCAGACATAAAGGACAATTCTTTAATATTGTCAAAGGAAGGTTAGATTATCTTAGTTTGTGCACAGAGGGTATCAAAATGTCAAACCAATGTTCACAAAAATGTCATTCTTGTAATAAATCCCAAGAAATTAAAGCATAAATTGTTAAGCTCAAAAACGACGATTTTCAATTTTACTGGATCACAAAGGAATTTTTCAAAAACTTAATGATAGTAAATGTGAGAATGTCATGAACAGAGATTTACTGTGATAATCTTACAAAACTTTTAAAGGTCATTTCAAAACAAATGCTGCAGTTAATTACCAGAGGAATCATTCTCCTTCAAAGCAATTTGTGACCCCAACTACGAATCTAACAAACGAAAAACAGACTTTTTTCTGGGACATTTTTTGACAGCTTTCCTGCAGTCCATACGTGGAATCAAATGAATGTCTCATGTTTTCTGAAAGATTAAGTTCTTGTTTGGTATTCAGCACTTTGTGACCAATGATAAGTGCAAAGATGTCAACATCTAGTTAAAACACCAGGTAGCACAAATCGTTGATGAAAGGATAAAGTAGTTGGTGTCACTGAAGGAGAAATGTTTCAATTTTGGTGCAACTACAAGGAGAAGGTACAGTAACACGTAAGTACAAATTGCATGTTAAAAAATTCACTTTTAAACAGCCAGTTAGTGGTTAATTTATGAACAGTCTTTGTAATGAATGAATCAAGGATGAAGTAAAATATTTTAAAACACAGTAAGTCAAGAATTGAGAATGGAGAGTCACATAATTATGCAAAAATCTTTAACATGTTGCTAGGAGGTAACAGGAGATATTGGAAATCTGTAAATATAATAATGGAAAATCCAGGTTGGAATTGACAATATAATAATAAGTACAGTTTACAACTCACCGCAAAGACATGGCAACGAGCTGTGACAGGCACATAAAAAAAGACGCATACATACAACACTTTCAGCTATCGGCCTTGGACTTCTTCAGAAAATACAACATTCACGCAATCACACAGGCACACAACACAGTCATACAACCGTCACCTCCAGCTGCCGCACTTCGAATCATGCTCTGTGGTGCATAAATAGGGGAGGGGAGAGAGGATACTAAGGTTGCTTCACGGTGGTGGGGATGGGTACAGCACAGCCTAGATGGGAGGAACGAGATGCAGCTTAGGAATGGAGTGGGGAGGCGGGTGAGGGGAGGAAAATAATACCCATCTCCACCACCATGACGCAACCTTCCTATCCCTCCTCCCATCCTCTAATTACACACTGCAGAGCGTGATTCCAATTGCGGCAACCAGAGGTGATGGTTGTATGACTGTGTTTTGTGTCTGTGTGATTGAGTGAATGTTCTATTTTCTGAAGAAGGCAACGACCGATAGCTGAAAGTGTTGTATGTGTGTGTCTTTTTTATGTGCCTGTTGCAACTCGTCACCACATCTTTGTGGCGAGTTGTGAACTGTTCTTATTATCATATTGTCAAATTTGTAAATATTCATCACTAAAAAAAAGCATCTTATGAACACTTCCTCCCATAATTTATAAGAATGTCTTGACTTGGGGGTGTAAATAACTGGTGTTAACATAATCAGTAATAGTAGTACTAGTAGTAGTAGTAGTAGTAGTAGTAATAGTGGTAGTGTCTTATTCTAAAGTATCAGATACAATCAGTAACTGTTTTAAGTAAGTTGAAGAGCAGTGGCTTCTGTTTTCTAATATATGTCACCTGGTGGCTTGTGGGCACATTATGTGGAAAGAAAAATAGATCAGAGGCCAATGGAGAATCACTCTAGCAACAACACAAGCCACAAATAGAAAAACCATTTGCAAAAGTGACTTTGACAAAGGGCAGTTTGTTATGAATCTGCAACAGAGAATCAACATCTCATGAACAGTGAAGGTGGGTGGTTCTCCATATTTTACTATCATGATCATCCATCAGGAAGTAATAGATGGAGGTGAAACCATGAAAAGACAACTTGATGTTGGATGTCTGTGCCTCATCACAGAATGTTAAGGTCAGAAGCTTGCTGGCTCTATAAAGAAGGGAATGGTGATCTGTGGCATATCTGATAACAGAGTAAAATGTTGGGAGCACATAGTTCAGTACACCTTGTTAAATATGAAGCTCCACAGCAGATGACCCCATTTGTTCTCAGGTTGACCCAGCAAGATCATTATTTAGTAAGACTGGAGCATGAATCAATAGAAACACATTGCTTAGTTTGATGAATTTTGTTTCTTGTTAGGCCAGGTCAATGGCCACATCTGAATACACCACCATCCAAGTAGTTGAAGAGAATTGAGCATAGTCTGCTCCTTGCATAACACTATTTCTGATCTTAAAGTTCCATACAGTTTTTGAATTTTACTTTTGTTAAGAAGAGGCTCTTATATTCTTCTACGTCAGTATAGTTTTTAGGTTCTTTTGTGTCTTTAAAGGCTTGTCAGCACTGTGGAACTTCCTCCTGACACAAATTTTCTATAGTACAAAATTCAGTATGTGGTCAATCTAAGAGGAAGCAGAGAGTTCAAAACTCTGTGTAGAGACTGTTACTAAGAAACACACATGTGCTGTCAGTGTGAATCACTAAATAAGTAGCACATGGTACACTGGAAAGACCAGCACAGAGTTGATCAAGCCAATATGCTGCCAGAAAGTGAATACATGGGCCAGTAGGTTTGACCAGGTAACATTTCACACACCATTCATGACAATAATCCATTTTATTCTGTTGTAGTACATGCACTGGCACATCTGTTATGATGTCTGCCGGCAGAAATACCTAGAATGCCTTCCACTGTAGAGATCACATCAGACCAAAAATGACCCAATTTCTAGTGCTACTTCCAGTGCATAGGGTTCAAGATTCCCTAGCGACAGGTCTAACATTGAAGTAGGCAATGTGAGTGCCTCTGACACTGCCTGAAATATGAGTTATTGCAGAGGCTGGTGTAATGGGTGGGTCCCCCTGTATAGGTTGTGACTAGAAACCATTCACAGGCAAGTATTCGTGTTTCAAGTTCATTGTCTCAGTATCATGTGTTACAGGAGCAATTATCGCCTATTCCACAGGCAAAAGTAGAGCGGTGGAGTGCATGGTGGGTGTGGAAGGAGTATACACACTTCCACTAATAAGAGTGCCTTACCAGTAGAACATCAAAACTCACTCTGATACCTAGCTTGCTGGGAGACGGTGACATCAAGGGGCCAATGGGCCATGGATACAACCAGTTTGAATGACTAGTCAGTTGCTTCCAACCGATAACATTAAGCACTAACAATTGCTGACCTTTTATATCCAGCACGACACCCTGCTGGCAAAAGTACTGAAACCATAAGGTAGCCCAGCAAGGAAACCTCAGTAGCCAAAACAGTCCAGGGCATATCACTCAGAACCTAACAAATCCAAGAGGTGCAATAGATGGCACCAATGCAAATGCTCTGCTGGAATGCATCTTTTAACTGGTGTCATCCAGTACAGGAATGAAAATCTTAACCACACAGTGTCACAGGCCAAAGCATATGTGTATTTCCTCCACTGAGTTTTGAAAGTGTGCTCCTAGAGAGGGAGGGAGGGAGAGAGAGGGGGGGGGGAGGGAGAGAGACAGAGAGAGAGAGAGAGAGAGAGAGAGAGAGAGATTGATCATAAATAAAAATATGGATCATTGAGTGAAAAAATGGCACACATCACAAATTGTATGTTGCCATATCTTTAATTAAGAACATTTTTCTACTGTATAATTGCAAAACTGAATCATTACACGTCATAATGATAGATCACAATTGCAATCCATGGAACACACAAGGAACTAAACTTAGTATCAGTGACATTTTAATAGCATTTTTGGCATAGTTAACAAACGTTCACTGTCTTTTGGCATTTAGTGACAAGGTAATAGGTGAAACGAAAGGCATTTCCTGGTTTTCACTTACAACTAAGCTCATTTAGTGAATGACTGCCTATAAAAAGAGTGAGAAAGTGGAAACTCATTGTAAGTGTACAAAATCTGTCCAGAATTAGTAGTGAAGGGAGCAAATAAAACAATAACCTTAATAGTCTGAAGGGTTCAAGAGATAACAGGCAAGTGGTTGTACATTGTTATGACTGCCTATTTAAGTGCATAATTCCATGAGATGGTGTGCACATTGTACCCTCAATACTTTTTTATCTGTGGAGCTACAAGCAACTGTCATTACTCAGTAATCGCAGTATCTCAAACTCAATATTGATTGCAGCCTCACAGATAATCAAAGCCACAGTTGGATTAAACCAAGTGGTGCAATATTAATATGTTCCTATGCTATTACAAATTGTGGTGTTGGAAAATCCAATAGTAATTACTTTAATCATACAAAATGTGAATAAAACTGCACTCACTAATATGAGGGTTGCCTGGAAAGAAATGCACCACATCTTTTTCTTCTTCTTTGTCCTCTGTCTAAAGAAATGTTACAAATGAATTGTCTGAAGTTTCCTGAGTGTGCATGTAAAATTTCTGCTTCTTCTTCTTATTTTTTTTTTAATTTTACTTTTTTATTTCTATTTATTTATTTTACAAATAACATAGCTGCAACACCGTTTCAAAATGCATATATTACTGCAGAGAAAGAGATTGTGGGGAATATTCACAAACATTTGTACAGAGTCTATGGAGTACCTACTGTCAACAAGAATACAGTTAGTCATTGGCCACAGGAGGTAAGGTCACCCCCATCCCACTCATCATCTCTCTTTTTGACCTCTACTCCTCATCAGAGGCACATCAACCTTGCCTCAGAGGTCATTTGGCACCTCTCTGCGAGTGATGGCTGGAGCAAACGCCCCGGTCTGCCCCACTCTCCTCCCTATATCAGTGCTGAGATTATGTGCAAAAATAGAAAGTGTAGATAAAACAACATTCTTTCATGTGTGTAATTCTCATTGTGTGCAACAAATAACTGTTGAAGATAAATGTGGTGCATTAATTTCTCAGAAACTCTTGGTAATAAAAGACAGGTGTAATGTTTTCGGAAATATACAGCAAAAACAATGTCTTTTTTTGACATGAAGCAAAACATCATACTTATTAAAATTGAAAGAATTGTAGAACAGGGAAATACATTTAATTGGTTTGTACATTTAATTCATCTGCTGTAGACTACATTATGAAGTTGAACCATCAGAGATGTGTAATAGCTAATGTCTACATAAAATGACAGAAGCACCCTTCATAATTAATTCTGTGCTATTTTTTCCACTTAACATTTAAGTGCTACATAAATTGATCATAATTACCATAAATTAGACTGCTACTTCGTCAGCTGTACACCAGATAGTTACTTTTCATCTAATACTGCCTACATAACATCACATGAGTACATTGGCAAATGTCAAGATGTAACAGTCATACTAGTGTTTGCTTTTTGTCGGTTCTGGAGTACCACAATCAACCTCATTTGAGCTTTTCTGTCAGGAGACTATTTTTAGAGTTGGAATGGCTGCTTGGATCTGGTGCAGGGTTACACATTGGTGTTGTTTCTGTTGATTCTCTCTGTAGGTGGGATTATTCTAGGCCCTACACACCAAGAGGAAAGGAAAAGGTAAACTGGCTGGGCTGATAGCACGAAATTTAAAGGTGGGAGAAACTACAACTCATGGTTGAAACTCTTTTTTAGGTTAAGATCAGTGTCCATGAAAAACTTAGTCAGCCAGGTACTAAAGATGTTGAAAAATTCCAAAATATAATAATGGAAAGTCCAGGTTGGAATTAATAATATAGTAAGGACAGTTTACAACTCACCACAAAGACGTGGCAACGAGCTGCGACGGGCACATACAAAAGACAGACACATACAACACTTTCAGCTATCAGCCATGGCCTTCTTCAGAAAATAGAACACTCATGCAATCAACACAGTCATACAACCATCACATCCGGCTGCCACACTTAGAAGTCCGGACAGGCATTTTGCATATGTCTGCCCTGGTGTGTGTGCGTGTATACCGTATTTGCTCGAATATAGGCCGCAAGTTTTCTTCCAAATTTTGGCGTACAAAATTTTGGTGCGGCGTATAATAGAGATTGAATCCTCCTCCTTTCCCCAACCACTCCTCTTCCCAAAGTCATTATTTAAAAAAATTACACACTCACTTTTATTTTGGTTTGAGAAATGTAATAAACTAGATAGTCTTCAAAAATGCTACTATAACAGTTTCGCAGAACTGCATCTACGTTTTTGTACACATTACGGAAACGGCACGGGAATTCGTGGAAGTCATATTTCGATATAAATCGAATGTTGTCATTCTGTACCGCAGCCAACAAAAGCTGATGACTTTTTTTAACACGTCCGCGCGGCCTTAAACAAATATAGTAGGTAACACACACTTCCTAAGCACACAAATGATTTAAATTTGATGTAGTCAATGAAGCTAGCCTTTGTGATAAAAGCCAGAGAGATTTTACCGTGATGTTTACGTTGGTACGGTAATGCCTACTGCTAGCGGTGATGGAAGATTAAGATAGCGAAACAACTCATTTGTGTAGTTAATGCTGATGTTGAGTTCCAATGCTACGTTTTAAAATAACGTATTTTACTACGACCAGATTCACTGGTTTCACAATCGTTTGTGTTATTTCCATGAAACAATGTACATGGAACTCGGGGCTATTTTGCAGCCTTGCAACTGAATCATTTCTGTTGTAACAGCAAAACCACAGTTCCTGTTTGGAATTATGAAGTCAAACATGCAGATATTTACATTTTAGCCCTTGAAATGCACAACGACTCTTCAAACATTTTAATAGTTTGTCCTCACACACTAGCATCGAACTTTTTTTCGTCAGCATCAAATTTACGTCAAACTTCCAATTTTCCGTGTCCGTTACTGTGACTGGACAACTTGAAGCTTACATTCGGCGGTATAACTCATACGTTCATTTTCCACTACCACTTACAAGCCAAAACTTCGTGTCACACACACACACACACACTGAAAAAACTATATTTTGGCAGCACACGCCTACGCTATTACAACACTTGAAACGCCCGGTAACATGCCTTGGTTCGGTGTCCCCTCACTTGGGGCGCCCGGATCGGCCTTCATCTCACTTTCTTATTCGTTCATTTACAGTTTTGCACATTTGTTTTGAGTTTATTGAAAGGAGAACATTATTTCGTTAACATTGTGTTTCTGATAACAAAAAAAGTTTTTTCTCTCTCTCTCTCTCTCTCTCTCTCGTGTCAAAAGTTTAGATGCTGCCTATATTCACATGCGGCCTATATTCGTGCAAATACGGTATGTGTGCGGGTGTCTGTGTTTGTTTACCTATCCTTTTTCCCCCAAGGTCTTTCCTCTCCTAGGATTGGAATAACTCCTTACCCACTTCCTTAAAACCCTCATCCTTTCCTTTTCCCCCTCCTTCCCTGCTCTTTCTGATGAAGCAACCTTAGGTTGCAAAAGCTCAGTTTTGTGTGTGTTTTTATTTTTATTTGTGTATCAACAAACCGGTGCCTTTTCGCCTGGTAAGTCCAACTTTCCTTACGTTTTTTAAATAAGAGAAGTACCGTAATTGTAAATAATGTTTTTCACAAACTTATGAAGTGGTTCTCAGGAAATGGACTCTCATTAAATTTTGATACAAAATTTTGAACATAGCTGCTATTGTCAGTGACCGTTACAATGTCAAAGGATAAGGGCTGCATTTTTACCCTTTGACAGTATATACAGTTTCATACAGTAAATGGCACAACTCCAGTAATAAACATAGACTTTGAACAGAAGTCTATAGCTAATGTAGAATTTTCAAAATTTTTAGGTGTGTCCATTGATGAGAGATTAAACTGGAAGCAACATAATGCTTGTCTGCTGAAACATTTGAGTTCAGCTACATATGCTATTAGGGTTATTTCAAATTTTGGCAATGAAAATCTCAGTAAATTAGCTTATTATGCCTATTTTCATTCACTGCTTTTGTATGGCATCACATTCTGGGGGTAAATTCACCATTTAGTAAAAGAGTATTCATTACACAAAAGTGTGTAATCAGAATAACTGCTGGAGCCCACACAAGGTCATCTTGCAGACATCTGTTCAAGGATTTAGGTATCCTCACAATATATATATTCACTTATGAAATTTGCTGTTAATAATCCAATCCACTTAAAAAATAATAGCAGTGTGCATAGCTATGACACCAGGAGAAAGGATGATCTTCACTATGCAGGGTTAAATCTAACTTTGGCACAGAAAAGGGTAAATTATGTTGCCACAAAAGTCTTTGGTCACCTAAGAAACAGCATGAAAAGACTGACAGACAGCCAACAAGCATTAAAAAATAAATTTAAAATAATTTCTGAATGACATCTCCTTTCACTCGTCCATCTACCACACTGCGTCCCTAACTACCTATAAGGAGAGATTAGCAGACAAGATGAGAAGGAAAAACACTATTGTGGACTACCGGAAAGATTTGAAAACCTGAGAGCATGGATGATTATGTTAGGGTGGTAAGCAAGACAGGAATTAGAATTAAATTCTTACTCTGCACCAGAGTGTGTACTGATATATGTGTATTCATAAATTTCAAATCCCAGTTCCGGCACAGAATTTTAATCTGCCAGGAAGTTTCAAGACAGGAATTATTGAAAAAATATTATGCAGAGTTCTCACATTTGTTATGTGCATTTTCTCCTAGTGCTACTTGGTGAGAATATTTTCTTTATCTATCAAAGTATGTTATTCAACCATTTATTTGGGCAAAGTGGCTAATAAGTGGTGTTTTTAATTTTCTTATATATATTTGCAGGATTCACATTAATTTCTTATTTTTTCAAGCAGTTTACAGCGTTTACACCTAAATACAGAGCTCAAATAATAACACCAGTTAAGGAGGCAATAATCTACAGAAAAATTACTTTTGCTTCTTGTGCAGTGATACTGTAACTGTATTGTCTAATAGGTGTTAGAAGTAATGTGAGTCAACATGTTCACATACAAATATTATAGAGGAAAAATTCCTAGCAGGAAAAATATATATATAAAAAGTAGATGAAGATTACTTACCAGGCGAAGGAGCACCGGTAGTGATAGTAACACAAATAAATAAAACACACACATACACACACACAAAAATGCTAGCTTTCTCAGCCTAGCTGCTTCCTCAGGCAGAAGGAAAGGAGCGGGAAAAGGAAGTGATGAGGGTTTTCTTTGCTTTCACAGTATGTCTGCCTAGGTGTGTTTACATTTGTGTATATGTGTGGGTGTATGTGTATTTGTTTACCCTCCTTTTTTCCCCGCAAGGTAAGTCTTTCCTCTCCCGGGATTGGAATGGCTCCTTACCCACTCCCTTAAAACCCTCATCATTTCCTTTTCCCTCTAATTCCCTTCTGCCTGAGGAAGCAGCTAGGCTGTGAAAGCTAGCGTTTTTGTGTGTATGTGTGAGTTTTATTTATTTGTGTTAATATCACTACCGGTGCTCCTTCGCCTGGTAAGTAATCTTCATCTACTTTTTATATATGTTCACATACAAATGTACACATGAAAGCATAAAATATTTGAAATATATATACACACACACAGCAAATTTACTTAGTGATTGCTGTGAAAAATATATAGCACATAAACAATTTTTAAAATTTTCATTTTGTTTACAAATCAGACTCTTTGAAGTTCCTCCTTAATAATATTTCTAAAGGATAGCTACACAAAACTTAATTCTTAGAGTGAAATTACTAATCAGAAGAATGAAAGATTGGTAAGTTTCTCCCCTCAAGAAATCACCACACCTATTTTATATTTTAAATAAATAGGAAAGCAACTGAATCAATTAGTCTGTGTTTCAATTTAAACAGACATTTTGCCAACCTACCATACAAGTTTTTCAGTTGCACTCTGGACCAATAAGAACTGTTATGGTATTTTTGTGATGATAAAATACATATTTCTAGTACTGAACAACACCTGTGTAGAGGATGGCAGTTCCAGACTGCCTTGAGACTGGGCGCAGTGCCAATCGAGAAGCACATTGGTGGGAGGGTCTTGAGCTGGCTCCCAAACAAACCAGGCAGGGACTACTGTCCAAAATATGGGACCCTCAACAACTGGAAAAGAAAGAAACAGGTGAGACAATTTATATTATTTATGTAAATAAGTTGGGTAAAACATCAGAATTCTATTTTATAGCCAGCTGTATGAGGGCAATTGAAAAGTGTACAAACATTTCATTTGTTTAATGACAATTCATTGAAATTGGTTTGAGACCTATGAAGCAATTTCAGTTACTTTTTTACAAATTCATTTCAGAAATCAACACTTTGCATTTTGGTAGTAACACTAGATAAATTGGACCACTGTTCCTAGTGAATATTTGTCATCTCTGAAAAGAATATTATGTATAATTGCTTACAGTAACATGTGCTTGGTTTATTGCAACTACCAAAAATGTCTGAGAGATAATTATTTGTTTCAATAAGATGAAAAGTTCAGGATAGACAGTCAATAATATAATAAGGATGGACTACAACTCCCCGTAAAAATGATATCTAAGCTGCAGGTGAGTTGCGACCTATCCTCATTACATTATTGACATTTCAAAGTTTGAAAAGATAGAAGACTCATAACTATACATTATGTTGGATTTTTAATTTTGTTACAAGCAAAGTAACATACATTAAGCTGTCTACTTACTCTTGTCACTTGATTCGTAGCAACCTAATCAAGGTGGGTGCTGAATAATAAGACAATTGTAGTGATTGGGAAGCTGTATCGTTAAAGCATTTTCTCCTCTTTCTATTCAGCATAATGCACTTATATTACATGTTTTTTAGCGGTTTTGTTGCTGTTCTTTCTGCTGCTGCTGTTACTGTTGTGCAGTTGTAGCCTGCTGTCAGATAAATAATTATCTGTCTTATGCACTAAGGCAAAACCTACCATTACCCTTAACACAACTTATTATAACAAAATAGTGAGTCTTTTATTAGGAAAAGCAATTACCAGAATCTTAAATGAGATCACACATTGGAACTGAGCATCAAGACAGGGCAATGTTAAGGATCTCAGGCGTCTCTGACAAACTTGTGAAGAATTTGAGACCAAGAGTATTTAGGCCATATAATCTACCTAAAATATATAAGGCAGAATACCATTTAGACTAAATGTGAGCGCTGTTCACTATCCCATATACAGGGTGGCAAAGTATTTGTCTAAATTAGTGGCGCATGTAGTCACTCACTGCAGGCAACTTATTAAAAAATCCTCAAATATTTGTGGATGTCACAAGCAAGTGAGATAGGTCCAAGTTAATTCATGGTCAGCCTAGAAGTTGATGAAGGTACTAGCACAAAAACATTAAGACTGTTGGGAGATAATTTCTCTACTAAATTCTTGAAACTGTCTTACACACCCAAATGATTGTGTATTTTTTGTAGAATAGAAATTATTATGGAATGTCTGATGGCACAAAGAAGGATTCATCACTGTTATCAGTCACAAATACTTTTTTTAAGGGTACTAATACTTTTGAAGAATGAACATAGTGCCTCCATCCATCCATTCATCCTGTTTCTTCAGATATGTTTACAGCACATTTTTAACTTGGTTGCATGACATTGGGGACTACAGCAGTTCAGTGAGCATATGAACATTATGCCACCAAATGTAAGTTTTCTGAGAGTGGTGTAAAAGGGTGAAAAGTTGCCTTTCTTAGATGTAGTGGTTGAGCAGAAAGCTGATAGATGACTCAGTCTGTTTAACACACTGATCCAAATAATACTATTTCGAATCAAGTATATGATGGAAACTGAAACTCTTTGATAAGGCATGTTGTGATGTTACCGGGTTGTAGTTCGATGCCTCTTGACGTTCTCATTGATCAATGCTTCCGGTTCTTGGTAACAGCTGGCTGAAATTTCATGGGGCAAAACTAGTCTACTACAAATAATGTAGGCAGCAACCAGAATTGCAGTTAATTGGCACCTTAATGAATCATTAGTGCCCAATTGTCACCATTTATGGCAAGCATACAAGTCTCATAAATTACAATCACTACAATGCAGTACACAGATTGTACACATCAATAATACAAATTAACACAGTTTGTGTGTGGAATACAAAAGTTTAGGTATAAATTTCAGTGTGGCACACATTTGAAGGATTTCATAATCACTGTAGATACACTTTCTACATGACTAACCCTGAAGAACTTTTACATAATTGTTTGAAATAGAGTTAAGAGTAATGTGGAGTGTGCCCTGGTGTAAATATGTTACATGACTCATTTACATGGCACAAAAGCATCCTATTTATATCATACAAACAATGTCACTGAAAATCACATATTGTTAATTGAGTATATTAAATTAATTATAATGGAAAAGTAAACAATTACATGCAGTTGGCTATAACAAAAGGTAGCACAAATAATACTGAGTAAATTGATGTACAAGTCGTTTTATATTAATATTGCTTTATCTATTAATATACAGTAAGTAAGTATGTTTCTAAACAATGCTTTTAAGATAAATGGTTATTATACAGAAACTAAAGAGGGCACAACTCTCCTAACATTACTTGTGAAATATTAATAATACCTACTTTAATATTACGAGAAAAGCATTTAATAGTATTATCAGAGATACTAATTAGCCTAATATATGACCTACAATAATACACCTCTTGCATGAACTAATTAATACTTGCTAATGAAACAAATCTCTGGAGACATAAAAAAATAAACAATTACTTCAGCTAGTCATGTTAGAAAAAAGAATAACAAAAGTTTTGGTAAAGAAAATGATAATACACTAATTGCAATCATACATATTTTTATGCAACACTGGTATCAGGAGGTTCAGTAATGCAAGCAGATGGGCATAAATCCCAACATGCTTTGTTACAATATGTTAAATGTGTCCGCCTCAACTGGGTAGCACTGTCTACACTGCTGTGCTGCTGCTGTACTGCTATGCTGTGCTATCCCGGATGGAAGCAGACCACTGACTTTCAAGGAGATGACACGTTAATAGTGGGGACATTCTGGCAACATCAGAGGCCCCACCAGGAGATGGTGAGAATGAGACTAGTGGCAGTGAGACTGCTGAGGACTCAGAGACATGTGAGGTTATGGCACTATCCAGAGAAATGACTGGGCCAGGAAGCATTTCTGTCTTCCTGAACTGCAGGCATTAAAAGAGGAAGGAGCAAACTCGAATGTCCTTTGGACAGTTCCATCTTTTCATTTAATGCTGAGGTAACTTTCAGCGCTTTTGTTTGAACAGCGCATCGTCCGTTACCAGGACTGACTGTTGTGCGGCACTGGCTGACCTGTCTTGCTGCACCCTGCCGGTCATGTGGTTCTTTAAGAGATGTACAGGCCCAGCTGCGGCCACTTCTATCCAGTGTGATTTCCGACATTGTATGCTAATGCACAATTAAAGTCTCACTTGTGTGGGACTCACATAGACAATTCCATAACAGCAAAGTACCATTTCGGGAACCCGTTCTGGGCAACAGCCATACACCCATGCCTACACTGTCACACCAGGAGCAAACCACCAAAATGGTCTACTGGGAATGGGCAGTTGCTAGAGCTGTTAGTGGTACGATTGATCAATGTTGTGAACTCAAATGGTAAACCCTGGAGGGGAGACATTTCTATTGCATAACATTTTTCAGAAAATTTAGAGATCCGATATTTGAAACTGATTGCAAAAACATTTTACTGTCACCATTGTATGTTAAGGTAGAAATCATGAAAATAAGAAAAATTAGGGCTTCTATGGAGGTATACTGTAGTTTTGTTTCTGCTGCACTATTAGGGAGTTCAACAGGAAAGAAAATAACTATTAGTGGTACAAGGTCCCTCCTGTCTTGCACCACATTGTGCCTTGCAGAGTATGTACAGTATGTCGATCTGGAAATGTCCTCTACAAGGAACCTTGTAATATCTGGAAATTCTGTTGTTCGCGCAGATTTTGAGACAGTGTAGTAGGTGTGGTACCAAATGCAAACTATTTTCCATTAATTCCACTCTGTTGGCCTCTGGAATCCCCCAAAAGGACATTCCAGTTTAGTAAAATGTTAATATATATATATATATTTTTTTTTTCCACAAAATTCCATTTATTATTCAAGGATCTATAGTTTTAAGCAATATTATATCTTCCCTCGGTTCAGAAGCAGTTATTCAATGTAACATTGATTGAGATTTCATTTTAGCTGTTATTTTTCATTGAACAGAGATCTGCTTCTGGAATTTATTCTCATCAAATTCTACAATGCACATAGTTCCACAAATATTTGGTAGATGGTGAAATCACTTTGCAAGCTGCTAGCAACTGCATTTATCTTCCCTAACACTTGTTTGACCATCCTGTGATCAAGTGGCCCACCTGTTCACTCTGGGAAAATCCAATTTCTGATTTTTATTATGCAAAACTGTAAATTTTCATTTCACAAATTTTTTTAGTTCAATTTTCTTAGTTGATTTTGAAGTTACGAGATATGGGTTTTCACATATAGCACTGTGGAACATCAGCTTTTTAATAAACTATGCAATTAACATAATATGTAACAGTAATTGTGAAATTACACTATTGTTATTTGTCAATCGTGTGCACTCGATTTGCAAATATTTTGTTGCAAAATTGTGATAGCATGCAACTTAACTATCATTATATTTTAAACTATTCACAAATGTTGATGAAATCTAACTTAAAGTACAAAAGAGTTATTGAGTAGTGTCAGTCTGGCAATCACAAGCAGATGGATCTAGCCAATTGTTGCACCAGTCGTCAGTTATATAAAATAGTCAGAACGACATATTTCGGGACCAATATTATCCCATTCTCAAGTCTTACAAGAAACAAGGAAAGAATGTAAAATAAGACTTAAAAATTAAGATACGAATACATGATATTTATTATCCTTTCTAGAATAACTTACCTAAAATTTAAAATGAATCAGTCATTAGACATTGTCCACCTTAAAATATATGCACCATTGGTCCGTTGTCAAGCAATAATCTGACATCATGTCGATTTAAAGAGCCGCTATGAACCGTCGGCTGGCTGCACTGTTATTCAGTGATAATCTATGAGCAGCTACAAGTCAAAGATGACTGACAGCATAACTCCCATGGAAGGGGCCAAGCATGTTCCAATAAAATTATTTAAGGGGCGCTAAAAAGGTCTGACGTATGACAGCATAGTTGAAAATCTAAAATTGTCATATAAATTTTGCTATTTCTTCAGGAGGGCATTGTGAAAATGGGCTCAGAAATGTCCTTCGGACAGTTCCATCTTTTCATTTAATACTATGGTAACTTTCAGCGCTTATGTTTGAACAGCACACTGCCCATTGGACTGACTGTTGTGCGGCACTGGCTGACCTATCATGCTGCACCCTGCCGGCCACGTGGTTGTTTAAGAGATGTTCAGGCCCAGCTGCGGCCACTTCTATCCAGTGTGATTTTCGACATTGTATGCTAATGAGTATGTGCTTCAAGACTGTGCGGTTAGCAGGGGCAGGAGTGGTAACAGTTTGTATTGTATGTCCTCAGACATGAATGAGACAACTCAATACCTTTGTATTGGTCGTTACTTGTGTAGCATGCATAGGTGTGTTATTACTTATAACACAATTGGTCATGGGTGTGGTAATTGGCTTGGCGTGTGCTCTGTCATGGACAATGTTGGAAAATGAGGGACTAGGTCCGGCAGACTTTCAGCTGCCCCCGTGGTGCCAAATTCTCCAGCAATCTCTACAGACTGTGGTTGAGTTTGTTCAATGGTTAACTACAATCGTGTCGGGTCAGGCGGAACGTTTTGATTCTCTTGTGTCACTGTTGCCATCGGCTTCTCTGCCAGTGATTGATTCCAGTTCTGTGTCTACTGCTACGGCGTTCTCGCCTCCTTTCTCTGGTTTTGATGACTCTTTAGAAGATTGGGACTCTTACGAAAACAAGCTGCGCCAACATTTCCTTGTGTTTGGGGTATCCGAACCGGCTTTGTGTAAGGCTTTATTCCTCTCATCTATCAACTTTTGCGTCAATTTGCCCCCCTGCAGAAACCGGATGCACTGTCTTTTGATGAGATGTGTCATTTGATGTCGCCTCATTACCACTCACGTACACATGTTATTGTGCCGTGGATTGAATTTTACTGGTCGCATAAGAAACCGACTTACAAGGAAAATACTTGGGCTCGAACAAACACATATACACCAAAATCGTATGAGAGATAATGTAAAGATCCCTTATTGAACTAGTGATACTCCCACATCTGCAAAACTCTGCAGTCGTCTCTTAGAGGCCTCTGCGTGTGCCATGCCACATTGCACTTTGACCTGTCGGTTCACCAGAAGGGATGGTGCAGTGTGCCTCCGAAGTTGCGTTTTGTGATGTTAATTGTGTGGTGAAGCGTCAGATGGGGCGGCAATTACTAATCAATCCTGCTAATGTATTGTGATTAGTTGAGATGAACTTAAGAAGAACCCTTCTTCGTGAAGATGCTATTAGTGTAGAAGATGAATCATTTGCATGCTTTCTCGTGTCTGTTATGGTACAGAAATACGAGCATAAGTTAGATACTGTTGTTACACACTCATAATAATGATAATGACGAACAACTCATTGCAAGTGGTAGTGCTACGGTAAGTGCGGGAAGAGGCGATGGAAGCAATGGCAGTGAATACAGACAGTCTTTCGGGAAGAAGGTTACAGTTGCAACTATCATCATGGCTTCTGATGACAATTCGCTAGAGAACATGTATGTTGATTATTACATAAGTTATGGTTAAGATATCTGCATTACGTATGGTGTCTACAATTACATCTACAGTGCTATCTAGAGCATGGTTGGAGAGCTTTGCAGAAAAACGACACCCACCAGCACATTGAGGTGTACGTAGAGATCTTGTAACCAAATGTTCATACAGATATGTTTGTTCGAGCCCATCTACTTTCCTTGTTAGTCCTATCAGTCGTGGGCTGCAGAGCTGCACGGTCTTAGCCGTCATTGTATGTACATTACTCCGACCCACAAGGAATCGTATGCAGACAATATGGTTTGCTCCAGATACGGAAGTTCGCCAACATGCCTTACAATTGGGAAATCCAACCTTGACAGCTGTTCTAAACATTGCACAATCTTCTGAAGTCTCATGGGCTGCAGGGGACCAAATTGAGACTTGGGTTGATGTAGCCACAGTTTCACAGTGTAGCTCAGTGCCTTTGGATGGTGTGGATGTCGCTGTCGTACGGGAGTGCCCCATTCGCAGCAGAAACAGCAGTAGCCGTGGACCGTGTTGCACAATCCTGTTCGTACGCAGCGACCATTACCATCTTATTGCCTTTGTTTTGTACAGCATGACAGGGCAGACTGCCCCCAAATGTTGGGTTGTATGTCACTCGTGCAAGAAAAAAGGCCACATGGCTTCTGTTTGCTGTTCCTGTTGGACTGAGCAGGATGATGAAATGGATGTTAATCTTGTTCAGAATGTTCACTCCCTGTCTGCCAAACTTTTTGGTGAAGTTCAGATTTTCGACAAGGAGGTCACCTTACTTGTAGATACAGGAGCATCCATTTCCCTTAGTAATTATCTTATGTATTTACGGCTAGGCTCTCCCCCCATTGGCAGCAGTCAACCGTTCTTTACGTGGCTATATCCACCAGCGCATCCCTATCTTGGGTCAATTTACTGCTTCCACGTCATATAAAACTGTCATCAGGCCGGTCACTTTTCTTTGTTGTTGATGACACTGCGGCTGCTAACATAATCAGCCTTGATGCCTTTAGCTTTATTATCGACGATTCTGTCAACATTCTTTCAGATTCGGTGCCTTTTCTAGAGTTGGATGCCTTTTGTCGGAAATTCTCTTCTTTTTTTTCTGGTGGGCTGGGTTGTGCTGTTTGCTTTACTGCCCACATTACTACAAAACCAACAGCACACACCAAGTTTTTTCATGCACGCCAGGTGCCGGTGGTCCTGCGTGACCAACTTCAGGCTCAATTGGATTGCCTCCAAGAGTTGCAGGTCCTAATTTGTATTTCTTTCAGTGAATGGGCTAGCCACTGGTTATTGTAAAAAAACCTAGGGGTCTTTACATATCTGTGGGGACTTTAAAGTTACAATCAATGCGCAGTCTGTGATTGAGTCTTACTCCATGCCTCATACAGGTGAACTCTTAGCTTTACTTTCTGGTTCACACTCTTTTTCTCACATAGATTTGGCGGAAGTCTATCTTCAGCTTCCTTTGGACGACCATACGAAGTGTCTCCTGGTCGTCAACACTCCTTTTGGTTTATACCGATATTAGCAACTTCCCTTCGGGGTTGCTAGTGCCTCTGCTATTTTTCACCATTACTTAGAACAGCTCCTCTGCCCGATTCTGGGCTGTGTTAACTATTTAGACGATATTGTTGTGACTGGGGCTCCACCCCATGAACATTTACAAAATCTACGAGCACTTTTCTCTGTTCTCCAAGCAGCTGCTCTCCGCTGCAACCTGGCGAAGTCTCTTTTTTCCAACCTTCTATTCCTTATTTGAAGTTTGAAGTGTCTTCAGCAGGCGTCCGCCCTTTGCCAGACCGTGTGGCCAAGGTATAGTCTCTGCTGCATCCCGTGTCTGTCAAAGATCTACAGGTTTTCTTGGGCAACACTGCCTATTAGCACCGCTTCTTATCAGGTGTTGCTTGGTGGCACACCCCTTAAACCGTCTGCTTCACAAAGGTGTTCCCTTTGGTCTTCTGAGTGTGAATGTGCGTTTTGCACCTTAAAGCACTTGATTTCTGCCCCTTGCTTGATGGCATATGTTCCTGGGCAACATTTGGTTCTGGCTGTGGATGCTTCCCAACATGGTATTGGTGCTGTTTTTGGCTCATAAGTATTCCGATGGGTCAGAATGCCCCATCACGTATGCATCTAAGACATTGACGGCTACCCAGCAACAATACTCTCAAATTGAAAAAGAGGCTTTAGTCAATGTTTATTTTTTGAAGAAATGCCACGTTTACTTTTATGGGGTCAAATTTCATCTCATTACTGATCATAATCCCTTGGTCTTCCTAGTTCACCCTACAGCGGCGCTTCCTGACAAAGCAGATCATTGATTGCAGTGTTGGGCTCTCTTTCATTCTCCTTATAATTATGAGATCCATTTCCGTCCAACAGCGCAACATGCTAACGCGGACGCATTATCTCATCTTCCAGCAGGTCGTGAACTTGACTTTGATAGAGAAGAACTTTTGTGCTTTTATCTAGATGAGGAAGCTCAGGCTACTGTTGATGGTTTTCCTATTACTGCACAGGTCTTGGCTAAGGCAGTGATGTCTGATCCGGTGCTGCGGCACGTTCTTCACTACATTTGTGTGGGTTGGCCAGATGCCCCTCCCCGTAGGGCTTCTAATCCCCTCCGCAACTATTATTCTTTCCGTTTTCATCTGTCTGAATGGGACCGGGTTGGCTAAGGATGGACAATCTCCACGGGTACTGATCCCGGCGGAACTCCGTTCAAAAGTACTTCAAATGCTTCATGAAGGACACTGGAGAGTTTCCCACATGAAAACAGTGGCTCGCCGACATCTGGTTTGGCCCGGTATTGATGGTGACACTATGTAGCTGGTGGCGAAGTGCTCGTTGTGCGCTTCACAACAGGCGGCACCTCGGGCATGGCTCTCTTCTTGGCCACACCCCCAAAAGCCATGGGAATGAGTTCATATGGATTACACAGGACCCTTCGTTAACTCTTATTGGTATTTTCTTGTGGATGCTTATTCAAATTTTTCCATACATTTTTCATTGTCATACCATGTCCACCACTGCTGTAACCATTCAGTCACTGTCTAAAGTTTTCCGCATACACTTGTTTTGGATAATAGCACTCCATTCTCTTCTTCTATTTTTCAAGATTTTAGTACTCGTGTGGGCATTCACTACATTACGGCTCCTCCGTTTCATCCTCAGTCTAATGGTGACTTCACCATTGTACATACTTTTAAAGTTCAAATGCACAAATATGTGACTTCCTGCTCTGTGGACGATGCCATTATCTGTTTCTTGATGTCCTACCGATTCACGCCAGCAGGAGAACGCACCCTGGCAGAATTACTTCATGGCAGGAAACCTCAAACTCTCTTTCATTTGTTGCTGGCCCAGCCGTCAAGTGCTCCAGCACAACCACCAGGGTGTTATGTTCTGGATTCTCTTGTTTGAGCGTGAGGTTTTGGACATGAAACTTGTTAGTTGCCAGGTTAGGTGAAGACGTCTCGGCCACCGACTCTGCACTGTGGTTACTACTGTGGGCAATCTACGTCGTCACTAGGATCAGTTGCGGCCGCGACTCCCAGCAGATCTGCAAGCGCCACCTCTGCCCACGCTGCTTCCGGTGCCTGTGCCACTGACATGCTCCTTGCTGACATCTTTGGTTGGGCCGGCTCCTGTGCCCGCCCAAGCACCATTAGTTGTACAGGTGCCTTCTCCTGCACCAGCACTGGGTCCGGCAATCACACACTTGGGCTCATGGGCAATGCCGTCTCCGGCACCTTTGTCTGCGCCTTCGGCACCTGATAGTGGAAGGGTTGCCACCACTTCTGAAGTCATGGACACCTGAAATGGACGTGAACCAACCTGTGAGTTCTGCAACTGTTCCTTTTTTTTATCTCCAGTGCTGGGATCAAGTGGTGCACCCTCATCCCCAGAGATCGCAAGCAAAATACAAAGAGGTACCAGCCACTCCCGGCAAGTAAGATAAGGGCACTAATCAGCCTTATGGATTACTGCCGGCCCGAAGCTGGCAGCCAGATATGGACGAGGCATCCTCCTTGGACGTAGTGCAGGTGAATTCGGCACCCCTGGAGATTAAACCGTGAAGAGGCAGGAATGTTGTAATGCATGGCTCATATGTTTGAACGGCATGCCGCCCGTTACCAGGACTGTGCGGCACTGGCTGACCTATCGCACTGCACCGTGCTGGCTCCGTGGCCATTCAAGCTATGTGCCGTCCCAGCTGCGGCTGCTTCTATCCAGTTTGATTTTCGACAGTGTATGCTAACAAGTGTGTGCTTCAAGACTGTGTGGTTAGCAGGGATGGGAGTGGTAACAGTTTGTATTGTATGTCCTCAGACACAAGTGAGACAACTCAAGACCTTTGTATTGGTCACTGCTTATGTAGTGTGCATGGGTATGTTATTAGTTATAACAAATATATTGTTCGATTCTTTCTTTAGTGTGTAAAATATCTCTATCTCTTCTAAATTAGAGGGCAACCATCCTTTATCTTTGTGATGTAATACTCTCATACAGTTGTTGATGTTCCCTAAGAAGTGTCGTTCTTTCTTCAGGTGCCTAGTCACTGCCAATGAGCCATTCCCACTGTTGTGCTCATTGAATCTGAGTTTGAAATTTCTCCCAGTGAATTATGTGGGGCAAACTGGGAGAAATTTCATACTCAGATTCAATGTACACAACAGTGAAATGACTTATTGGCGGTGGCTAGTCACCTGAAGGAAGAACGGCACTCCTTGGGAACATCAATGATAGTATGAGAGCATTACACTACGAAGATAAAGGATGGTTGCTCTCTAATTTAGAAGAGATAGAGATATTCTGCACGCTAAAGAAAACATCAAACACTGTCTTAAATGAAAAGTCAGAACTGTCCAAAGGGCATTTATGGGCCCATTTTCACAATGTCTACCTGGAGAGATAGCAATTTTAGATTTTCATCTATGCTGTCATACTTCAGACCTTTTTTGTGTGTTTTAAATAATTTTATTGGAACACGCTTGGCCCCTTCCGTGGGAGTTACGCCGTCAGTCATCTTTGACTTGTAGCTGCTCATAGATTATCGCTGAACAACATTGCAGCTAGCCGGCAGTTCATAGTGGCTCTTCAAACTGACATGATGTCAGATTATTGCATGACAATGCACCGATGCTGCATATATTTTAAGGTGGACCATGTCTAATGACTGATTCATTTTAATTTTTAGGTAAGTTATCCTGGAAAGGATAATTGTATCGTGTGTTCGTATCTTAATTTTTAAGTCTCATCTTACGTTCTTTCCTTGTTTCTTGTAGGACTTGAGAATGGGCTAATTTTGGTCCTGAAACATGTCATTCTGACAATTTTATATAACTGACAACTGGTGTGAGAATTGCCTAGATTCATAGTACATTTGTGTGATGGCGTCAAAATAGAATGTACAAGCAGATGGAGTTCATGCGCAACAGAGAAAACAATTTATTACTGACTGGTGTACAACTAGTATATCATACCATCTTGTAATTTTAATAACTCATATTGAAATTCTTCTCCCAAATAATCAGAGCAATCAACCCATGTGACTTACTGTCTAGGGACAACATTGGAGATGCAGATGCCTGGAGTTCCCATTGCCTGCTCAAGAAGTCCATGTAGACCACCAGATTCCAACACAGCTACAGTATATTCAGATCAGCAGCAGTCCATTGATGACAGTGACAGTGATGGCAGCAGTGATTTGGCAGATAGTGATGGGTCAGAAGAGTCAGGAGGCTGCCAGATGCCTGCAGTCAGGGTATCCACACGTCCACGACAGGACAGGTCTGGACACACAGCTTATGCTGCTGGCAGTAATCGTTCTGGGTGAGTACTCCTGCTTGTCCTTACTGTCTTTAAATAACAGAATTCTTGAAGAAACAGTTTCTAGTTTTAGTGCCAGATAATTTCGTGTTTCAAGAAAGGTTTAAAATTCACAAACTAATAATCATGGAAAGTTGGGGCTAATGCTAATTTTCATTGTTGGGATCCAGGTGATTTAGACAAAATTTCTAAATGGTGTGAAAATTGGCATTTGACACTAAATAAAGAAAAGTGTGAAGTAATACACATGACCACTAAAAGAAATCCGCCGAACTTCAATTACGCGATAAATCAGTCAAACCTTAAGGTCATAAATTCTACCGAATACCTAGGGGTTACAATTACGAACAACTTAGACCAGAGAAAACACATAGAAAATATTGTGGGGAAGGTGAATCAAAGATTACGTTTCATTGGCAGAACACTTCGAAGATGCCCCAGCTCCGCCAAAGAGACTGCCTACATCACACTTATTTGTCCTCTCCTGGAGTACTGTTGCCTATTGTGGGACCCTCACCAGGTGGGACTGACAGAAGATATTTAGAAGGTTCAGAGAAGGGCAGCTCGTTTTGTTTTATCACGTTACCGGGGGGAAAGCGTCACGGAAATGTTGCACGAATTGGGGTGGAAATCATTAAAAGAAAGACGTTATTCATTACGGCGTGATGTTTGCAAAGTTTGAATCACCAACTTTTACTTCTGAATGTGGAAATATTTTGCTAGCACCCACCTACTTAGGGAGACATGACCATCCCAATAAAATAAGAGAAATCAGATCGAAAATGGAACGATTTAGGTGTTCTTTCTTTTATTATTCTATTAGAGAATGGAATGGTAGATAAAAGTTATGAAAGTGGTTAATGAACCCTCTGCCAGGCCTTAAATGTGATTTTCAGGTATCTATGTAGATGTAGATGTTGTAGATGAAGTCGATAAACTTTACAATGGAACTGTTTGTTGCTATTTGGCCAAGATAACTTGACGATTTCGCTGGTGCTGCGAGAAGTGGAGAGCTTCAGCACTATTTTATAGATGTTCATTTGTCACAGTACACTGCCAATGTTATGCTGCACTTAGAAAGTGAAGTATTATTGCATGCATTGAATGCAACTAACCTCTGCAGGCATTTGCAAAAATGCTTACATTAGGAACAAAAACTTACTAAAGTTTACTTCTTGAAGTTGCTCAGGTAAATTAATTACTTTCAGAAACATGCTGTAAGTATTTGTAGCAGAAATGTTTCTGCTATATTCATGCTGTGAAAAAGTTGAATTTACATTGTTGTGCTAAAAAAGAAAGCCGTCATTACTGTTGTTGCTGTGTTATTAATGAATAAAAATCAGGACAAAACAGAAGAAATAAGGAAACTTAAAAATGAAGATTAAGGTTGAAGAAAAGGATAAAGTGCAAAACATTTTGTTGTTGACAGGAAATTTTATTGAATAAATGGACTAATGTCTTAGGACTTCTTCCAGTCTAAAAACTTCAATAGGAGGCTGTATGCAAATTTCGAACATATGTAGTCAATCGTCTCTAGTTGAATTTACAATCAATTATTCGATAACATTATACAAAAGATCTTTACAGTACTCTCATTCCACTGTCCATTCTGGCGAAGCAGATTGATTGGTAAATTAATTTCACACTTCCTTGGCTGGGGCTGTCGGTGTTAGAAAGGTTCATTTATTTCTGCCAAGTCATCTTTGTACGATTTTCCTTTCTGACACTTACATTTTCACATTGGTAATGAACTCACACAGTTTCTGCAAGTTTGAGAAATTCAGGTAGTGCTTCTAACAAGATGCAGGAATCCAGCAAGATGCAGGAATCCAGCAAAGCAAGCTTTGGTTTCTACAAATGTCTGCCTAGGTGTGCTTGCGTGTGGATATGTGTGAGTATGTGTGTATTTGTTCACCTCCTTTTTTCCCCTAAGGCAAGTCCTTCCACTCCTGTGATTGGAATGACTCCTTTTCCACGTTTTTAAAACCTGTATCCTTCCCTTTCTCCTCTCCTTCCTTCCTCTTTTCTCTGAAGAAGCTGCCAGTGGTGGCGAAAGCTTGAATGTTTGTGTGTTTTTATTTGTGTTTTTTGTTTCTATCGGTGAGCCTGTACTTTGGGTAAGTCAAGCAATCTTTATATATAGGCAAATTGCGCAGGTACGCAGACAGAAACACCAATAAAAACACACACACACACACACACACAAATGTTGAGCTTTCGCAACCCTGAGTTGCTTCTTCAGAAAAGGAGAGGGAAAAGGAAAGGATGTGGGTTTTAAGGGAGCGGGTGAGGAGTCATTCCAATCCTTTCCTTTTCCCTCTCCTTTTCTGAAGAAGCAACCCAGGGTTGCGAAAGCTCAACATTTGTGTGTTTGTGTTTTTATTTGTGTTTCTGTCTGTGTACCTGTGCTCTTTCGCATGGTAAGTAAACCACATCTACTTTATATATTTCCTATTAGGAATTTTTTCCTGTATAATATTCATACAACATATTTATCCGTTTATACTACTGTGCTTTCTGTTAAAAAGAAAGACAGTTACAAAAAGTGACCTGAAAATAAAATGGATGACAACAGGGGTACAAGTATCCGCAAACAAAGAGAGATTTCTTCATGAAACACACAACATCCTATTTTAAGAATTACATTTTTTTAACCATGTTATAAAAGAAACAAAAAGAATGCCAAAAAGCTCCTTCAAAGAAAATGCACCAAATAAAATGAAAGCTACATGGTATGTTATAAACCAGGGAACAGAAATAAAACAGGGACAACAACAAAAAAATATCCAACTGAAGGAAAGCCCATGTGTAATATATAATCCCAACAGATAGCAAATAATTTTAATTCATATTTTACTGACATTGCCAGCAGTCTGACAAAGCAAACTTCACAAAAGGGTACCAGTACACATCAGATTAAAGCCATTATAGTGTCTCTCTTCATATAGCCAACAGATGAAGAAGAAAGTTTTAAAAATAATAGGTCAGTTAAAATCAAGATCTTGATACAGTATTAACAATATACCAGAGCACATCATTAAAAAGTATGCATCCTTAATAACAAAACTCATGGTGGACATCTGTAATAGCTTACCGTCAAAGGGAATATTTGCAGAAAAGTTGAAAATGGCAAAAGTGAAGTCCTTTTTCAAGAAAGGGGAAAAACTAACAGCAAATTATAGGCCTTTCTTTTTGCAACATGTCTTCTCTAAAATAATAGAAACAATCTTTTACAGAAGGCTCATTAAACTTTAAACTCAATAGACAAAAAGGAACACATAGCAGAAATGTTTTTAGATCTGTCAAAAGCATTTGATATCCTTAACCACAGTTTTTACTTACTAAGATAGAAAAATGTAGACACCAGAGGACCAGCCTATGAGTGGGTACAGTCATATCTACTTAACAGACAACAGATAGGTGAAGGAGTGTACAAATATGGCAAAAACATAGAGTCTTACTATTCACAAAAATGTTGTATACATTATGACATTACACATGGCTCCATCCTAAGGAGAATTCTGTTCTTGCTTTTCGGAAATGCCTTGGAACTGCTTACCCCTAACCAGAAGTGCATTAAATACTAATCAAAGGTAGAACTGGAAGAGCTAATAAACACACAGAAAATAATCACCATGCATCTACATGCAATGCAGAACAAACAGCCTCCTACCCTAGAAATGCTCAAATAAATACTTGAATTAGTGAATGTCATCAAATTTCTTGGGGTTTGGATCCAAGATAACCTAAGATGGAACAACCACATGTAGGTAATACCCCAAAACACCATTTGGTATGGTATCAAAATTCTTGCAGTTTACACATAAATGCGAGTCCTAAGAAATGTAAACCATGCTCCAATAGAACCACTACTAAGACATAGTTTAACTTGTTGGAGAAACTGTCCATCCAGCAAAAGTTCTTTTGTTGATCATAATAGCCATGGAATGCACAGCACCTTGTTTCTTCAGTAAACCTTTATTAAAAAAGGTGCATTCTTCCACTACAATGCCTTTATAATTTTGATGTAATTGTGTTCATTTGAAAACTTTAGATACCAAAAACAAACTTGCTTCAACAAACCAAAATATTCACTCATATAACACAAGGAAATATTAAGATATACAGTTTGCGCGTGTAATACTAAAGCAGTTAGGAGTCTCTTGCAAACAAGGATAAAACTTTATACAAAGTTACCTAAGAACATTAAGGCAATACCATGTTGGCATAAATTCAAACTGCCTTGAGTGATTGATTGAGAATTGCTACTATAGTGCTGATAAATTTTCGTCTAATCATCTGAAAACCTGTGGTTACCTGGGTACTTATTTATATCAGTCTTAAGTTAGTCCATTTCTCAATGCCTTTTCTCTGTCTCTCATCTCCTCCTACCCATTTCTTTCCCAGTAGCCTTGTTTCTCTGTCAAACATCTCCACTTCCTCAGTCCACTACCTCCTCCATCTGTGAAAACAATCGCACTGACGTGTTTTATGGCCCACTTTAGATTTGTAGTTTTATAAGCTTTTGCAAACATTTTGGACCAAAATAATAATCTAAATAACAAAAAAATTAATTAATAAGAGTGTCTGAAACCCTTTTAGTGAAAAACAATTGAGGTAGTGGCGGGTTCCGAACCACCGACCTTCAGCGTCATAGTCCAACGCCTTGCCCAATACACTACGGCTATCGATTAAAATGTCAGATTTTAATCTCATACTATTGATGGTCATTGTTAACTGATGCTAATATATTTGTAGACACTAGATTATAATTTATCGTACGAAGAACGATGTGTTTTTATTAATTCTTCAGTGCGCCATTGCTTTGAAATGACAACGTGTAAGTTACAATAAGAAAATCATCAAATACGCATCGCAAGATGGCGTATGCCAGAGAGAGTTCTGGGCGAGGAATGTCACGTGACATCTCCGAACGGCTGGTTTTCATTAATTCAATGGAGGGTATCTAATCTCCGTTATTTTTGCAAATATGTCTCAAATGATACGAAATATGAAAAAAAAAAAAAAAAACCATAAGAGAGGTAAGTTGTAGAGAATTTTCTCCTCTACCAATTAGGTTATTCAATTTTCGTGTCAGATGAACGGTTCGTTTGCAATTACAATTATATTACAAATGGCTTTTTTTTGTCCGAAATATTTGAAAAAGGGAGGTTCTGGTCTCTGGTGGCCTACAATCATGTCTGTAAAATTTGGTACTGATTGGTTGAATGGTTCGTCGTAAAAACAGAGAACACATTACGGACAGACAGACAGATGGACAGACAGACAGACATACATCCCAAAATTGCCGTTATTTTTGCAAATATCTTGGAAGCGCTATGAGATATGAAAAAAACATAAGAGAGCAAAGTTGTAGAGAATTTTCTCCTCTACAAACTCGGTTATTCAATTTTCGTGCCAGATGAATAGTTAAGCCAATATTTTCATTTAAATTTTGAGCTGTCAAAAGACGATTGCAAAGGCCCACTTTTAGTGTTACTACCATAACCTAAAGTGGGCCAAATTACATAACTCTTAATTTTCATAGTGATCAGTTAAGTGGAGTCTATGTTTACTGCTAGGTACTTTTTGCCATGCACCATTGAAATCTTAGGTTAAGTGTACAAAATTTCATCAAGATCAGAATAATACCATACATTTTGTCAAAGTTCGTAGGTAAAGTGTCCTCTTCCATGCACCACACAAAATTTTACACAAACAGTGATTTCCTCTTGTTTTGAACATAAAGTTGAAGAAATGCTATTATGATGGTATATTTTCAGGCCATCCCAATGGTTATCAGTGTTATCAACACGGAATAACCAAGACAATCAACGTGAGTATGAAGAACGAGCCATGTACCAAATCTCAACATTACTAACACGTCGCATGTGTGGAGAAGCTGGAACAGCAATGTTTGGCCGCATGGGAGGAGCAGCACATCGACACCATCGATGGAGTCCCCATTCTGTGCCTGCAGGTATTGCTGTTTATCATCTTGTCCGGGTTGTAATTGAACAGTATAGTAAGGATAGGTTGCAACTCACTGCAAAGATGATTGTTGAGGCTCAGACAAGCATGTCTACAGCTCAGTGATGGTCTTCATGCTGACTTGCAACCTATTCTCATTATATTGTTCTTCTTGTATTATGAATTATGATGGTGTGAAAGATATGTACCAGCATGTTTCTGAATAAAGTATATGCTAAATAAAAAATATATTTTTGCATAATATAATGGAAGTTCAGTGCTATTAAGGAAAATCATCTCTCATTACTGTCCTTGGGTCCAAACTATGAAACTGATCACATTATAGAAAGTCATAAATGAGGCTTGGGATCATAAGACCAAATATTTTTTCTTACTCAAGTGGTTTATGTATGATAGTTCAAATGTAATAATAGTAAATACTCAAATTGAAGGTAGTTAATGATTCACCTCTAGCTGATTAATATATGGTGCATAGAAACATGTTACAATTAGGTGGCAGTTTGCCAACTATTTCTCTTTATCTTGTGTAAGTTCTTTATCTCCAAATAATCATTGGGAGGGGGTGGGGGGGGGGACACCCATTTAGATCACAACGTCCTTCATATACAAATGCAGCGTATTTTTTACGACTTTCAGTGAGAGCGGTTTGCCACAAGCTGGCAGTTGTTCAGTACTGGTTAATATCTTGATGCCTTTAACCCTTTGAGTGCTGCAGAAGTGATATGCCACAGCGCTCCACCTTGCCAAGGGACCTGTGGACGTCGTTTGCCACGGTAGTGGTATTTTCGTGTGTCCTGGAGATGGCATTTCCCGCGTGGCCTGGGCAGTACCTGAGCTCTAAAGACGGCGTATGCCGCAGCCGGTTCCACTACCTGTGGGCCTGCAGACTTCAATAGTCGCTCAGGGCTGCTGCTTACACGCTAACTACCACAGTGTTCCGAGCGCTTAGAATATTTATCAGCTAATTCTTAGACAATTATTCAATGAAAAATTTTCATTTTTTTACATTTTATAGTGTGATATATTCGTTTGATAATGATCTCACATGCTATTTGTTATTACTTATAGTTACTTTGCTACATCAAATTAAGTAAACTAATGCGCAAAATTTGGAAGAGTTTGTAGACAAAAAATCGCATTGTTTAGACTTTGTCTATGGTTGATTTTAGCACATACAAAGCTGCGGATGAAATGTAGGTAAGATATCTAAATTTTATTTAAGGTTGAGAACAGAATGATAACTTATTTCATTGTCGAGATATAGGGTGTTATGAGAAGGATAGAGGTTGTTGGTGTGTCCACTTCTGTCCATGCGGGCTTGGAGGCTCTACGAAATACTTGTCATCCAATTTTAAGGAAGCAGTTTCGTTTGTAGCTCCAGACCATAAGAGTTTACTCTAAATTCAGACTGTCATGCAGTGTAGCCTAGAGCCCTGTATCCGCGTGGCAGAAGGGCGTGAGTGCCACTCGCAGCCCACCACGCGGTTCGCACTCGCACACAGAGATTGGTGAGCATGGGGCCACCCCACGTGGTTACCGCACTGTGCACGAACAGCATGCGCTGCAGTGAGCGCATTGCCTGCCACGCGGTTGACAGCCACAACCTGTTAGGCAGCCACTGCCCCATTACACTGCCTGCTACAGCTAGTGGCTACGTCGGAGAGGGTAGCGCATCGCGCATGCGCATCTGCAAATTTGCAACCAGTATGTGATGAGTTTAAGCATGTGGCACCTATGTGGCCTATGGACATGTGCACGTGCTTGTCATATCATGAGGGAAAGCACAAGTCATCTTTAGCATCATGCTCCGGTACTCCCGAAACGTATTCACGCTCTCACTCGCACACCACTGGTGCACACGGCGCATACGAACTACGCAGATGTATGGTTCTAGTGTAGCCCAGAATTCAAACAGAGCGAGAACATTTCCTTAGCAGAGCAATGTATAAAAAAATAAAAATAAAAAAATTAAAAAAAAAAGCACTTGAGATAATGGACCAGTCTTTGATGATTATTTGCTTGCAAATTATGTACTTACGAATTATGTACTTAAACTTTATGTGAACTATGGAATATGCAAGGAGATACCCACAACATAACTTTTACCAAACACAGAGAAGTGCCTATACAATACCAATTCCATTTATGTGTCTAATACTTCAATTTTATCTTTCCTGGGAATATAATAGGCTAAACACAATTACACAAAAGAGAAAAGCTTGCTTCAGGAACGGTGTATTAATTTCACATCTGAACAAGGATTTATTTAGTTTACCCAGTTATAAGTAGAAATTTTTGTGTGTTTCAGTAATTGAAACTACCTGGCAGATTAAAATTGTGTGCCGGAACCGGGACTCGAACCTGGGACCTTTCCTTTTTGCTGGCAAGCACTCTACCTGACTGAGCTATCCCAACACGACTCACGATCCTGCCTCGCAACTTTACTTCCACCAGTACCTCACCTCCTACTTTCCAAACTTCACAGAAGTTCTTCTGCGAACCTTGCAAGATTAGCACTCCTGGAAGAAAGGATATGGTGGAGACATGGCTTAGTCACAGCCTAAGGGATGTTTCCAGAATGAAACTTTCATTTTGCAGGGGAGTGTGCACTGATTTGAAATTTCCTGGCAGATAAAAATTGCGTGCCGGAACCGGGACTCGGACCTGGGACCTTTGCTTTTCGCGGGCAAGCGCTGTACTGACTGAGCTATCCCAACATGACTAATGACCCTACCTCACAACTTTACTTCCGCCAGTACCTCACTCCTACTTTCCAAACTTCACAGAAGCTCTCCTGAAAACCTCGCAAGACTAGCAATCCTGGAAGAAAGATATGGTGGAGACATGGTTTAGCAACACCCTAAGGGATGTTTCCAGAATGAAACTTTCACTCTGCAGCAGAATGTGCGATGTTATGGAACTTCCTGGTAGATTAAAATTGCATGCCAGAGCTGGGACTCAAACCTGGGACCTTTGCTTTTCACGGGCAATGGTCCTACTGACTGAGCTATCCCAACATGACTCACGATCCCACCTCACAACTTTAATCTGCCAGGAAGTTTCATATTAGCGCACACTCCGCTGCAGAGTAAAAGGTTCATTCTAGAATCATCCCTCAGGCTGTGGCTAAGCCATGTCTCCACCATATCCTTTCCTCCAGGAGTGCTAGTCTTGCAAGGTTCGCAGGAGAGCTTATGTGAAGTTTCAAAAGTAGGAGGCAAGGTACTGGCGGAAGTAAAGTTTTGAGGCGGGATTGTGAGTTGAGTCGGGATAGCTCAGTTGGTGGGGCACTTGCCCGTTAAAGGCAAAGGTTCCAGGTTTGAGTTCCGGTTCCAGCACGCAATTGTAATCTGCCAGGAAGTTTCATATCAGTGCACACTCTGCTACAGAGTGAAAGTTTCATTCTGTAACCTCACGATATTATGCGAGAATTTTCTTCACAAAATTGATTAAAGTTAAAAAATGTGTATGTGGAAAGTGGCACATAAACGAAACTTCATGTTTCAGAACCTTGTATTGTTAGGTTACTACACACCAAGTTTCACATTCATTATAGCTTTAGTCTCTGAGATATAACACACCAAACGTTGGAAGGCATTTTGGGTGCAGATTTTTTGCGCAACTTTGCTTGAACTAGTCTGGCTATATATACCACGTAAAATTGTTTTCAGTATTATTCCTGTGATAACGTATATCATTTTCTTGATAGCCAAGTTTCAAATCTTTCAACGAAATATTTCCCAAGTATTATGGCTTAAAGTTGTTAGGAGTTCATGCTTGAGCTGTGCAAAGTCGTGCATGGTGTCAAACAACTGACTACACCTCTGTCAGTACTGCTTCAACAAATCTTAAAATTTACCAATGTCCATTTCCCGTGATGCTCAAGCTGGAAAATGTTCCGAAATTAGGAGATTTGCCCAGGAGTTACATGTTAACAGCAGCGTAAGCAGTTTCAGTGTACACTATGTCTGCCGAGCTATCATGTCGAGATTCAAAGCTGTGGAATAAGTATCCAGATATACTGCGCTTATTTGTAATGTCAGTGAGCACACTGACTGTGAGACTGTCGTGGCTGCCCTGGTTGCAGAAATAGTCAGGACAGGGCGAGGTCAGCCGAGCAGATAGCATCAGCACAAACAGTAGTTCGCGGAGAGGGCTGCCAGGGAAGGTAGATGGATTAGGCAGCCACAGCGGCAGGCCTGACTAGGCCAGCCGGACGCGCAGGTGCAGCACTGAAAGGGTTAAACTTCTGAACAAGTTCTTCTAATAATATCTCTGGCCTGTCCATTTGTGGTAATATGATTTTATTTAATGTCGTCACATCTAATATTATTGTGACTGAATTCTCTTTCTTTGGGACAATAATGAGGGGACTTTAGTAATTACTTTGGGATCTTTTAATTATTTTACTTTATCATTTTCTTTATTTCATGGTCTACAGCTTTCCTTTTTGCTAATGATATCAAATGCACCTTTAATCTGAATAGGTCACATGGCTTAAGTTGGAACCAATATTCATAATTTTTCATGCATCCCCTTTATGTACCAGTCGAATATCCTCATAACGCCCACCCTTCCTTTTCACTTATGCCCTCAATAGCTTCTATCTTTTCTTTAATTTTGATTTCAGTGTCGACTTCCTCAGGTACTTTCTTTCCTATAAACAAAAACTTCCTCTGTTCTGTTTTAATACTTCAACACATATGTTCCCCTATGATATGCACCCTTGTCTCATTACTGTTACCTTGAGAGCACTGATTCCCTTCAAACTGAAATATGTATCCTTACTGTTCCTCCTTCATCTTCATTTCACCTTTTTCAAAGTCTAATATGACTCAATTGTCCATCAACCAGTCAGATCCCAAAATCAAATGTACACTTAACCCTGTAACTACCATTCCATTCACAGTGAATGACTCACCTTCTATTCTAAATTTTACAAGAATCTGTTTCTTAATAAGTTTGGCTCTGGCTCCATAAGCAGTAACTACCTTAACTCCTTACACTGACAACTCAGGAACATCTGTGTGTTTCTTTATACTTTCGTAGAGTCTGTTTGATACTGCATTAACTTCACCCACTGAATCCAAAATTGCTATTGTTTTGAACCTGTACTTCTACTGCCAGCTGGTGTGTTTCTTTAATTTCTTGCTTATCTGCATTTGTGAGTGCTTCTTTAATACTATCCCTCTCCTCATATCCCAAAAATCTTCTTACTGGTCCATTACCTTCAGCTTATTAAGTTATCATTATTATCATCATTGTCATCATCATCATCATTACAGTCTCTGTTATTACCATAGTAACCTCCTAAACTCTTGCCTCTTTATGAAGCATCTCTTCTCCTTCTAGACAGGCTGTGACTGTAACTAGGTGGTCTATCTTCTTCCCACCTTCACTGCTCGTCATTTCCCCTTACTGCTCTGCTTTGGCTGGGCCAAGGTCATTGTGCAGCACTCTATCTGCCACCTGGTCTTTCTCCACCCTTCCGCCACCTGACTGCCAGCAGACAGTGCATCTCATTGCTCCAGTATGTGCAAGAGGTTATCAACATCATTTTTGTTTACATTGATTAATTTTTCTTGCGCTGATACTGGAAACGTAATATTATTTCTGTCAAGTCAGATTCTCTCAGAGGATCTGTTAAGTATTGGTTCTTTCACCAGTAGTGTTGGAAAAACTGTGTATAACTAGGACAACCACAATTTCTCTGCCCTCAAAGATTTCTTTATTGATTTAAAAAAGCACTTACAAATTCCTTGGATGTGTTACATATGTCGCTGACACCAGTTCTCTGTGGAATGACATCTCCTTCAAAGCTACTGGCAAGAAACTTCATTTTTTGTTGTTCATTCGTGTTATCAGAAATTATCCCCTCGATCTACCAAATGAAAGAAACAGGATAGATATTTTCTTGGCTTGAGAAATGCTGAAATTTAAATGCACCAGCATGATTCAATGCTTCGCCAACATTAACTATCCCCTTCCTCCTTTCTTACTCAACCCATATTTTGAGTTTCCATTTCAATTCATTTTCTATACAGTTAATATTTTTAGACATGTCACGTGTTTCAGGAATTTCATTTAAACTTTACTTATACTGTATTATCTTCTTGTATTTGATACCAGTAGCTGCATATCTTACTAATCTCTTCTTGTCCTCTTCTCATTATTTCAATAAACTTATTAATTGAATTAACCTGATCTTTCTGCACTCTTATGTTATCTTGAATCCTCTTAACCTCAGAAGCTACTATGTTGTTAATTTCTGATTTACAATCTGTTTTTACCCCACTCTTTTGTTTAGTGATCAATTTTTGCTCAACACTGTTCTAGTTTCATTTACAGCTACCTTGTTTTCCAAATTATCAAATTTTCGATTCCGGTTAATTATTTGAACCTTATTTTCAGTTTTTTTATAGTTACTTTACATTCCGTGATTTCTACTTTGAATTGTTCCCCAGCTACTATTTTAGTATATTTTAAATTTGCCCAAATTATTATTATTATTTTACATTTCCTGAATTCTGCCAATATTGAATTAAGTTTTAACCTTATATTTGGCTCCTTACCACTTTAAATCTCTCTATTGCCTTCTACAGGTAAAGTATCTTCCGAATTAGTTCTTTGACTTAGTGTAATCAAGTCCCGTTGAGGTGTCAACTTTGGGTTGTGAGTCTTCTATATTTCCATCCAAACTTACATCACTATGGTCAAGACTGACATTATTTACTCGTCTATCACAACTTATTAAAGTAGGATCCCCATTTTTGTTAAAATATGCCTGATCATTGTAATCTGTACAGCTTACTTTATCAACGATATTATTACCACATTCAGATTGCTCATTTAGTGGCTGATCTTATGACTCATTGCCACTTTCTTAGATATTATTTCTCTCCCTACTTCTAAGTAAGACAGTACCTTCTCCATTTCATTCACCATTTAGAAAGTAGTAAGATTGAATACAATTATTCTACTCGACGTCTGTAACAATTTAAACACTGTTGATAACAGTCGGTTAACAAATGTGCAGTAAGTTAATTTAACACTTACAAATACTTTTCTTCTGGCATATGTACACAGATGTTATTCTTGTAGCAGGTGCATCGACTGCAACCCCGCTGTTGTGCAACCTTAAATCTGACATTTTAAGCTGTCTTGTGTTCCAGTGTTGACGTCCACTGACTGCTGGTAGCTCCTCTAGCCCCATTAGTCACTGCTGTGTGCTGCTCGGCCTTTTCTTTTATTTCCAGTGCCTCTCTGTTGTCTGCTTTCCTCTGCATTGTGTGTGCAGCTGTCGATTCTCAAAGTAATATGTTACCTAATTCCTTGGACTGCACACTTGACTCTAATATTCACTTTTTATTATGCATGATGTACTTTTTGCATAACTGCACTTCCTTCTTAATTAAATATGAAGCGTTATGTTTGGTCTGTGGCATCTAATCGTACTGTTCAAATAGTTTTTATAAAGGCTTAAATAATTCAGAAATGATTTAAACACAGTTTATCTATTCACATGAGTCAGCCACTTGAATTCTGCATCTATATGTTGCACAATTCTATAGTTCACAGTTTCTCAAATGCATTAACAACTTCTAGCCTCATTCCCTCACTTTAAAGATTCCCACGCCAGTGATGCCAGGTACAATTGGTGGATTTTGTAACTTTTGTTATAAATTGCTGAACCTCCTTAGTGGTACCACTAAACAACTTTAACCAGTTCTTAGTTTAACAAGATGACTGAAAAAGTGAGGCATCCTAAGTGTTACATTGCAGCAAAGTGAAAACTAAAAGTTCTAGGAATTCGCTCACCAACCTGAAATCTTCGAGTGTTGTCCTATGCACAGACTGTAAGGCTACTTTAAGTAAGATGGTCAACGTATACATAATAATTAGTGTTTCTTGGGATGTCACTCTGTTTTTTTTTTTTTTTTTAATTTTATTTTATTTTTTAATACTCTAGAAAAGAGAAACCGCACATCATTTAACACTGCTTTGACATAAATCCAACACAATCTATCACAAGACCGACCTCGAATAGCATGTGTGCCTGTTGTGATGACTGAAGCCAGAGTGCAGGCTGCCCTCTCCATGTCTGGTGTTCCGTGCACAAATTGGCAGGAAGGCATAGCCTCCTTTCATTGTGATTTTGTTTGTGTGATTTATATAAATAAAATTTCATGAGACATTATAATGTAAAAGTTTCAGGATTTGATATTCTTTATATAAAACTAGATTTTACATACTTCTTGTAACGTGTTTTCCATAAAATATCATTAATGATACGCCACCAGGTGTACATTACGAATATACTGTAATTTATTGCTTTGATGATATTTACTGGTGTTTGTCAACGATTATTTTATGGTTACAACAGCTTGTTTATATCAATACCAACAATATATTAATGAGTCCAAAGGGCATATGGTTGGTGTTGTGTGTATTACAAATTTAGTCTCTGATTGTGATGGCATTGATATTGTATGCCTCCAATGGTTTGTTTATCAGTGATACACGAAAATATTTAGAAAGTCCTCTTTGGTGTAATATGCATTAAAATTTTATCACTGCTTCTGTTGTTGACGACCTGGTTTTGCTTTGATTATTTCAATAAAATTTTTCAGAAAACTGTTATGTTTGAGATCTGTTTGTTCATTATTACAAGATGCGCCTCTTTTTCGGTGTATAAAAATATTTCTATTAGATGAAGAGGTTCATTTTCGGTGTGTAAAAATATTTCTTTTACAAGATATGGTTCTTTTTCGGCATGTAAAAATATTTCTATTACAAGATGTGGTTCTTTTTCAGAGTGTAAAACTGCTTAGTTAAGGTTTACATGGTGTTTACTTAGAGGTAGGGACCATATTCACCTTGCCTGCTAATATGGTGCGTGATCACGTCAGTCAGCCAGTACAATTGCACACCTGTGTGGCATCATCACTATGATGTTATCAATCAGCTCTTGAGGGATATTTGGCCATTATTCCATGAGTGCAATATCCAGCTCTGCAATTATTGTCGAAGGTGCTGGTCTGGCTGCAGTGCATCTGCCAAGTGAATCCCAGACATGTTCAGTCGGGTTTAAGTCCAGCGAACAAGATGGTCACTCCATTTGTTCAATTCCCTCAGCTTCAAGCATGTTGTCCACCATTGCAGCTCTGTGGGGATGAGCATTATCCTCCACCATAAGGAACCTATCTCCTATTGTAAAAGCTTAGGGCACAATAGGTCGAAGGATCTTGTCTCTATACCTCTAAGTAGTCAGAGAGCCATTCTGAATGACAGAGAGATCTGTATGACCACCAATACGGACTCATGCCCACACCAATCATCCACCACCATAAGTATGTAAGCAGGATTGTTCCGAGTTACACATTCTCCCTAAGATGAGGGAACAACGATTGACCTGTTAAACACAATATCTTGATTCACCTGTGAACCATAAACCCTGCACCATTGATTACGACTCCAATCCTAATGTTCCTCTGCCTAGTTTCTGTGGCCTACACAGTGGCATGGTTTTAATGGGGCACAGTCCATAGGCCTCTGTGAATAGAGGCCACATTCCTGAAGGCGATTTCAGACTGTTCGTATCGTATTGATATTGCGCGTCTTGTTGCTGCCTGGAGGATGCATAGCAACTGAGTTGCATTCAGCCTCGTGGGACACTCCAATAGCTGCAGCCAGAATGCTACCACTGAGCTACACCAACAGATGATGGAACTGATTTGATTATTGGTATTTATGTGTACTTGCAAAACTTCAAAGTCGATTTTCTTGAGAATTTTTGAAAGTTGTGTCAAATGGCTTTGGCGGATTGTTATTTGAGTTCTGACTTTCACATACCGTAAATACCAAAAAATTCTAAAATCCGATACCCATGTGATCTCCTTGTGAGTTATAAACCCAGATTCCATAACATGAATACTACAGCTTGATGATAGCACATTTGTCTTTTTCATAGGAATTTCAGTAATTAGACCTATTTCGAAGCCTTATAGAACTAAAGAAGTTTGTGTATTAATACTTTTCTTTGAATTCTGTATGTTGTGTTGTATTCCCTGATTGATAAACTTGACTCAGATGTTGTAATGTAGACTGTATATAAAATAAATTAGTAGCAGCAATAAAGTAATGCTATGAGACTTGGTATGATATGAATAAACGAGTTACAGATAAGGTTCTGCACTAGGATTTGGTTAGAGAAAACAAACATATTGTGTTACTGCCTAAAACTATATATGTTCACAGGAGGAACATATATTCGCCTCGAGCATGAATGGAAGGAAGCTCACTGTCACAACCACATCCATGGTTGTCAGGCTGGCAGCAGTGGGCGGCAGCGAACTAATGTCAGCAGCACATCTGCAACAACTAGTTTTGCAGGCATGTCTATGTCAGCCCGACATCGTGTTCGGGGACGCAGATGATACCCAGAGAGCAGGTTCAGAGCCACCAGTCCCGCATTTGTCAATCTTGAGCCTGTCTGCATATGTTCATTTGTTTCAGTGCCTTGTACGTCCAGACATCAGAAAAGTGTTAATGAAAACTGTTGTGTCTGCCTGCACACTCGTGGAGACACGAGCAGAAATTCACTGTGACGTGATTTTTCTACATATGTGTTTTAAATTAACCCATACTCACATTCTACCTCAAAACAAGCCTGTCAATACAAAAAAGTGATGCTTTTATTTTCCGTAAACAGCTCATTTCACTGAATGATTCATTGAAATATAATTTTGTACCATTCTCTTATAAATGTTCATTCAATAAAAAATTAGTTAAATAGAATAAAATTATTCTAATGTAGTACATAAAGGAAGTAATAAAAACACTCTTCTTATTACATTGCAGAGAAGACAAATAGTAGCAAAAATTACATTAAATATTTCATGGAATAATCTGCAACTTTCCTTTTCATCTTTCGAGCAAACAGTTTTTATCAAACAGTCATAAATTGGAAAGTCATTTTTATCTAAATTAAGGGTTATTTGGTAGTTTATAATGCAATGGATGTAGGTTTAGCACATAACATTATTGACACACAACATGGAGCAAGGTTTAGTTTAGGCTACAACAAATATAGTTGTTACTTTTTCATTTAAAAAAATGCATAAAATAGATCTCATACACTGTTAAGTTTGTTTGTAATTCAATTTTCTATACTGTTTATCTGACATTCCTTACTATTCATTTGATGCCATGAGTATGTCTTATCATTGATGGTAACAACTATTGTATGTAGATTTTGGACAAAAAATTATGAAAATTATATTCAGTATTTTGACTTTATGTGTCGTTATTGATCAATATTGGGAGGTCTGGAAAGCTACTGAAGAATGGAACAGAGGAATGCTGAACACTAGAAAATAAGCCATAGGGCATGCGATTATGTTAGCCCATGATCCTCTGGGTGTCGTGATTCATGGCTTGAATAAATAAATAAATAAATAAATATTTTTAAAATATATGCCTTTCCATATGAAACGTTAACTACTTCTTCTCCCCTACTGCATTTGATAATCCTGGACACCTTGCTTACTTTTTCTGGGGGTGGGGAGCAATAACTGCAGTGTGGTAGTTTTGTTTCTGTTGTAATACATCAATAAAGTTCATGGAACATAGTGTTACCTGATTTTCTATTCCTCCGCATGTCATTGATTAGTTACTTTCTAACTTAAATGATCAACATGAGTTGGGTATATTACATAATGATTGTAGATTAAGTTACTTTTCAATTATCTTACTCTCATTTTAAATGATTTATTTGTAGCTATTTTATGATTCTTACATAATGAGTAAGCTTGCCAGACATTACCATTCACTGCCACTGTGAACTTTCTAAGAAGAAATAATGGCAAGGCTTTCAGACACCTGAAATATACTTATCATTTATTTTTTCATGGTGAATCTCTATGAATAGTAAGCTATGAGCGTAATTCCGAAAGTAATGCCTCCTATTTTTATTCATGGAAACTACAGGATATACTTAAATCACAACAACACAGCTAAATAGAGCAACATTTAAGCTAAGGACTGTAATTTTCCACATAGTTGCCACCATTAATTATGCAATTTTGCCAGCTTGCTGCACTTGTAAAAAGTGAATTGCTTCTTTGATGTAGAATTTACATGTTATGACTCCGCATCTGCGGGACCCATCTCACACAGATGTTGGTGATAACCAAGTTGTTCCAACGTCGTTTCCAAGGCATTACAGCCAATATTTAGATTTGCACAATATTCTCTGGTCGTTATCTGCTGATCAGCTTGGATGAGTTGATCAAAATGCTCCTTGATTGTGAGGGAACACAGCAGTGCAGCACTGGACAGGCTGTGGCTTGCCATGCACACCCCTTGTCACCACCTTGAAAATGCCTCACATTGCTCATATTTATTGAACCATTACCATGTGCCTTTAGGAGGTGTTGATGGATTTCAGTCGGCTCAATTTCTTCAGCAGTGAGGGATCACACATTGCTATTTTACATGCACATCCATATCAGACTCTGTTCTGGAACATTCCTCTGCGGGTACCAACTATTGTACAACAGAACCATTTGCAAATGAAGGAGGAAGGTACCAGCATTAGTACCAGCATTAGTACTACACCAACATCATCTGGTGCTGACATCCAAAATCATCACAAAAATATAGGAAACATACTTTTTTTGGGGCAACCCTCATACTTCCAAACTTAAATACCAATGAAACAGCAAATTTCCACTTATAGAAGTTTTTGAGGCAAAGAAGTTCACCCAAACATGTCACAGATTCGCTCTGCACTGACAACATGATGTTGTCTGTATGTATATGGAGTAAACTAGGGCTCAACACCGGTGATGGATGTTCAAAAACCCAATTGATTCTTGTTATATGATTCAATGAAATCTTTCTATCTATACTTACATCTTTTGTGAACGATGGTATGCTTTCATTGCTAATCTCCAGTCTTCGAACATCAGTTGCTTAATTTGGTTTAACACTGTTGCACTTCCTTAATGTTGCTTGTTTTTTGTTAATTGTTGGCAAAAAAAAAAAAAAAAAAAAAAAAAAAATGACACCCATCAATGCAAATACCAGAGTATAAACATATAAATAATACCGGTTGGCTGAATTATTCTTGACTTGTGTTATTTCATTTTGTGTGTGGATGTATTTTCTCTGATGAATTATATTAGATTTTTCTAAATACAATATACAGAATCTGTTCAGCATAATAGTCATCAGGACTACTGAAGAAAATGTTGTTGTCTTTATTATCTGATGCCCAGTTTTTAATTCCATCTTCAGAAACTTTAATTGGGTGGAAGCTCTTGTCACATTTACATTTTATAATGTCCTTTTTATCCAGATGTTTGGGGTTGGGGAATGGGGGCGTATAGTGGTGTTGATGGTTGGAGGAGGAAGAGGGGGTGATACAGACTTAATCGGCACCTCTACAAAGTGTTAACTTAGTACACTAGGTATATATTTTATGTGACAAGGTTTATATGGACAATAATTATGTTTATAGATGTATTCCCCCTTAAAATTTGTGACCAATTCCTGTCCAATGAAGCTTACTTTTTATTATGTAATACAGTGATATAATTTAACCAGTATTGTAACAAAGAAAGTATGCAGTGGATTTGTTTCAGATATTTGTTGCTTTATATAAATGTTGTTGCTCTGTTAATTTGTATTTCTGGATTGAAATATATTATTTGTTGGCTTTACTGTAGATCAGTCTTTCTTTAGAGATCAGTATTGTTGATCTGTGACCTTGCAAAATAATATTTAAATGACTATGAGAAGGTAAAATATTTGTTGGGATAACAAGCACAATAATTAGAATGAAATCCTGTAAGACTTAAAATCTTGCTGTCATAAAAATTATTTTTTTTTCAGTTTCATTGCATTTGCTGTTTTTAGTGGTGAATGTAAAAAATATATGTCACCTGCTGCTTCAGTTAGAAACCGATGAGCCTCGTGCTGAGGTAAACTATTGAAGAATTAAGCAAGACAAAGCAACTACTGCAAGCAGTAGATAAAATTCTTCTGTTTGTTTAAACAACACTGTTTTTTATATTTGCTGAAATAATACTGTTTTTGTAGAGTGAGAAGTTTGTGTTTGTACAATCTGAAAAGATTTTTGGATGAATAAATAAATTTTATTTAGAGCATCTTATGGAAACTTGTGCAACAGAAGTAGAATATCATGATAAATCATTCATAATATGTCTATACTTATTACCAGCAGGTAATTTTCATCCTTTCATTAATCTCTATGAAGCTCTATTGTTCTATTTAGCAATGAAAAGAAAGAATTAATGTTGGCTGTTTATTTTACTGTAGATCATCTTGAAAATTCTCAAAGTCTAACAACCATAGAGCTAGTTTAGCATGTTTTATTTATTTTATGATCTGTACGAAACAGTGATCATTTTAAGTGAAAGTTTGGTTACGTATAGATTAAACAAGGAAGTCCCCCCCCCCCCCCCCCCCAATATGTAAGGGCGCGTAGTGCCCGAATCTCTGGTTCAGAAACACTCAATCAATTTATAGTTTTATTTATTTTATAATCTGTGTGAAACAGTGATCAAGTAATGTTAACATATTCAATTTCACATCTTGTAAACATTGTGTGCTGCCATTCATCCCAGCACCCACAGCAACTGTTGCCAACACTGCCGCACCATGTCACGTAAGTACATTAGGCCATGCCACTGATCGAGACTTTTAGCCAAGAGTTGGTTGGTTCCTGACATGTGTTTTCCAGTTGTGTATTACACTTTTCTCCTGTTTTTGTGATGTTTCTTCAATTTCATTTGTTTTCACTTCACTTATTTGAAAATGTGTACTGATTGCTTATCACCCATTTTAAGTGGAATGCCTTTCATTTTGTTTATCATTTCACCACAGTGTCACTATGTTGATTTTGTCTATTCATTTGTTTTTCATGTGGTCTGTGAGTGTTGCCAATGTAATATTATTGGTTTAATTCAATTTTATATACATACAATTTAATGACACCAATACCACCATCAAAAAGGCAGAATACCACACTATCAAACACACAAGACACACATACAAGAACAACACAAAGAAGCAAAAATAAAGAAAACAATAGATGATATACAATGAAATACAATTACAAATACATACATAGAATAGCCAACATTTTCAAAAAACAAGGTGTCAAAATAGCCCACCAAACCAACAACTCACTTCAAAAATATTTTCCAAAATCAATAGAAAATACAAGTCCATACAGAAAATCAGGAATATACCAACTGAAATGCAACACAGTATGTGATGGAAGATACATTGGTCAGACTAAAATAACATTTGACACCAGATATAAAGTACATGTATGAGCCTGGAAGTCACTCAACGTTTGCAGAACACTTACACCAAAACCAACATAAAATCCCCATCAGAGACAAACGACATGGAATCATAAAAATAAACAACAATAAGAAACACATTCTCACCCTTCAAGAAAACTACCATATCCAAACAATAATAATGTAAAAGGAACACCTCATAAATGACCAAACCAATCTAGCAAACAACACTCAAAGCACTATGCACAACCCTCACCTCCCTCCTCCCCCCCCCCCCCCAACCACCACCACATACCAATTAAACCTGCATTTCATTATCTGAAAAACATCTCAGACATCCTGTTCTCTGAAATTAAAAATCTGTCATGTGCGCGCCCCCACACACACACACAGGCACAGAAATAGTAAAAACAAGTGAATAAATTGTTTCTGCCCATGGAGGGGTTTGAAATGGGGACTGTTGTAGGGCCTCTACTGTTCCTTATCTTTATAAACAATTTAGGAAAGAATGTTACCTGCTCTCTTAGACTGTTCACATATGAAACTGTCATTTATCAGTTAGTAAAGTTACCCTGAGATTAAAAGCAACTGCAAAATGATTTAGATATCTAGATTGCAAAAATTGACAATTAATCATGAATAATTCATCCCTATGAGCACTAAAAAAACCGCTAAACTTAATTTACACCATAAATCAGTAAAATTTACAGGCTGTAAATTCAACTAAATACTGAGGAAGAACAGTTTATGAACAACTTAAATTGGAAAAAAAAAAAAAAAAAAAAAAAAAAAAACAACCACGAGAATATTGTAGTAAGGCGAACGACAAGACTATGTTTCATCGGCAGAACATTTAGAAGATGCAACAGTTCTACTAAAGAAACTGCCTACACTATACTTGTGCATCCTGTTTTGGAGAATTCCTGCGCATTGTGGGATCCACAACAATTGGGACTGATGGACGATTTAGAGAAAGTTAAGAGAAGGACAGCTTGTTTTGTATTATTGTAATATAGGGGTGAGAGTGTCATGCAAATGATGCACAAGTTGGATTGGAAATCTTTAAAAGAAACCTGTTTTTCATTGTGGCGAGATTTATTTGAGAAATTAATTTCACCAACTTTCTCTTCCAAATGCGAACATATTTTGTTAGCACCAACCTACATAAGACAGGCTACCTCTAAAAAGAAAACTTTCTCCTCTTTTTTCCCCATTCTCTTTATCCACATGTTTAAGTTTCTCATTCTAGGGCACAGTCTAACACTCTAACATATGCAGTCATGACACTCCTGCAGACTTTTTTATACACTGCGACAGCAGTGCTCCAAGCAGTCAGCAAGCTACATTTCTGAATATGATATTGAATGAATGCAAATCAATATCATTTGTATTGATTTTAATATACTTCTTACATTATGAAAGGTATGTAGTGCCATAAAGCTAGGTAATAACTTAAAATAGCTCCACATTTGTCTTTCTTAGGTTTCCTAAGATCCCTGACAAGCTACAAAAAGGTACATTACAGGATAGTTCATTTACAATTACCTTGTAATCTGAAGCTTTTGCAGAATAATTTCAGTTTCTATTAAAAATCAAAACCCTATGACATAAAACCATCACTTTTCTACTCAGGAATGTTAAGGTTTCTTCACCGCAATTCCAGTAAAATCGGTGATGGTGGAACGTAGGAAACATGTTTAGAATGCAATAACTACAGTATTTAACTGTACCAAATCAGCCACAACTGCTGTAGCTGAAGGAAAAACGTAACATCCACAGTAATAAAACGTCAAAACAATCAAAATGTTCTCCAACAAATAAGAACCCAACTCCACAATTGTTGCTACAGCTGAATCACAAACGGCACCAGTCTTCAAAATATTGTTTTTTTAAGCTAAAATAATTACTCCACACTGAATTGTTACGCGTCCAAAAACTGTCTGTAATAGTAAGAAAAGACCATAATTGAAATTTGTTTCTCTTACATTTATATTCTACTTATTTTCAGCGGAATAAGCTGCAAATGTACACATATTATTATGTATTTTCTCATGACAAAGTTGTTCTTTATAACACTGAATCAGTTAAATTTGGCTATTTTCACATTAATTTCCGTGTTATGTACGTCTTTTGATATATTACTATTGCTTATAATGCAAATATTAATAAGGACAGTTTACAACTTACTGCAAAGACGTGGCAATAAGCTGCGACAGGCACATACAAAGACACACACATACAACACTTTCAGCTATCGACCATGGCCTTCTTCAGAAAATAGAACATTCATGCAATCACACAGGCACACAACACAGTCATACAACCATCACCTCCGGCTGCCATACTTCAAAGTGCAGCAGCCGGAGGTGATGGTTGTTTGACTGTGTTGTGTGCCTGTGTGATTGCGTGAATGTTCTATTTTCTGAAGAAGGCCATGGCCGATAGGCGATCGCTGTAAGTGTTGTATGTGTGTCTTTTGTATGTACCTGTCGCAGCTCGTCGCCACGTCTCTGTGGTGAGTTGTAAACTGTTCTTATTACTATATTATTAATTCCAACCTGGACTATTCATTACTATAAATATTATATTAACTATTTTGTGAATTACTTAGAAAAACAATTATAAGCAAACATCCCTTCTTCGGCCCACCACTAGGAGCTCTGGTGTCATTGCAAGTGTCATATGGTAACAAGTTTCATAGAAGTAAGTGTCGCGACTCTGTTCTAGGGTTTATAAGCCCGATAAATCTGTCAGAAAAGGTATGTATAGAGAGGAGAAAATGGTGACTGAGTAGACCAAGGGGGTTTGTATTCTAACCTCCTTGGAATAGACAGACAGCAGACTGTGAGAGAGAAAGAGTGGCCATGTGAGGGATAAAGAATGGGGCATATGGGCCATTCCATTTCAAAATGGACAGCGGGAGACCTTGCATTTTTTGTGGGGTTCATTTTTCTGTCCTAGAAAGTAGACATTAAGTTACTATCTTTGATGAACTCGCTACTGTGATACACTAACACTTCCTGTTGTTTTTTTAGGAGTGGGAGTAATGTAATTTCATGAAACCATGTGATTATGACACTGCAAGAATCCCCTCCTACTGACTAAACACATCTTGAATGTATAGGTGTAGTTAGGAGCCCTTAGAAGACTGTATAAGGGGGTGTGCAGATTTATCGACCCACACTGTCCATCTGGGATCTGCAATATTAAGCTGACCCACCTTTGAGCCAGACTTGTGAGCCCATGTGTAGGTGTTCCATCTACCTGTTTTGTAGGAAGAGCTCTCAAAGATGCAGTCCCTGCACGGCTAGACAGCACACTGGTATATTGCTGGAAATGGTATTAAATGAGCTGAAATATAGTAAATAGTTGCGGGTAGGTGTTTTGTCTGAATAAAATCTGGGATGCCAGTTATGGGGATTTATTATTAGCCACACCATACTACAAGACTGTTCAGTGACTTTAAAATTAACAATTAAAATTTTAAGGCTGATACTGAGAGCATGGTTCCTATGAGACCAGTTCAGATTAGGTCCGAACGTCGACTGCCTACAATGGCGAGCAGCCGAGACCTCCTATAAACTTTGTATATTTTCTTAAGAGTTGGGAAATGTTCATTAAAGGTGTTGTAATTCATTTATTTATTTGTTTGAATATTATTAAAGAATATTAAACAATCAACGCCTATTTCTGTTGACCCCTAGTCTGCTACTAAAGTCTGTATACCACCAAAACATTGTTAAATAAAAAATATTAATAAATGAAAGATGTTAAGTTTACACCATATTCTTCATACTTTCACAATTTGTAGGCATGGTGGCTACAAAGGAAGATCCCATGGACAGCGTCATCCTGGAGCTTTCGCTACTACACTTCCTCTGATGATGCCAAATGGTGGGCCTTGGCCGTGGGAACTTTAACAGCTAGTGTTTTTAGCGTTTGTCGATTTGGAGAAAGCTTTTGACAATGTTGACTGGAATACACTATTCCAAATTCTGAAGGTAGCAGGGGTAAAATATAGGAAGCGAAGAGTTGTATTTCAACCTATACAAAAACCAGACAGCAGTTATTAGAGTCGAAGGGCAAGAAAGGGACACAGTGGTTGGGAAGGAAGTAAGACAGGGTTGTAGCCTTTCCCCATTGTTGTTCAATATGTACATTGAGCAAGCAGTGAAGAAATGCAAGGAGAAATGTGGAGAGGGAATTAAAGTTCAGGGAGAAGAAATAAAAACTTTGCGGTTTGCCGATGACATAGTAATTTTGTCCGAGACTGCAAAGGATCTGGAAGAGCAATTGAATGGAAAGGAAGATATAAGATGAACATTAATAAGAGTAAAACAAGAGTAATGGAATGTAATGTCAGAATATCTGGTGATGCTGAAGGAATTAGGTTAGGTAATGAGACAATAAAAGTAGTAAACAAGTTTTGTTATTTGGGTAGCAAGGTAACTTCTGATGTCTGAAGTAAAGAAGATGTAAAATGCAGAATGGCTATGGGAAGAAAAGTGTTTCTAAAGAAGCGAAACTTGTTAATACTCAATATTAATTTAAATGTTGGAAAGTTCTTTCTGAAAGCATTTGTCTGGAGTGTAGTATTATATGGGAGTGAAACGTGGATGATAAGGAGTTCAGACAAAAAGATGATAGAAGCTTTTGAAATGTGTTTCTACAGACGAATGATGAAATTAGATGGGTAGATCACGTAACTAATGAGGAGGTGCTTAACCGAATTGGGGAGAAAAGGAGTTTCTGGCAAATCTTAACTATGTGAAGGGATAGATTGATATACACATTCTAAGACATCAAGGAATTGTCAACTTAGCATTAGAAGGAAGCATGAGCGGTAAAAATCATAGAGGGAGACTGAGGGACAAATACAGTAAGTAGATTCAAAAGGATGTAGGTTGCCGTAGTTATTCTCAGATGAAGAGACTTGCACAGGACAGGGTAAAATGGAGAGCTGCATCAAACCCGTCTGCAGACTGATGACCACAACAACAACAACAGAACAACTAGGACGAAGTACCAGTCAGTGAAGAACACCTGTGTTAATCGAGAGAAAATATAATTAAGAATGAAGAGTTACAGTTACTTTTACTGTATGTGACACAGAGATTTTCAGATCTAGACTATTAAAGATAAGTCTAAAGAATTGTCACATGTTTTGGGCCTTCAGAGAGATCATACTGAAGGAATATTCTTCAAAGGTCAAAAGATAATTATTCCAGGGAAATTAATTGAAGAGACACTAAAATCAATTCATGAAGGCTGTTGCAAGAAACGTAGAGAGTATTGTTACAGTGCAAAATTGTAACATACAAACCTATTAAAATCTTAGATTGCACAAGCAATTGCTTGTCAAGCTAGGCGAAAGCAGGCCATCGGTTCTGTCTGTAAATGCAACGTCAGTCTCTCGTGACGACAGCAGTGGGTTGGCGAGTTGACAGCCTACAGCCAGCAGTCTGTTGACTGCGATAGAAGTCACTAGAACCAACATGGTATATTCGTTAGCTTGTAAAGATTTCATAATAACACCTAACTCTTTCACAAGAATGAATAAACAGGTGGTAAGTCAGCAGTTAACAGGCTCATTAAGTGAATGCTGCACTCACAAGTGGCACACATGCTGTCCCTCCCAACTGACCCATACACCATAGCTTTAGCCGATTTCTCTTTATATACCAGTGGCGGAGTAAGGCTGTCGGAGCCCCGGGGTGGCAGCAGATCAAAATGAGGCCCCTTGTCCATCTGCAGATACATGTATAACTATAAAAAAGGAACTTTTCAGATTTGGTGCCGCCCCGCCCCCCCCCCCCCCCCCCCTCATCCCAGGACGAGATGACAATCTAAGAAAAATAGCTTCCGAGATTTGGAAGCCCCAGAACGAGAGGCCAAGGACGCTCAAAAACAAAAAGAGTGCTTTTGAGGTGTTTGGAGGCCCCCCAAGACGAGAGGCCTGGGGCTGTCACCCTCCCCCCCCCCCCCACCCCAGTCCACCACTGGTATATGTTTCCGGTTTTGGTAGTTGTGGTCACTTTGGTATCGATGATGCTCTGGAGAGTAGCCTTTGATCCAATGATCTAAGCACTGTATTCAGCTTATATCTTAGATAAAGCTGTACAGACTAGTAACCACTAGTCACAGCTAGGAGTTGGTGTCTGAGAAATACTACACTTTGAACCGGTCATCATCCAAGAAAGATGGTGAACCGAAGTACTACCGTCTTCACAAAGCTGAGTATGAGTGCTGCCTGAGTCCAGCTCAGACCTCATTGGTTTCCTAAAGGTAAATGATCATTGTCAACGTGCTAGCACTCTTGGCGCTAATCCTGCTAGCCGGTATCAAGAGTTCATCACTCATCATGGCACCCAACTCCAGTGGTTCTGAGTATGGACCCACAAGCAGCTGCATAGACCGAGGTTGGGACCAAGCACAACTTCTCGAAGGTCTCCCTTCGATTCTCAGGTGCAACAGCGAACAGCGCCGGTACTGCCCATCCGAACAGCACATGGCAGCCGGCATATACAAGACACAGCGAGACGGCAAACTGACGTGACCGAAGGCAACATCTCCTGCTGATCTAGCTCCTGTCGAACTAGTGTTACACCACAAAATCTTTTAACAACTGAATAAACTTGTAAACACTAATACTGTTTACTAACATTCTCTGGCGCACCAATAGGTATCTACCCATCATCCTGATATAAAGCTGGGAAGCCCCCAGCAGTATGTTTATAAGAAAAATATGACAAGACGTCAAAAATTACAAATATCAAGATGCAATATATGTCAAAGGCATTTAAGAAATAAAATGCAAGCATCTATCATAGTGAAATCAGTATCAAGTTATCCAGGTCAAATAATTCCTTCATATTCAATCTATTTTGGAAAACAAGAATACTTACTAATCGGGGACATTAATCTGATGCTGAAGGAATATTCTTCAAGGGACATTAATCTGGTACGGAAGGAATATTTTCAAAGGGCAAAAGATAATTATACCAGGATAATTAATTGAAAGGACACTGAACTCAATCCATGAAGGACAACTTTGCATAGAAGGTGGTTGCAAGAGAGCTAGAGAGTATTGTTATAGCGCAAAATTGTAACATACGAACCTGTTATAGTCGGCGTCACCTACGAAGGTGGCCCAGTTTTCAGCCATTCTGCGCATCCCCCTCCATTACCGCAATGACGACTAATAATGTTAATTCTGTAGGTGTGTAGCTGGCCACGAGCTACACAATTCTTCTCCTGCAGGCACAACTGTTGGCACTCAGCCGCAACTCCTCCCCTCCACACTTCCCCTATCACTCCGCCTCTATGCGCCGAAGTGCTTCTTACATGACACCAGGTTTAAAATCTTATATTGCGCAAGCTGTTGTCAGTCAAGCTAGGGGAAAGCAGACCATCGGTTGTGTCGTAAATGCAACACCAGTCTCTCGTGATGACAGCAGTTGGTTGGCGTGTTGAAAGTTAACAGCCAGCGGTCGACTGCAACAGAAGACAAGAGAAGTGATAGGGTATACTGGTTAGCTTGTAAATATTTCATAACAACTAACTCTTTCACAAGAATGAAAAGCCAGGTGGTAAGTCAGCGGGTAACAGTCTCATTAAGTGCATGCTGTAATCACAAGCAGTACACATTCGGTCCCTACTAACTGACCCATACGTCATAGCTTCATCCGATTTCTGTATGTATATACCCCCACTTTTGGAAGTTGTGGTCACTTTGGTATCGATGATGCTCAAGAGAGTAGTCGTTGATCCAATGATCTAATCACTGTATTCAGCTTATGTCTCAGATAAAGCAGTACTCGTCATGGCCGGATCCAGGACGGCCTGCTGGAAGGGGCGGTGAAAGAATTATTCAGTGAATAAGCTGTCATCGATGGCGTCACTAGTCTGATGATGATTAGTGGGGGGGGGGGGGGAGAGTGAAATGTGAGTCATGAGTAATAATCGTTAATCTGTTTATATATGTTGTCTTTCATAACACCCTCACTTTGCAGTAAAGACGACGTTCTTTCCGTGAATTTCTGCTGAGGAAATTTAGAGGGCTAGAATTTGAAGCTGAGTGTTGTATCATCTTGCTGCCACCTACTTATTCGGGTAGCGATCACAATGACAAGCTAAGAGAAATTAGGACTCGTACAGAGGAATACAGGCATTCTTTTTTTTTTCCTCGTTCTACTTGCGAATGCAATAGGAAAGGAAATGCCTAGTAGTGGTACAGTGTGCCCTCCGCTACACACCTTACGGTGGATTGCAGAGTATGTATGTAGATGTAGATTGTAAAGTGTTATGAAAATTAATTAAATCATTTTGTTGTGACTTCAAAATTGTTAAATAAATAAGGTGACTGTAACTTGTTAACAACTTTCTGTCTATAATTTCATAACACTCTTTGTAAACCTCTTTGTAGTAAGAAAAAATATGTTGGTTAAACTAGAATGCATCATAAAATTGCTGAAAAATATTATTATTTTTCAAAACTAATAAGTTTGAAAAATCAAACATAGTTAACTAATGAGATAGAGCTCGCTGAAACTTGGTTCATTTTCTGAGTTTAATAACTTTTAAGAAAAGTATTTTTGTCTCCAAAATATATGTAATTAGTCTTTTTCTATTCATTAATGACGTTTTAAGGTTGTTAAACTAATTTAAACTGTAGCAAACTAGGGGACAGTCTGTGTACTTTAAACCATACATCATGAAAATCTTTGATAAAATTAAATTTCAACAGTTTTTCTTTTAACATTGATATACAAAAATTACTAATGGCAAATAGACTCTGGTGATAATTCTCTGAACATCTCAAACAAGTAGAAATATTTACCTGTCAGCAAACAAGTGTACAGTAATAACATGTACTCAAAACTGCTTGTCAAAAACCTTTCTGTTAATATGCTATTAAATAGTCGGCGGAATGCTGTTCTGGAAATCTATGAAGTGGTTTGTAGTGTGACTGGCGTCAGGACAGCAGTTGTACTGGTTATCTGTCTTGTTCCCCAATTTATAACTTCTGTCACATCTTATGAATTATGAAAGCTTAAATGATCCATTCGAACTGCAGTTTTATGAATGAAAGACGTCAATCACGAAAGAAGTGTTTCAGGTGATGCCAAGTATTTGGCTAAATGAAGTTATCTATGTTACTAAGATTTGTTCTATTTTCTCAGCTATAGTTTTAATCACTAATATTTTCATAGTTTACTTAAAATCTGAAATTTATGTTGAGAACGTTGAGAATGTTTTCATGAACAACATTTTGAATCTCTGACCTCCTTTCGCGACATCCTTGTCACATATTATTTCTGAAATAAAGCTAATAATGAGAGTTTGACACATATTACCAGATTTAGTAGACTAACGGTTTTTGTAAAACTGAAAAAGGAAAGAAGTTTTAGTAGACTACCATCAAAATTTTTATTTTTTGCTTTCCTTTCTCACTTTTGGCTCTCAATTATATGCTCAGTCTTAACAGTAATATCCTCGTGGGTTCTCAGTAAAGCTAACCCAGTCAGCTGATCTTGATCCATATTTGACCTTAAATAAGTGTTCAGCATGTGCAGAGAAGAAAATGACTGCTCAGCTGAAGCAATGCTTACTGGTAGTGCAGCTAAAAATTGGAGAAGATCATGCACAAGCCGATAGACTTCTTTGCTGCAGTGCATCGATGGGTCGCGATGAAGCTTTTCACTGGGATGATCTTTACCCAGTCCATCCATCTCTGTCACCACATGGTTGCTTCAGACTGAAATAAGGAATCTAATATTATGTTGTTGCCAATCATCGCCAATATATGGGAGAATGCTGTTGCAAGTTCCTTTACTTTGTTCTATAGCTCCTTTTCTGTCAGTAGAACTATTCCAACTGGAACGAGAGCTGGCTAATTGTACTCATGCAGAGCTGTATGAGGAAATCTGTCCACAAGATCATTCAGCACGTTATCGAGGACAGCCATGTACACGGATATTCTAAAGTATTCTGCGTCTGATGTAGTTGGTTGGATCTCTGAGTCTGATAATTGCAGTGACAAGATATAGCTATTACGAACCTCAGAGTATAAGCTTTTCTTTCTGCTCTACTCCATTGGAAACTTCTTCATTTTTGCGTCTACCAGTCAAAACTGAAATGAGAGACGACACAGCAGCCGAAGCTCGTTTCAGATCATGTGATTTTCCTTGCAACGACATACTTAGAGGAAGAGACAAAGTCAAGACCTCATCCAGGATGAAAAGGGATGCAATAAATTTTTTGCTACCAGTAGAACAACGTATAAATGTGCAACAGCGAAAACTTTAATTGTGTCATCTGTGTGGCATTCTAATGTAGTAGAGATAGGCACGAGTTTATTTAGTAAGCACTGCACTAAATGCTGTTAACAGTTCTACCCTGTATAGTTTAATCCAAACACCCTCCGGGGTGAACTCAGTAATGTCAAATGCAGAGTACACAGAAAAGGAAAGAAAAAAATCTGTTTAATTTCTCTGATTTTGTGGACCAACAATTTTTAAATTATTTGATTTTGTTCCTAAAACATATATCCTCTATAAATATACAAGTATACTGGATAACAATTACTGGATATATAATTACATACATACGTTCACATATTATTTGTGTGGCGCTAAGCAGACTTCACTGGTGTCTAAACAAACAACATTCTTTCATGTGGCAAATTCCAGACAAAATTACATTCTTACAAGCTACCAAGTGGTGAGTAATATTTCTGGCTTACAGCCATCAGATTAAGATTTGAGAATTGTTTTAGTACAGCCGGTTGAAACCAGCAGGCAACAGATGGTAAAAGCCGGTGAGAACCACGACAGGTGCTTCCAGTAGGTTGGGTTCCCATGGGAAAGAGCACTGGCACGTTTTCTCGAATTCTAGGGACGTCCCCGAGTGGCAGGCACTGAACGCCGATTGGCTGTAGTACTGGCGGTCACGCACCAAAACACGATCATATTTTCATTAATAGTTAATAAACTGATTATTTATTCCATGTCAAACTCAAGTTAGGAAACCTCTCAAAGCCAAGCTATGCCCTGAGTAGATAACATATATTAACTATTGCAAAATCAATAAACAAAACAAATAATATAAGACAGACGATGCACGGCGGCAATGTTTGCGCGACAAATTGTGGAGTGAAGGCAGCCTTGCGGTGAAAGAATTATTTTCATCATCAGGTAAACTCTGACTCAGTAGAAAAGACTCTAGCACTGGCCACCCCTTTTCACCGTGGGGGGAGAGGGTGAAAGAAGGGGTGGCAAATTTAAGCTTGCCCCCCTTGGCAAATGTCCTAGATCCGGCCCTGCCACTGAATACGCGTTCCAAATTTTACCGTAGTACGACACACATTTCATGAGATATGGAGTCATATAGATATAACATCATAAGCAATAGGAGTTGCTAGAAATTGCCACATAATGTGACGAGGCATTGAGAGTACTTATAGACTTGCAACAATCTTTAAACATAATTTCAAACCTTTATTAAACTTTTTCTCGCTGGCAACCGCATCAAAATTCTGAAAGGAAAAAAGTTTCTCGCTTTCTACTTTTCCGCTGTTCATGGCGTAAAACTACGGCATTCGGTATGACGTCGCAGGAAATTTTACAGATAGTATACATACATACAGATGAATGTACTTTGGAAATTGTATCACAGTACAGTCGCGTAGTTCATGAGATATAAGAACAATAACAGTGACGTTCGTGGAAAACTGCCCTATCATACATCAGGTTTTAATCTATTACTTCTTTACGACTAACTCTGTTCATAACGGATTTAACGGGCATACAGCACTTATACAAATGAATATATGACTGCAAAATTATACAATTGTACAACATATAATTCAATAAATATTAGATCATATATACTGCGATGGGTAAAAACCTGTCGCATCATGCATTACGTATTCCAGTCAGCTTAAGGGAATACCTGGAAAGCTGACACTAGTATTGACAACTTTGAGCTCCAAAGCGCACATGGAGGCGATAGCAATGTACGTCTATACAGATATAAGGAAAGGAAGAGAATGAAACAGTACATGCAACGAATACACTTTACTTACAACAGATCTGTTCAAAATGTTTGTAGAGCTTAGGAGACTTAACTACGGGGTCATCAGTCCCTAAACTTACAAACTAATTATGAACTAGCTAATACTAAAGACGGCACAAATATCTGTGCCTGAGGGAGCATTCGAACCCCCGACCGTAGTGGCCGTGCAGAACGTAACTGGAGCGCCGCAGAGTGCAGTTTATTTATTTATTTCATGTAGATCTACTATTAGCGCTTGTTTTTATTTTTCGTACTTGGTTGTTTGTTGATCATTTGGCTCAGCTTTTTTATTACAAAGAGCGTCTAGCTCTCTGACCGGGCGCGCTGAGCCACGGCACCCGACGAGCGCTCGGCCAATGCAGCTGGCACAACAGATCTGTCTTTAAATGAATTGCTGTTCCTTACTCTCGCTAAAACTCAAGAACGGCTGAACCGATATGTATAATTTTAGTCAATTATATATATTTTTGACGAATTACAGCGTTCAAATTAATGAAATAAATCGCAGTTTGCGATGTTATGGCATCACTGTATTAGGTTTAGATGGAATGCCAAACTGTGGCGAATGAAAATTTGTGCCCGGCTGGGATTCGAACCCGGGATCTCCTACTTACTAGGCAGACGCGTTGATCACTCCGCCATCTTTTTTTTATTTTTTTTATATAATATTGTATTGCTGTTTGTATACATTTTACCAGTTTTGCTTATATTTCTCTTTTGATTTACATGTTGTGCCTTTTTTGGTGGCACTTCGCAGCGGAGGCGTCTGGATTACCTTTCTTTATATTTATCCTATACCATGCCTTTCGAAAGCAATACCGAGCATATTGCCGAATTTCTTTTTCGTGTTACAGACTTGTTGTGTCTTCCATCGTGCTGGCTCCATGTAATTCTCAAAGCTAATTAGATTATCTTCTCCTGGTCCATGGATTACGTAATACACGAAATGGCCTAATAGCCAAAAAATTGTGTTATTTTTGGTTTCCGGGTAGATGTTTTTATCCGGCCATAACAAGATGTCTGTCGTATGGCTGCTTTCGGTGCTTCTCGTTAATAATGCAAGTCTCCTCCGAATCCATTTCCAATTGTCCATGTGTCCAGAGCAGGTAAACCTGTGTCGCAAGGTGTCTATCAGGCCACATTTTTGGCATTTGTCTAAATCAGCGCGCCCAATGCGATGGAGCTTTTCATTCGTCGCGACAGTTTGATTTACTACTTTGTACCATGTAGATGATACCTCCGCTGTGTGAATCCGCAAACTAATATTTTTCCACACCGTTTTCCAGTCAATAGTTGGGTATTTTAGTGTGATATTGTTCGGCTTGTCCGTCTTCTGCCATGTCTGTATGATGCTGCGCGTACTTAGTGATGTCACACGCGCAGTGATACCCTGTATGTAAGTAACTGAGCTCGATATAAAACACTCTGACATGCTTCAGCTGAAAGTTAATATTACTGATATCAGTCGGTGGATATATGTTCTTTGGCTGTAACACCTTGAAGAGCTTTGCCGTAATGTTGCTCTCGTTATCATTTAATAGGCGGATGGTTCTTTTGAGATACAATGCAGTGGCCTTCCTATTGATGTCAGTTAAAAACAGTCTTCCATTCTGATGGGGTTTAGTTAAGGTTTCGTAAGAAAGTTTAAATATGTTTCCCTTCCAAATATATCTGGCTGCTAATTGCATTATCTTCTTTCCCTGAATCTTGGGGATAGGGAATACTTGTGCCACGTAATATGCCTTAGAGAAGAGGTAGATATTAGAGAAATCTTACTGCTTCAATAAGGTTAAATGATCTCCAAGTAGATTCAATCATGTTCCCCTGTATTTTATTACAAGTGTCTCTCCAATTTAGAGCAGTCATTTTTAATGGACCTTTGGCAAATGTAAAGCCTAAAGTTTTATGTTGTTCCACGGATTGAGCCCATGATATAACAGCATCATCGAATCCTCTGAGATTTGAGTTTACATTTCCCTGCATTGATCTTGGCTCCTGAGGCTGCACTATAAGTATCGATTTCTGCTTTCAGCGTAGCTACGTCACCTTCTTGGCGTAGTAGAACCCCTACATCGTCGGCATAGGCAGTTACTACGAAGGATTCCCCTGAAATGTGGATACCAGGGAGTTTTGCGATCACTTTCCTGAGGAAGGGCTCCAAGGATAGCACGAGTAACAGCATCGCAATTGGGCTTCCTTGTGGTAGGCCCCTTTCGATGTTAACAGTCTGTGTCATTTGTCCATTGATACTTATTTTTGCGTTGATACCAGTGATCACATTTCGAACTACTTTAAAAAATCTCTCTTGTAGGCCAACTTTCAACATTATGTGTTCCAGGTAGTCGTAGCTCACCAGGTTAAAAGCTTTATAAAAGTCTAAAAAGAGCAACGCATTTTTAATATCGGTAACTGCAGGCTATAGAAAGTATGTCTCTGTATGTAGAGGTTGTGGACATGGCAGTCCTTCCGGGAAAACAGGACTGGTGTTTGCCGACTATTCTGCGGATATGAGGGGTCAATCTATTATTGAGAGCCCTTGCAATGGTTTTATAATCAAAATTGAGTAGGGTTATCGGCCCAAAGTTTTCAATGCGATTTTGCCCCCGTGACTTTGGCAATAAAACAATCTTTCCTTCTTTAAAATCTCGGGGAATATACCCGCCTTTCATGACATCGTTTAAAATTTCAGTAAAAGTAGATCCAATTAGACTCCAAAATTTAAAATAAAATTCTTTTGGGAGGCCATCTGGACCTGGGGATTTATTAGCTGGTGACTTAGATATTAACGCTAACACATCATCTTCTGTAAAATCAGATAAATTTTCAGTGTTGTCGACTGATGTAATCTCCCTAGTAAGAGCCCGTGTGAGTTCTGATATTGCATCTCCGTTCACGTGTTTTCGGTAATACAGCTTTTTGTAATGAAGATAAAGTTCCTGTACTATTTCGGTATGGTTAAGAATTAAACTTCCATCCTTCGTTATTAAATTATCAATAAAACACCGTCTGCGACGGGATTTGTGTTTTATTAGATGAAACATGGAAGTCATTTCCCCTTGTACCGGTGATTGAACTTTGGATCTGACCTTTAATCCGTCCAGTTGTTGGCGTTTTATGCTGATCAGTTTAGCTTTGATGCTTTTTATTTGTTGGAGGCGTGTGTTCGTATCGGTGGATGTTTCGTACAACTCTCTTAGTACCGAGTAATAAAATTCCGTAGTGTTCCGCAGATCCCTGGCTTTTTGTCTCCCGTAAGACATGACATACTGTCTAAGTTTTCGTTTGGCGACATTGACCCACCAGTCTAATTTTGAAGTGTGACGGTGAAGAGAACGTAAGCAAATGGTCCACGTGTCTTTAACAGCATCTTCCAGTTCCCTGCGTTTAAAAGCGATATGTTTAACATCCACTGGCTTCGGAACAGTTTGGTTGGCTGTTTATCTAATTGAATTGTAATGCATAATGCACAGTGGTCGGAAAATATTGCAGGAATAACGTCCGCTGCTACTACCTGATTACCGATAGTGTCAGAGGTATATATACGATCAAGACGGCTAGCTGAGTGAGACGTAAAATACGTATATTTCACTAGCGTAGGATATTTTAGTTCCCAAGCGTCTTGAAGTCGAATATGTTGCACTAGTGAATGTAGTTCCCTACAGTAATTAAAATTGGGGGTCTGATCTTTTGCACTCAGGACACAATTAAAATCCCCACCCAATAAAAGTTTCTGTGGGTTTTTTCGAAGCAAATAAATGATCTCTTCCTTAAAAAATTTAGACCGTTCTGCCTTTTTTGATGTTCCAGATGGTGCATATAGATTAACGACAGTGACATCATATAACTTGAAGCCTATGCCCCTTCCGGATTCCAATTTTTCTATGTCATAAAACGGAATTCCGTGTCTGATCAGGACAACTGTCCCCGTACCGCCTTCAAGGGCCACATTTTCTATTGAGTTGAAACCGGGTATTGCGATGTTAGTTGTTATGACTTCTTGAAGTAATACTATATCGGCATCCGAATCGTATATAAACTGCCGTAACGCTGCTAATTTCACATCAGAGGTTATTCTACTGATATTGATTGTTACCATTTTATAAGCTTGCATTCAAGTTAATCGGAGACTTGTGGTGTTCCTTTCTTTTTAACATCCCCTCCCGCGTCCCAATCCATTGAATCGACAACTTTGCTGGTGTGTGCCTTAGTGTCGGTGCTGTTATTTGCTGAATCACTATTTGCTTTCTTTTTCCTCACTGCGTTTACATTCGTTTTCACTTTGTTCCGACGCCTCCCACTACTGACAAACCCGCCGGCTGATAGTGACGTCGGGGGTTCACTACAGGAGTCCAGTTCCATATCGCTCATCGAGGCTTTGCGTGACCCCGCGACGGCCGGGCCAGGCCTCGGCGGCTCGCCGCTGACACCGGCGCTTTCCTTATCAACAGGCCTCTGTGTGTTTACATCCTCGTTACCAGGGACGCCTTGCGGGTTCTGCTCAGCCTGTGTGTTGACAACAAGCGACTCAGGTTTACATACAGTCGCCTTGTGGGCTCTGTGCTGACGCGACTCTGCCTGTTTATTGTCCTTCACTTTTAATTCCGTGGTGTTTACAGTCTGCGTTACTGGATGTTGACTTTCCTGGTTTGTGGTTTGCAGCACTGGAAGCGGGTTGACTTCATATTGCTGCGGTTCGAATACGGAACAGTCACCGGTTATAACTTCCGTTGCAACAGTTTCCATAATCGTGACCGTGTCAGGTTTCTGAACAGCGATTTCTGACACGGTATTCCCTACATTCCTTTTGGGGCTCTGTTCAACTTGAGAGCAGTCATCGGACGGGTTTCGTTCATCACTCGTACGTCTCCGTTTGTTGGTAACAGTCGCAGCAACGACGGGTGGGACACCTGGGACGGGAAACTGTTCACTCACTGGTTTTTGTGGCAGAGGCGGAAAGTCCGTCGGAACCATACCGGTCGTTCTCCTGTACTGTTACTGGGCATGGGATCTGAACCACCTACCACCTGGGTCGGAGCCACTAATTCTGCTAAAGTTAATTTTTTACGTTGTTGTAAAGTACTTCGCAGCACAACAGGTCTTTTAGGACATTCCTGGCGGACGTGACCACTCTCATTACATATGTAGCAAGTCTCTAATTGACCAGGGTAGGTGACATGGGCTCTATAACCGCCCACAACAATGTGAGACGGTATATTTTTTCTGACGTGCATTTCGACCGAACGTATTCCACTAAAGCATTGCAATTTGTGTTGACGAGACCAACGCTCATTCAGTATTTGCTTAACGTCCCCATAACTGGACAGAACCTGACGTAGAAAACAGTTCTCTACTTCCGGTGGTAAATTGAACACTCTGACATTCTTATACTCAACTCCTGCATTAGTGACTGAAACAGTACTCACCATGGAGTCCCGATGAAGAAACTTCGCAGGGCCGCCATGTGTCATCAGAATTCGTTCAAAGTGTACAGGTTCCAGTAGTTTGACATAAAAGCAGTACTCATCCAAGTCATAGTATGCGGTGTGAACATGTTCAGTTGTGATTCCAAAATCAGAGAAGATCCAGTCATGAAGTTCAACTGATGAAGGCTGCACGTTCCGGGTTGTTGTTGTTATGGTCTTCAGTCCGGAGACTGGTTTGATGCAGCTCTCCACCCTACTCTATCCTGAGCAAGCCTTTTCATCTCCTCATAAGGACGACAACCCACATCTATTTGAATCTGCTTACTATACGCGTCTCTTGGTCTCCCTCTGCGATTTTTACCCCACACACTTCCCTCCAATGCTAAATTTACGATTCCCCGATGTCTAAGAATGTGTCCTACCAAGCGATCCCTTCTTTTAGTCAGGGTATGCCAAAAATTCCTTTTCTCACTAATTCTGTTCAGTACCTCTTCATTAGTTATGCGATCTACCCACCTAATCTTCAGCATTCTTCTGTAGCACCGCATTTCAAAAGCCTCTATTCTCTTCCTGTCCGCACTGCTTATCGTCCATGTTTCACTCACGTACAAGGCAACACTCCATACAAATGCCTTCAGAAAAGACTTCCTTACACTTAAATTAATATTCGATGTTAGCAAATTTCTCTTTTCAAAAACGCTTTTCTTCCCATTGCCATTCTGCATTTTGTATCCTCTGTACTGCGACCATCGCATGTTATTTTACTGCCCAAGTAACAAAACTCATCTACCACCTTCATTGTTTCGTTACCTAATCTAATTCCTTCAGCATCGCCTGATTTTCTAAGACCGCATTCCATTATTTTTGTTTTGCTCTTGTTAATGTTCATTTTATACGCTCTCTTCAAGACACTGTCCATTCCATTCAACTGCTCTTCCAGGTCCTTTGCTGTCTCTGATAGAATTACAATGTCATCAGCAAAACGCAATGTTTTTATTTCTTCCCCCTGAACTTTAATCCCTATTCCAAATTTTTCCTTGCTTTCCTTCACCGCCTGCTCGATGTACAAATTGAATAACATCTGAGAAAGGCTACAACCCTGTCTTACTCCTTTCCCAACTGATGCTTCCCTTTCATGCCCTTCGAGTCTAATAACTGCGGTCTGGCTTTTGTACAAGTTGTAAATAACTCTCCTTTCCCTATATTTCACCCCTGCTGACTTCAGAAATTGAAATAGTGTATTCCAGTTAACATTGTCAAATGCTTTCTCCAAATCTACAAAAGCTAAAAATGTAGATTTGCCTTTCCTTAATCTATCTTCTAAGATAAGACGTAAAGTGAGTATTGCTTCCCGGGTTCCTATGTTCCTCCTGAATCCAAACTGATCTTCCCCGAGGTCAGCTTCTACCAGCTTTTCCATTCTCCTGTAGATAATTCGTGTTGAAATTTTGCAACCATGACTTATCAAACTGACGGTTCTGTAATTTTCACACCTATCTGCACCTGAGTTCTTTGGAATGGGGATTATTACATTTTTCTTAAAGTCTGAGGGTATTTCGCCTGTCTCATACATCCTACACACCAGTTCAAATAGTCTTGTCATGGCTGGCTCTCCCAGAGACTTTAATAGCTCTGAGGGTATGTCATCTACTCCTGGGGCCTTGTTCCGACCTAGGTCTTTCAAGGCTCTGTCAAATTCATCTCTCAGTATAGTATCTCCTATTTCATCTTGATCTACTTCCTCTTCCCTTCCTACAACATCGTCTCTAAGTTCATTTCCTTTGTAGAGCTGCTCTATATACTCTTTCCATCTTTCAGCTTTCCCTTCTTTGCTGAGAACTGGTTTCCCATCCAAGTTCTTGATATTCGTAGAGTTGCTTTTCTTGTCCCCAAATGTCTCTTTTATTTTCCTGTAGGCGGTATCTACTTTTCCCCTTCTTATACATTCTTCTACAGATTTGCATTTGGCTTCTAGCCACTCCTGCTTAGCCATTTTGAACTTCCTGTCAATCTCATTTTTTAGTCGTCTGTACTCCATTTTGCCTGTTTCATTTACTGCATTTTTATATTTTCTCCTTTCATCAATTAAATTTAGTATTTCCTGTGATATCCAAGGATTTTTTGTAGGTCTTGCCTTTCTACCTATTTTGTCCTCTGCTGCCTTCACTATTTCATCTCTCAATGCTACCCATTCCTCTTCCGCCACCGAGGACACACTGACCAGCTCCCCTGCAGAGGACTCTTCCCTGCACGTCTCCCGCCACACACAAATCTCCATTCGCCACGCTGTCGGGAGACATGCAGGGAAGAGTCCTCTGAAGTCGGGATGGTCGCTGTCTCCTCGGTGGTGTTCCGCTTGAGACACGCTAGCGTGAAGACGCACTGCTGCGCTCTCACAGTTAACGTAAGCAAGTTGTGAACAGCTCTCAACTTGTGTGTTTACCGTGCATTTGTCATCGTCTTGTGCCGTGTAGTGATATAGTGTTCGTCTATTGTGTCTTGTGTTACAATTAGCGGTTTCGGCCGCTAAAACAGGTCGTCGATATGGAAAGTACAGTTCCAAGGAAGTGCACACTGAAATTTGAATTTGACAAGTCTACCCGGAACGTCCACCCCCATGAACCACAGACATTGCCGAGGTGGGGTGGCTTGCGTGCCTCAACGATGCAGATAGCCGTACCGTAGGTGCAACCACAGCGGAGGGGTATCTGTGGAGAGGCCAGACAAACGTGTGGTTCCTGAAGAGGGGCAGCAGCCTTTTCAGTAGTTACAGGGGCAACAGTCTGGATGATTGACTGAGCTGGCCTTGTAACATCAGCTAATGTGGCTTTGCCACACAACTACTGCGAACGGCTGAAAGCAAGGGGAAACTACAGACGTTACCTTTCCCGAGGACATGCAGCTCTACTGTATGAACATATGATGATGGCATCCTCTCGGGTAAAATATTCCGGAGGTAAAATAGTCCCCCATTCGGATCTCCGGGCGGGGACTACTCGGGAGGATGTTGTCATCAGGAAAGACAATACTGGCATTCTACGGATCGGAGCGTGGAATGTTAGATCCCTTAATCGGGTAGGAAAATTAGAAAATTTAAAAAGGGAAATGGATAGGTTGAAGTTAGATATAGTGGGGATCAGGGAAGTTCGGTGGCAGGATGAGCAGGATTTCTGGTCAGGTGAGTACAGGATTATAAATACAAAATCAATTGGGGGTATCACAGGAGTAGGATTGATAATGAATAAGCAAATAGCAATGCGGGTAAACTACTATGACCAGCACAGTGATCGCATTATCATTGTCAAGATAGATACGAAGCCAACACCGACCACAGTAGTACAGGTTTATATGCCAACTAGCTCTGCCGATGATGAGGAAATCGAAGAAATATATGAGGAGCTAAAGGAAATTATTCAGACAATTAAGGGAGAGGAAAACTTAATTGTTATGGGAGACTGGAATTCGGTAGTAGGTCAAGGAAGGGAAGGGAAGATAGTAGGTGAATATGGTCTGGGTAAAAGGAATGAAAGAGGAAGGCGCCTGGTAGAATTTTGCACAGAACATAATCTAGTTACAACAAACACCTGTTTCAAGAATCACAAAAGAAGGTTGTATACGTGGATGAGACCAGGAGACACCGGGAGATACCAGTTAGATTTTATAATGGTAAGACATAGATTTCGGAATCAGGTTTTACAGTGTAAAACATACCCAGGGGCATATATAGACTCTGACCATAACTTGTTGGTTATGAACTGTAGGCTGAAACTGAAGAAACTACAAAAAGGTAGGAAAATAAGGAGATGGGACCTGGATAAATTGAAGGAACCTGAAGTTCTTAAGAATTTCAGAGGGAGCTTTAGGCAACAATTGACAGAAACAGGGGAAAATAAAACAGTAGAGGAGAAATGGGTAAAATTGAGAGATGAAATAGTGAAGGTAGCAGAGGGCGAAATAGGTAGGAAGGCAAGACCTACAAAAAATCCTTGGATATCACAGGAGATACTAAATTTAATCGATGAAAGGAGAAAATATAAAAATGCAGTAAATGAAACGGGAAAAATGGAGTACAGACGACTAAGAAATGAGATTGACAGGAAGTGCAAAATGGCTAAGTAGGAGTGGCTTGAAGGCAAATGCAATGATGTAGAAGAATGTGTAAATAGGGGAAAAATAGATACAGCCTACAGGAAAATAAAAGAAACATTTGGAGATAAGAAAAACAGCTCTATGAATATCAAGGACACTGATGGAAAACCAGTACTCAGGAAAGAAGGAAAAGCTGAAAGGTGGAAAGACTATATAGAGGGACTCTACAAAGGAAATGAACTTAAAGACAATATTGTAGGAAGGGAAGAGGATGTAGATGAAGATGAAATAGGAGATACCTAAGTCGAAACAAGGCCCCTGGAGTAGATGATATTCCCTCAGAGCTACTGAAGTCTCTGGGAGAACCAGCCATGACAAACCTGTTTGACTTGGTGTGTAAGATGTATGAGACAGGCGAAGTACCCTCAGACTTTAAGAAAAATGTTATAATCCCCATTCCAAAGAAAGCAGGTGCAGACAAGTGTGAAAACTACAGAACCATCAATTTAATAAGTCATGGTTGCAAAATATTAACATGAATTATATACAGAAGGATGGAAAAGCTGGTAGAAGCCGACCTCGGAGAAGATCAGTTTGGGTTCAGGAGAAATGTAGGAACACGGGAGGCAATACTCACTTTACGGCTTATCCTAGAAGATAGATTAAGAAAAGGCAAACCTACATTTCTAGCTTTTGTAGATTTGGAGAAGGCTTTTGACAATGTTGATTGGAATAAACTCTTTCAAGTTCTGAAGCACGCAGGAGTAAAATATAGGGAGCGTAAGGTTATTTACAACTTGTACAAAAACCAGACCGCAGTTATTAGACTCGAAGGGCATGAAAGGGATGCAGTGGTTTGTAAGTGAGTAAGACAGGGTTGTAGCCTTTCTCCAATGTTATTCAATTTGTACATTGAGCAAGCTATAAAGGAAAGTAAAGAGAAATTTGGAGAAGGAATTAAAGTTCAGGGCGAAGAATTAAAAACATTGCGTTTTGCCGACGACATAGTAATTCTGTCAGATACAGCAAAGGACCTGGAAGAGCAATTGAGTGGAATGGACAGTGTGCTGAAAGATGCATATAAGACGAACATTAACAAGAGAAAAACTAGGGTAATGGAGTGCAGTGTAAGAAAATCAGGTGATGCTGAAGGAATTAGATTGGGAAACACAGCAATAAAGGAGGTAGATGAGTTTTGTTACTTGGGCAGTAAAATAACAAATGATGGTCGCAGTACAGAGTATATGAAATGCAGAATGGCAATGGGTAGAAAAGCGTTCTTGAAAAAGAGAAATTTGTTAACATCGAATATTGATTTAAGCCTAAGGAAGTCCTTTCTAAAGGCAATTGTATGGAGTATTGCCTTGTATGGGAGTGAGACATGGACGATAAACAGTGCGGACAGGAAGAGGATTGAGGCTTTTGAAATATGGTGCTACAGAAGAATGCTGAAGATTAGGTGGGTGGATCGCGTAACTAATAAGGAGGTACTGAACAGAATTGGGGAGAAAAGAAATTTCTGGCATACTTTGACTAAAAGAAGGGATAGACTGGTAGGACACATTCTTAGAAATCAAGGAATTGTGAATTTAGCGTTGGAGGGAAGTGTGTGCGGTAAAAATCGTAGAGGAAGACCAAGAGATGGATACAGTAAGCAGATTCAGACAGATGTAGGTTGCCGTTCTTATGTGGAGATGAAGAGGCTTGCTCAGGATAGGGTATTGTGGAGAGCTGCATCAAACCAGTCTCCGGACTGAAGACCACAACAACAACATGGGACTTAACTTCGGGTGCATCAGTCCCTAAACTTACAAACTACTTATGAACTACATTATACTAAAGACAGCACAAACATCCATGCCCGAGGGGGGGATTCGAAACCCCGACGGGGAACGGCCTCGCGCATCGCAGCATAGCGCCTCAATGCGCTCGGCCGCTCCGCCGCGGCGTAAAATAAAATACAACATTCATCTGTATACTATATGTAATAATTATCAAGGTCCCGTTACGAATACTGTAACTCGCATTTTAATATTTAGGTGGATATCCTGTGTTTCTGCATATTGATGTTTTGATTTGCGAAACCGATCGCTTGAATAACTTTTCAGTTGCTATGAAATAGAACGTAATCTTGTTATATAGGATATTGCACAGAAGGCATTCAATAGAGTGGTAAAATTACTTACAGTTTCAGCCGTCACTACGTGTAGCTATTTAACGCATTCACATCATAGCAGTAAAGAAGATCCTGTGAGTAGAGAATAAACATCGTCTTTCAATCCAAAGAACATTACACTAATGATTTAAAAAAAATTAGATGCGTACACAGATGCTTGTACTGCCTTCAAAAGATTCTCACGTATTGTTGTGACCAAAGACTCTTATTCAAGGATATTATAACATCCAAGGAGGTGATAACATCCTTGTTCTTAAATTATACGGCGAAGCAACCATCGAAGCAACTAACTTGTTTTGAGTCTCATAGAAATTGTTAAAAATTTTCCACGTTGCTGTACAAGCTCACGGAACTCGTGAAACAATGTACAAAATGTTTTACTAGTTTCAAGAATTATTAAGAGAGAAACGGCATCGTAACATTTTCTTATACATTGATGCTTTGTTTTCCGCTTGTGGTTGTTGTTGATTACAGAAACAAAATGATCATTGATAGAGCACGTAAGTCTGGAATAAGAATACGTTCATTGAACGTGCTCATGAAGCGTTTTGTGAGCGAGTTAGGACAATGGCAACACAGAATTCTTCGCATAAACATTCATTTTTTGTCTAGTGATCTGAGCTAAAGGTTTCCGTGGCTCCGCAAAATCGTTTAAGGAAAACACCATGAATTTTCATTTTAGGACTTAGCCAATTGTTTCCCTAATGAGAACTTGGGCTCTGTAACTAGACCTGGTTGTCGACGGGACGTTAGACCTGTAGTGGTAATTACCGTTCTTCTGTGCGTGGCAGTGTCAGTGTTGTCAAGCAGTGCAATGTTTTCTCCCTTTATGACGGCGCTGTCAAATGTTTTTGCGTCAACCAGAGGCGCCGAGTTTGTATTTTTTCTATGTGTTGTTTGTTCTGTGGTTCTGTGCTTTTTTATAATTTTATTTCTGATGGCCGAAGTAAAGAAGATATAAAATGAAGAATGGCTATGGGAAGAAAGGGTTTATGAAGGAGCGAAACTTGTTGACATCCAGTATTAGTTTAAATGTTAGGAAGTCCTTTCTGTCTGGAGTGTAGCATTGTATGGAAGTTAAGCGTGGACAATGAGGAGTTCAGACAAAAAATGATAGCCAGTCACAAATCTGTGAACATATTCCATAAGGTCGTATCTTCGTTAGCAGTCTGCAGTGTGGCACCGCGTCGAACGCCTTTTTGAAGTCGAGAAAAACACAATCCGCCTGTAGCCCTACATCCATGGCTCGCAAGATGTCAAGTGAGAAAAAGCCAAGCTGAGTTTCACATGAACGATGTTTCCTAAAACCGTGCTGATTCATATAAAGAAGCTTTTCCGTTTCAAGGAAGTTTACTATATTCGAACTGAGAATATGCTCCACAATCCTTCATGAAACTGATGTCAACGATATTGGCCTGTAATTGTGTGGGTCAGTTCTCTTTCCTTTCTTATAGACGGGAGTCACCTGTGCTTTTTTCCAATCACTAGGACCTTTGCGCTGAATTAAAGATTCTCGATAAATGCAAGCTAAATAGGAGGCCAATGCCACAGAATACTCTTTGTAAAACCAAACTGGTATTCCATCCGGACCAGCAGACTTTTTCGTAGTTAGCTCTCTCAGCTGCTTCTCTACACCGGAAATACCTATTACTATGTCCTCCATTTCGGAATTAGTACGCTGACCAAATGATGGTCCATTTGTACGGTCCTCCTGCGGGAAAGATTTCTTAAAGGTTAAATTTAGAACTTCAGCTTTCCGTTTGCTTTCTTCTATTACTGCCCCGGAATGATCAACGAGTAACTGAACAGTGGGCTTTGAACCGCTTATCGATTTTACATAGGTCCAGAATGTTTTAGGGTTCTCGGAAAGATCTTTTGGTAAGATATGTCTGTGATAATTATTGTATGCTTCGCGCATAGATCTTTTTATAGACGCACGAATCTATACTAACTTTTGCCTGTCATCATTTGCGTGTTCTTTTTTGAATCGAGAGTGCAGCAGTCTTTGCTGTCTCAGCAGCTTTCTAACATTATTATTATACCACGGTGGATCTTTTCCACCCTTAATCGTCTTTACTGGCACATATTTCTCTAACCCATTATATACAATGCACTTAAATTTAGTCCACAATTCCTCTACGTCCATAGTCCCGGAATTAAACGATGCCCATTCATTTTCTAAGTGCGATCCTAACATTTGCTTATCGGCTCTTCCCAACAAAAACACGCTCCTAGCCTTCTTGATTGTTTTATGAACTTTGTCACCATCGACGGTATGACGATGTCATGATCACTAAATCCTGTCTCTACACAGACATCGTTAATAAGGTCAGGTCTATTCAGGCTATAAGGTCTAAAATATTTCCATTGCGCGTGGGTTGTCGGTTTAACTGCTCAAGATAGTTTCCGGAGAACGTGTCCAAAAGTAGCTCGCAAGAGACTGCTTGTCTGTACCGCCTGAAATGTAACTAGAGAGGTCCCAATCTATACTCTTAAGGTTGAAGTCTCCTCCGACTAATATTACATGGCCCGGATACCTATGCACTACCTGGTGCAGATTTACTTTGAATGATTCTAAAACTGCAGCACTGGAGGGCTGGTAAAAACACCCAACTATTAACTTTACTTCTTTTAGACCTGTTATACGTGCCCAGATAACTTCACAGTTCCTTTCAACTTCGATCTCAGTAGAAACAATATCTTTGTCCACAGCGATGAACACTCCTCCTCCAGTTGTATCCGATCTATCATTCCGATATACATTCCACGCCTCGCTAAATATTTCTGAACATGCCACATCATGATTTAGCCAGCTCTCGGTGCCTAAAACTATCTCAGCACAATAATTTCCAGGCAGTGCGGCAAATTCGGGAACTTTGTTTCTTATACTTTGTAAGTTCGCGGCTAATATTTTGATATTCGAATATTTGAGCCTATCGTGGCCTAAATTCGCTGTTTGAATGTTGACAGGCGAGTGCTCATCAGAGTTAGCGCCTAGCCTAAAAAAACCCATGTGCACTCCACAAGTACTCTGCTACCCGAGTAGCCGCTTCCTTAGGGTAGTGCACCCCTTATCTATCTAGGGGCACCCTACAATTCCCCACCCGATAACGCAGATCCAGAAATCTGCAGCCATGACTGTCACAGAGTCGGCGAAGCCTCTGGTTGAGATCCTCCACTCGGCTCCAAACCAAAGGACCCCGATCAACCCTGAGAACAACGCTACAAATCGACAGCTCTGCTTGCACCCTGCGTGCGAGGGCAGCAGCCTTCACCAATTCCGCCAGTCGCCCGTAGGACCTGAGGATGTTCTCAGATCCCAAGCGACAAGCGTCATTGGTGCCGACGTGAGCCACGACTTGCAGTCGACCGCGCCCCGCACCCTCGATAGCCGCCGGCAAGGTCGCCTCCACATCTCGGATGAGGCCCCCCGGCAGACACACCGAGTGCACGTTGAACTTCTTTCCGGATCTCGACGCTATCTGCCTAAGGGGCTCCATCACGCGCCTAACACTGGACTGGAGCTCCCAATAACTAATAATCCCCTCTCCCCCCCCCCCCTCCCCGTGCACCTGCTCGGAGCATGCTGAAGGAGTGGCCACAGGTTCACTCACAGGACGTGGCCTGGACGGACGTCCAGCCTCCACATTGGCCTTCCGCCTCGAGCGACACGAACGCCGTACAACCCGCCACTCCCCTTGCGGAGGGCGGCTCGACCACGTCCGGTACACCTGAAGGTGCCTCGGTAGCAGGGAAAGAGAGCGAAGCATGAGACACCTGAGGTGTCCCACTCGACGCACCAGACTCCCCACCATCGCTGCACCCCGAGACAGCAGCCTGAAGACGGCTGACCGTAGTCAACAGCACGCTCAGCTGTTCGCGAACTGCGGCCAACTCCTCCTGCGTCCGCACTTGCACAAAAACTTTCTGCTTATCAGCGGCGAATAATTCTTCATCCGAACTTTACGGCTCATACTCGACCTTGAATTACGACGTGACCTACCATGGGATTTCACGATAGCTGACGTGTGTGAGCCAATGATAGGAGCGGACTTGTTAGCATATTATAAACTGTTACCGAACGTGCCACACGCGCAACTAGTGGATGGCGTCAACGGCCTCGCAACTTCAAGATTTCGGCGAGATACAGCTTCACACACGGTCAAGCTGAAACAGTGCACCAGTGGCGAGTATGCGGACCTCTTGCAGAATTTCCAGCTCTGACACGGCCTCTACATCTACATGGGATACTCTTCAAATCACATTTAAGTGCCTGACAGAGGGTTCATCGAAGCACAATTATACTATTTATCTCCCATTGCATTCTCGAATAGCGCGTGGGAAGAATGACCACCTGAATCTCTCTGTTCGAGCTCTGATTTCTCGCATTTTATTCTGATGATCATTTTTACCTATGTAAGTGGGAGTCAACAATATATTTTCGCATTCGGAGGAGAATGTTGGCGATTTGAGTTTCGCAAGTAGCCCACGCCGCAGCGATAAGCGCCGTTGTTGTAATGATTCCCATTCCAGATCCTGTATCATTTCCGTAACGCTGTCTCCCCTGTATCGTGACAATACGAAACGAGCTGTCCTTCTTTGAACTTTTACGATGTCCTCCGTCAAACCCACCTGATAAGGATCCCACGCTGGGCTGCAATACTCCAAAAAGGGACGGACAAGCGTAGTGTATGCAGTTTTTTTTTTTTTTTTACTTAGTTCTGTTGCATGTTTTAAGGGTTCTGCCAATAAAACGCAGTCTCTGGTTCGCCTTTCCCACGATATTATCTACGTGTTCTTTCCAATTTAAGTCTGAAGTAATAGTAATTCCTAGGTATTTTATGGTGTTTACGGCCTTCACATTTGATTGATTTATCTTGTAAACAAAGTTTAACGGATTTCTTTTCGTACTCATATGGATGACTTCACACTTCTCATTATTTAGAGTCAACTGCCAATTTTTACACCATACTGATATCTTATTCAGATTGTTCTGCAGTTGGTTTTATCTTCGGATGATTTTACTAGACGGTAAATGACGGCGTCCTCTGCTAAAAACCTAAGAGAGCTACTTAGATTTTCCCCTAAATCATTTATGTAAATAAGGAACAGCAGAGGACCAATAACACTACCCTGTGGAACGCCCGATATCACTTCTGTTTTAGTCGATGCCTTACCATCGATTACTACGAACTGTGTCCTCTCTGACAAGAAATCCCCTATCCAATCGCAAATTTGGGGCGATATACCATAACCACGCAATTTCATTAAAAGCCGTTTGTGAGGTACGGTGTCAAAAGCTTTCTGGAAATCAAGGAATACAGAATCGATTTGCGAACCTTTGTCGATAGCGCCCATCACTTAGTGCGAATAAAGAGCTAGTTGTGTTTCGCATGAACGATATTTTCTAAATCCGTGTTGACCTTGGGTCAATAATTCATTCTTTTCGAGATTATTCATAATATTTGAATACAGGATATGTTCCAAAACCCTGCTGCAAATTGACGTCAGTGAAATAGGCCTGTAGTTTAGTGGGTTACTCCTACTGCCTTCTTTGAATATAGGTGTGATCTGGGCAACTTTCCAATCTTTTGGTACAGATCCTTCTATGAGAGAGCGGTTGTATGTGACTGTTAAGTAAGGAGCTATCGCTTCAGCATAATCAGATAGAAATCTAATGGGTATACAATCCGGACCAGAAGACTTGTTTTTGTTAAGTGATTTTAGTTGCTGCACTACTCCGATGATATCTATTTCTACGTTACTCATTACGGCATCTGTTCGTAATTCGAAATCTGGAATATTGGTTTCGTCTTCTTTGGTGAATGAGTTTCTAAAAGCTATGTTTAGTAACTCTGCTTTAGTAGCGCTGTCATCGGCAGGATCGCCATTACTATCACGTAGTGAAAGTATTGTTTGTGATTTGCACCGAGTATATTTAACATATGACCAAAATCTCTTTGGGTTTTCAGTCAAATTTCGAGAAAGAGTTTCGTTGTGATAAATATTGTAGGCATCTCGCATTGAAATCCTCGCTAAATTTCGAGCTTCTGAGTACGATTGCCAATCCTGGGGATTTTGTGTTCGTTTAAATTTAGTATGCCTTTTCCTTTGCTTTTGCAACAGTGTCCTGACCTGTTTTGTGTACCAAGGGGGATTGCCTCCTTCTTTTATTAATTTATTTGGTATAGAACTGTCAATTGCTGTCGATACCACTTCTTTGAATTTGAGCCACATCTGGTCTACACCTACGTTTAGTGTTAGAAACTAGTGGAAGCTGTCTTTCAAGAAGCAATGTATTTTATTTCTGTCTGCTTTCCTGAACAAGTATACTTTGCGTTTATTTTTGGTAACTTTGGGACTTTCGATATTCAATTTCGCTACGACAGCTCTGTGTTCACTAAAACCTGTATCCGTTTTGATGCTCGTTATGAGCTCAGGATTATTTGTTGCTAAGAGATCAAGTGTGTTTTCACATCCATTTACAATTCTAGTTGGTTCATGAACTAATTGTTCGAAGTAATTCTCAGAGAATGCGTTGAGTACAGTTTCGGACAATGTTTTATGCCTACCTACTGTTTGAAAATATAATTTCGCCAACAGATCGAGGGTAAATTAAAATCACCACCTACTATTATCGTGTGAGTCGGGTACGTTTTTGTAATTTGACTCAGGTTTTCTTTGAACCTTTCTGCTATTGTATCGTCAGAGTCGGGAGGCCGGTAAAAGGAACCGATTATTAACTTCTTAAGATTTTCGGGTACAACCTCTACCCATAATAGCTCGCAGGAACTATCAACTTCAACTTCGCTACATGAAATACTACTTTTGACGGTGACAAACACGCCCCCACCTATTCTGTTTAATCTATGCTTTCTGAATACCGTTAGATCTTTTGCAAATACTTCTTCTGAACTTATTTCCGGCTTGAACCATCTTTCGTTGCCTATAATGATGTGTGTTTCGGTGCTTTCTATTAACGCTTGGAGTTCTGGTATTTTCCCGACACAGTTACGACAATTTACAACTGTTATACCGATAGTTTCCGGAACTACATTTCTCCTGTGATCCACCTGCACCCTTTGAAATTGCCCATTTTGTTTTTCCCAGAAGCTCTTTATCCTAAAAAACCGCCCAGTCCACGCCACACAGCCCCCACTACCTGTGTAGCCGCTTCCTGCATATAGTGGACTCCTGACTTATTCAGCGGAACCCGGAAACCCACCACCCGATGGCGCAAGTCAAGGAATCTGCAGCCTACACGGTCGCAGAACCGCCTGAGCCTCTGATTCAGACCCTCCACTCGGCTCTGTACCAGAGGTCCACAGTCGGTCCTGTCAACTATGCTGCAGATGGTGAGCTCTGCTTTCATCTTGCAAGCAAGATTGGCAGTCTTTACCACTTCAGTTAGCCGCTCGAAACCTGAGAGGATCTCTTCAGATCCGAAACGACACACATCATTGGTACCGACGTGAGCCACCACCTGCAGTTGGCTGCACCCCGTACCCTTCATGGCATCCGGGAGGACCCGTTCCACATCTGGAATGACTCCACCCGGTAGGCACACGGAGTGCACGTTGGCCTTCTTCCCCTCCTTGGCAGCCATCTCTCTAAGGGGCTCCATCACCCGCGTAACGTTGGAGCTCCCAACTACAAGTAAACCCACCCTCTGTGAAAGCCCGGATCTTGCAGGCTGGGTGGTGACAGGCTGAGAAACACCATCCGACTCAGGAACGTCGTCCTGAGCAGATAGCGTCTCAAACCTGTTCGCAAGACGAACCGGGGAGGCCTCACGATCGGTCCCCCGGAATGTCTTGCGCCTCCTGCCACGCACTGGAGCAACCTACCACGCAACCACGGGTGGGATGTTTGCCTCACTGCTAGCAGTACCAGGACATTTCGCTGTCGCAGGCTGATCGGTGAAGACGACGGGAGTCCGTTCGGTCCCCACTGCAGGCCAACAACAACGACGCCCATCGATCGCAGCTTCCAACTGTGCAACCGAGGTTAACACAGCTTGAAGCTGGGAGCGAAGTGTCACCAGCTCAGACTTCATCCGCACACAACAGTCACAGTCCCTATTCATGATTACAGTGCCGACAAAAACAGAAACTACAGTCGCGATGCGTTCAAAGGAAGACTACACTGCCGCGGTGGAGTAGCCGAGCGGTCTAAAGCGTCTCGCTGCGGAGCGCTCGGTTGCTCGCCGTGGAGGTTCGAGTCCTCCCTGGGGCATGGGTGTGTGTGTTTGTCCTTAGGTTAGTTTACCTAGGTTTAAGTAGTTTGTAAGCTACGGACTGATGACCACGCAGTTTGGTCCGATAGATTTACTAACATTTGAACATTTTTTGAAGACTACACTGTTTGTTAAAACGCGGATATGAATCTAATACGCGGTATAAATTTACAAATTGAAACGAGAACGTGCAAACGAAAATCAAAACACTATATGTCGCTTCTAATCAGAAAATAAAGACAGATGACTGTCGCGACGCGATTCACACTGCGGAATAATGCACTAACCAGATATTTAACGCGAATATGAATCTAATAAAAACGCGAGCACACAATAACTTTAATGAAGTGAATCGAAAGCGCACTGAAAAGTCAAAATATGTAGCTTCTAGAGAGAAGCCGGTTCACTTACAACTGAAAATGTGCTGGCTCTGGAGAGGTGCGCTCTGCACGACGACCACTCGGCAACTGACGGTAGCAAACAAACGGTAACTGTTTCAAAACAAAGACAGACGACTGTCGCGACGCGATTCACGCGGCGGAATAATGCACTAACCAGATATTTAACGCGAATATGAATCTAATAAAAACGCGAGCACACAATAACTTTAATGAAGTGAAGCGAAGGTGCTCCAGGAGCACCTAAAGAGGTAAGCCACGCTACAGTGCATTACATTAAAACCACTGATCATGTCGTCCTCGGCGCATACTTCCAGATCGTCTGGCGATAACAAAGGCGGAATTTGACAGTATGATCCGCGAAGGTGTGATGTGTCCATCTAGTAGTCCATGGTCTTCCCCCTTGTTCTGAAGAAGAATGGAGCATGGCGTCCCTGCGGTGATTATAGAGCCCTAACTCCAGGATAGTGCCAGACAGATATCCTGTTCCTTTATTGCGTGACTACAACCACTCATTACGAGGGGCAAAAGTGTTTAGCGTACTCGACTGTGCCAAGGCATATACGCAGATACCTGTTACGGAACCTGACATTCCAAAGACAGCTATAATCTAGCCATTTGGACTATTTGAGAGTCGTTTCATGACGTTCGGCCTCAGAAATGCGGCACAAACGTGTCAACGATTTATAGATTCAGTGTTGCGAGACTTACCTTTCTCAGTTGCATACTTCGGATGACATTCTTGTTTTTTCATCCCCACCACAGCAACACCGACAACACTTGATCGAGGGGTTTAAGAAATTAAATCAATTCGGGGTGGTGGTAAACACGGCTAAAAATGTGTTTGGATAACCAGAAGTCAACTTTCTCGGCCACAAAATATCGTCTTCAGGCTCCTTACCCCTTCCTGAAAAGTAGAAGTCATTGTCAAGATAGAACGACCGAAAATCATGAAGGAATTACGTCGTTTTATGGAAATGCTGAACTTCTGTCGTCACCACCTGCCACATTCTGCTGAAATCCAAGAGCCATTAATTGCTGTGCTCTCTGGTTCAGAAGCTAAAGGCAACTCGCTCATAGTGTGGACAGACAAGATGGTTTCAGCATTCGAAACAGCTAAAAACAGCATCGCGAATGCAACATTGCTCACTCACCCTGAGCACAACGCAACCTTGGCACTTGTAGTTGATGCTAGCCAGACGGCACTCGGGGCAGTGCTACAACAATTGTGTGATGACTAGTGATGGGAACAATAGAATGAAAACAATCGATTCATTCGGTTGTTAGGAAAAAATCGATCATTCGGTTGTAGTTTCTAGTATCGGTTGAAATATTCATTCATTCTTCTGAGTGAAACCAGTCGGTGGGACCAGCCGAATGAAACAACCGATTCAGTCGGTTGGACTATTCATTCGTTCTTTTGAGTGAAACCAGTCGGTGGGATCAACCGAATGAAAAAATCGACGCAGTCGGTTGGACCACTCATTCCTTTTGAGTTAAATCAGTCGATTGGAACAACCGAATGAAAGAGTCAGTCGGTCGTAGTTTTACTATGTTGGATTAATATTCGTTTATTTTTTTCGAATGAAAGTAGTCAGTGGGAGCAACCGAATGAAAACATGCGACAGTTTTGCAGTTTTGTTCATTGAATGAATTACTCATTCTTTCTTTTCAAGTGAAAAGAGGCAGTAAGTTTTTCTGTCGGTTGAACCATGTAATCATTATCCCAACTGAAACGACTGATTAGTGTTTTAGCTTACAGAGCTATCCATTTATTTCTATGAATGAAACTGACATGCACATCAGATAACTACAGCAGTGCTACATTATACTGCCATATAAAAGGGGTATGCCAAAGTTAAAATGCGTATTACAATGTTCATTTAATTATGTACTGAATGAAGTAACTTTTCGTTTTATAATACACAGTAACAGTGATTCATATTTTGTTGTAGATTAAATTGTTCGAGGTGCCATCAACGAGTAACTAATTAGATGTCATGTCACTGGAGCAGGCCTGCGATCACTTTAATTGCCCACCCCAGGCTTCAAAAACACCGATCATCTGGGCCCGATCAGATTACTTTCGCAGACACCCACAATCTGTAGAAGATAAGTGGCCAATGACCACGAAGTACTGCGGGGAGCGGGGACACGGGAGGGGGTGCTGCCTCGCTGGCGTTTTCACTGCTGACAGCGCCAGCAGGCGCGCGCCAAACTCCACACAACAGTGTCTGGCCAGGGGGGCGGTGCGTGCCATCGCCGATTGTTGTCGGTTTCTTACTGTCTCAATAAAGAAGCGTGGAAACTACAGGGTGTTCCAAAATGATCGCTACAAGTTTAATCTCGCATACTGTATCTCCGAAGTGGGAACAGGTAGAAACGTGCGGTTTGCGGCTTATTGTTCATACATATCTAAGGTACTAGTAGGGCAGAGTTAGTATTTTAACTTTGAGCATATTTGTTAGATCCAAATTCGAAGATCACTAAAACATTAGGTATTGTAAAAAAAGAAAAGTTTATTAAAGTATTTTGTATAAAAATATTTCTTATAAAAATATTTTTGTTAATTCCATCTAATTTGAAGGAGTACGAGAAGACATACAACATTTATCAGTGCTGTAAATTTTCTTCAGCGCGTCTGTATTCGTCAACAGCGTATGAAAACATTCATCTCAAGTTTCATAGTTATTCACGCTTGTCACAGATGTTTCTGTGGTTATCAGTGAAACGGTGTGGAGGTTTATCCCATCCCTCCGCCATGTACCGTACAAAATCTTAGATGAACAGTGAACTGCCTCTTGGTTTGAAAGTCAACTGTGCAAAATTTCATCAAAACTCTACGTTGGCGTCGAAGTCTGGAATACCTTCTCTCATTCATCAAACTAAAGTAGATGTAGACGGTGACATTTGTCGAAGTTAGTAGGTAAAGTACCCTCCGCCATGCACCTACAAAATTTATTGTACACAGTTACCTTCGCCTTGTTTTAAAGGGCAAGTGTGCAAAATTTCACCAAGATCGCAGCCAAATTGTGGATTTTGTCGAAGTTAGTATGTAAAGTACCCTTCGCCGTGCATCGAATGAAATTTGATGTAGACAGTGACGTTCCTCTTGCTTTGAAGGTCAAGTGTGCAAAATTTCATCAAGATTGGAACAAAACTGCAGATTTGCATACAATAGGAACTCACACTCGGACACACTGCTATATTTTTAAGATTTGTCTCTGAGAATGTTTCATGCTGAATCACGGTTCATTTATATTCGAAAAGGCTGAAGGAGTGTGCAAATAAAGTCACACAAAGTCGATGAATTAATAAAAACATCCATATAACTGCAGAAACGGACAAAGATTTTTTCCAGTCGGTTGTATCGCATCAAGTGAAACCATTCAGTGCCGAGAACATTCATGTAAAGGACAGAGATTTGTTTCATTCGGTGGTCGCGCATCGACTGAAACCACTCAAACTCACTGAATGAGTGAAAACATTCATATAGCGGCTGCAACCGACAGAGACTGGTTTCATTCGATTGTTTCGCATTGACTGAAACCACTCAAACCCCGCCAGTGAGTGAAAAAATTCATACGGCCACAGAGACTATTTTCATTCGGTTGTTTCATTCGACTGAAAAAACCGACTGAACGAAAAAACAACCGATTGACCAATCGGTTGTTAAAAACAGTCGGTTGTCCCATCACTAGTGATGACAGGTGGCAACCCCTGGCATTCTTTTCGCGCAAGTTGTCGCCATCACAACGCAAATGGAGTGCTTATGATAGGGAGTTTCTGGCTATTTATGAGGCAAGAAAATACTTCCGCTAGCAGCTATAAGCCAAGGATTTTATAACATTTACAGGATCATAAGCCACTGACATTCGCATTTAGGCAGAACGTTATGAATTGCTTGCCCAGACAACATAACCAGTTGATGTTTATAGTGCAATTTAGCACCGACGTGAGACATATTTCCGGCATCAACATTGTCGTAGCTGATTGCCTATCTCGTATCATCACTATATCCGGTACAATGGATTATGCCAAACACGCCGAAGCTCAGCAGACTGACGAGAAACTTCAAAACATGCTACAGGACATATCATCTGGCTTAAACCTACGATTGATTGATGTTCCTGAGTTACAAAACAAACTGTACTGCGACATATCGTCTGGAAAACCTCGACCTTTCCTGCCTGTTGCATTCCGTCGATGTGCATTAGATAATATTCATAGCTTGTGTCATCCAGGAATCAGATCCTCTGCTCGATCAGTGTCGGACCGATTTGTGTGACCTGATATTGAGAAGGACTGTCACGAGTGAACACGCACATGTGTTAATTGTCAACGAAGCAAGATCCGTCGTCATACACACGCGCCAGTTGGTGATTTCCCAGATACGACAGCCCGCTTCACTAACGTCTACATTAACGTCGTAGGACCTCTTCCTTCATCAGACGGCAAGAGATATCCTTTTACAATGATAGATTCAATCGCTGGCCAGAGGCAACACCAGTGGACAATATCTCCGCGCCGGCCGCGGTGGCCGAGGGGACTGAGGTGCTTCAGTCACGGTCTGCACGGCCACTACGGTCGGGGGTCGAATCCCCCTCGGGCATGGATATTTGTGCCGTCCTTAGTTGTACGGTAACTAGTTCATAAGTAGTTTGTAAGTTTAGGGACTGATGACCCCGTAGTTAAGTCCCATAAGCTTAACAAACATTTGAACATTTTTTGAATATCTCCGCAGAAGACTAAGAACTGGGCGTTTCTTCCACGGGACCATCTTCTCCGAAACACAGAAAAACATGAAATTAATAAATAGTAAGTAAATGTAAAAACATGACAATTATTAATGCAAAAATGTATGTAAAATTTTACTCATCAGTTTAATATTGTAACTGAAATATATTTCCATTTACAAAAACTTTCATTTGATATGCTGTGTTTTATTTTTTAAATCGGTTTAGTATCATCCTGGACTGACATGATAATTATTTTATTAATACATAGAGGTAACTATCGAAGTACGAGGGGTGTTCCAATGAAAAGGCACGAAACGACACTGTGGGTATAACTGAAGTATTTAGTCAATAGTAAACACCAGAGGCCTGAGAACAACTATCCACTGTTCAACGAGTCGAAGGATTCCATGTGCCTGTGACAAGAGCCATTCTCTTCTTCAGTTCGTCGACCAAGTTGAAGCGCTTTCGTTTGAGATGTGTTTTTAGCAGACCAAACAGATGGAAATCACAGGGCGACATGTCTGGAATGCAGGGCGGATGCTCGAGCCGCTCCCACTAGAACTTGGCCAGTACATTTTTGTGACCCTGGAGACGTGCGTTATATGGAGCAGAATCATTCCCTCCGTGAGTAGTCCAAGCCGTTTGCTCCCGATGCACTTTTGGAGGCTACGGACTGTCTCATAGTACACGTCAGTGTTGATGATTTTTCTGTGCTCGAGGAATTCGATTAGTATCAGACCTCGGACGTTCAAAAAGACTGTGAACACCACCTTGCCTGCTGAGGGAAGAGCCTTGATTTCTTCAGGGAGAGGTGACGACACTACATTCGCGTTCCTATCTGTCAAAATACGTTATATCAAAGCGGCATATTCAAAATTTCAGCCAGTTTGGTTGTTAAGACGCTTCGTACCTTTTAATTTGAACACCCATCGTAGGTATGTATCTAACTAAATTATATTTAAATTTAAATATTTGGACGGCTGTGGGTTTCAAAAACGTTGCATTTTGAGTAACAGTTTTTGAGTTACAGGCATTGAAACATTGACATAACTCACTTTTCCACGAAGTTGGTAAAAAATGACGATGTTTTGACGATCGATTGTGGCTAAGCGCCTGAACCGATTTTAACTTGTAAGTAGGTCATTCTACGCGAAATTTTATGAAAAAAATTCTGTTTTTAAAACATATATCATCGGAACTGTCAAACGAAATTCAAAAACTTTTTTTTAATACCAAAAGGTAATTGACATACATCAGACCATCCAATACGATGATATATGCACGTCATTCCATCTAGACGACACTTGAAAATGGCAATAATGCGTCGAAACAGTCTGTACTGACAAAATAAAAACAGATCTAAACTTAGCAGCAAATTTGGAATTTCTTTAGTGAAATGTGACAAAGAAACATTTAATTGTTGGTTAAAGATGAACTGTTCTCGACATCAGTGCTCAGAAAGAGCCGTTGTGCTATACGGCTATTTTTGTGTGTTTTTTCCTACTCCAAATAGAATAAGGTTGCTTGTGGCGCCAACAGCGGACGAAGTTTGAACCACAGCGGCGGCAACTGCTCACTAAGAAACTACTGGGTAGGCTTTATATTATTTGGAGGCCAAGGACCGGCAAAGGGTCCCTGTCTCCGTGCAAGTGTTACTCCGTGAAAATGTCACTCCATGTAAGTGTTCCAACCCCACCAATTACATCGACTTTTGCCCCCCCCCCCCCCCCAAATAATATTTGGAAGTCAGCGGACTGAAGACCATATATCAGCAACCAGGGCCGGCGCAAGCCCAAGTGCCGCCCAGTGCGAGCTGCTAAATTGCCGCCCCCACCCCTCTTTTTCCATAGCGTTTGGGGAATTTTAATTAAACAGATCTGTAGTAAATGTCAAAAATAATCTCATTAACATGTATTTATATCTACACCTCCATGTTGGCAGTTACGTTCAGCATGACGGTATAGATGTAAACATAAATCAGAACATTGAGAATAGCCACACTGTGCCCGAAATCTATGTAGATCAGGAAAATAAAAACAAAAATTGCGACTGGTTGTGACATTCTCTACAGATTTGCACAAAACAGTCGGTGGGCACCAGCTCAAAAATAGAGTCAAACCCAACTGAAGAAATCTAGCTAATTTTAATAAGCCTTGTGAACTTACAAAAATGTTCAAAGTGTGTGAAATCTTATGGGACTTTGCTGCTAAGATCAGTCCCTAAGCTTACACACTAATCAACCAGCCGCACAGTCCATGACTGCAGCGCCTTAGACCGCTCTGCTAATCCCGTTCGGCATTTTTCAGTGGTTGTGAACAGATAATGTATTCAACGGAAAACAGTATACAGTAAATAAATGTTGGCAAAGTAATAGTGTGCGAGTAGTATTGTCAAACAAAAGTGCCGGTCAGAGTTTAATTGTTCATGGAGGTGGAGAGAGGTGTTTCATGGCTCAAAATCAAACGTCCGACTATCACTCAGAAACGGATAGTAAAAATTTTGAACAATACGTCGAAACCCAACTTATGGCAGGCTTACTACCAATATCTTTATCCCTTGTAATTACTCGCAGCGTATTTACCCATTCGGAATACTTCAAGCCATTGTAGATGTTGGAGAAGTTTGACTGTAGTATTGTTCCAACGATTTTTCCCATAATACGGGAATAATAAAACACTCGCAAACTGCTATTGAACGGTTTACCAACACTGCTTCAGGCTTAACACATAATCGCAGAATTTCCAAATTTGATTTTGTCTTCTGCAAAACTAGTTGTGAGTAAACGCGCGGCGCGTGGCAGCGGTCCACTCATAAGAATACTGGGGTACACGCCAGACTGCTCCCTTTCTCTCTGTTCCTCCGGCGTAAAGACGACGGTGCTGCCACAGTGGCGAGGAAGAAATTAGTCCTCCTTCCTCCCCTTCTTCAACAGGGGCGGCCGGCAGGTAGTCGAAAGCGCCATGTCACAATTCCCGTAGCCACTCCGTCTGAGGTTTGGTTTCGAATCCCCTCTTGGGCATGAATGTGGAGTTTGTCCTAAAAAAAAAAAACGGTGGGGGTCGGCAGATTTGCCGCCCCTCGGAAAGTGCCGCCCCGTGCGGCCGCATGTTTGGCACATGCCTTGCGCCGGCCCTGTCAGCAACAGTGTGAGTGTGTAGCAACAATGTTACGTGAAGATAGCGGCCAGTTGCGCCACTGAAATGTCGTGTCGTTAATCCGACTGCACTCCCGTTTTGAGGATCAACCACCAGCACAACACCCCCTCACCCTCTCCTACTTCCGCCTCTCCACCTCACCCCTCGCTGCTTTCTTTTAAGCTGCAGGGTCCTTCTTTTCTGACATTAACGATCAATTCCGGACACTAAATCGGATTGTGTGGAAATAAATTCAGAAAGGCATCATAACAAAGACACTGCTTGCAAAACCTGACTTCTTCTTTGTCTGAACTTTAATCTTAGAAGTTTCAGTTCCATACAAGGCTCCAATATAAACAAAAACCTTCAGTAAAGCTTTCCTAACACTTTAATGGTCAAACTGGGGAAATGTATGCTGACGATAAGGGATACTGCTTACAAAAATCTTATGCGTCACATCCTCAAATATTGCTCGACTACGTGGGTCGCCACCCACACAAAACTGACGGTGATATTGAAGGTTTTCAGAGGAAGGTAGTACGAATGGCCACAGGTTTTTTGTTCTCATGAGAGAAGATCATGCGTCCGTAAATTGTCAAAGACAGGCGCCCATTATCTCGTTTCAAGAAACTGTATAAAGTCAATAATGTAGAATACACTGTGCTCTGTCACTCTATGAATTGCTCCTGTAAGACCGCGAAGACAAGAGTAGACGCATTAAAGCGCGAAGAGGCATTCAAGCAAACATTCTGTCTGTGCTCCAATATTAATGAAATGGGAAGAAGCTATAATAAATGGTAAGTAATGAAAAGTACCCCTTGCTGTGCATTTTTATAGCGATTTGCAATGTTTAGATATGATTATAGGTGTAAATTATTAAGTCACATGTAACTTCAGTCGATGAAATTTGTTGAAAGTCGAATGCATTTATTTTATTTATTTGTTTATTTAGCCTGATCAGATTAGGGCCATCAGACCCTCTCTTACATCGGACCAGGGTTTTACACATACAGTATTTCTTTACATTTGAGTTACCTATAACATACCAATGATTTTTACAGATAAACAATTAATAACATAATTTATAAAAGTTAACTACATGTAAAAGGATGTAAATAAAAGGTATTGACTTAATTCTAATAGGATTATTACTAGTAGTACCACTGAGCCACCTTCTGCTGCTGTTGGTGTCATAATAGAAGTAACAACATTGATATTAGCAGATACAGGATGTACTTTTGAATCGAGACTGGTTAAGGCAAGGCGAATTCTGACAAAAGGAAGTTAAGAAAGCTGTACCTGGCGAGAGCAATGGCAGTAAGAGAATATCTGAGGAGGAGGAATGTGACGTACCTGGACCGTAGGGTATTAAAGACTGGCGTAATTATTGCTTTAGTAGATAATCCATTAACTGTCGTTTGAAGCTGGCAGTATTATTCAGTTCTCTGATATACTGAGGTAGATTGTTCCAGAGCCTCGTTCCTGCTACTGAAAAGGATTTTGAGAAACCGGCTGAGTGATGGATAGGGACAGAAAGGGTTTTGCTCTGACAGGAACGAGTAGTTCTGTTATGTTGATCAGATAAGAGTGTTAAGGTCGAGGAAAGATATGAGGGACAGTGTACGTTGATAAGAGAGTAGAGGAAACATAGTGTATGAAAATCTCTGCGCTTGTCAGCACGGAGCCAGGATAGTTGCTTATAAGATGGTGAAATGTGATCAAAGAGACGGATGTTACATATATATCGAACGCAGGCATTCATGATTAGTTCCAGACGTCTTGAGCTTTCCCAAGAAAGACCTTGCAAGATAACATCACTGTAATCAATAATTGGAATTACAAGTGTTTGTATAAGTTTCTTTTTAAGATCGAGAGGAAAAAACTTCTTAAATCTCTGTAGGGCATGAAGAGATGCTGATGCCTTCCTACACACGGCGGCTGTGTGCTCAGCCCAATTTAGTTTGTCGTCTATTATCACTCCCAGACTTTTTGCCGAGGGCGAAAAATAGATAGGTGTGTCATTTAATATTAATGATGATTGAGTAACTTGCGAAACGCATCACATTATGTATTTCTTAAACTAGCTTAATTCCCGCTGCTTTGAACGTGTAGACTGGATGGTCTGCATTGATGGTTCTATTTCTAAATAAAAAGTTTCCTAGATTTAGCTTAAAAAATGCTTTCCTAATCAATTACTTTGTTACAACTTGCAACCCCTATTGCACGATCGACGGCAGAATTCAAAAATCCCGAAACACATTTTTTTGAAATTCTAACCATGGTTCCAAGTCTAAATTTTTGCACTTCTAGCATCAAAATAGTCTTAATAGCACCCTTAAAAGATTTTCCCTTATTTCACTCGCTTAATGGTTGAAATTCCAAAACTTGCAACGTCATGTCAAATGCCGTAAATATACATCACGAACATCGGAAAAGTAGTAAGCGATAACCTTTTTTCCTTTCATCATTTTTTTTTGGGGTTGTCAGCGAGAAAAAGTTTCGTAAAGATTTGAAATTATGTTTACAATTTATTGCAAGCCGTTAAGTGCTCTCATTCTCAAATAGTTGACGAATAAAATCACGCTATCACACGCCGCAAGACGGGACAGATAGCATTGTTTATGACGTGATATCGTGTGAATTATGTATCGTATGTGGTTTTTGCAACCACAGCAAATGATTCCTGACCTTAAAGAATATTTGTAGCAAATTTGGCTGAAATCGGTCCGAGCAGATGTAGAGTATTATCGCTTGATGCGGACGTTTTCACGACTGTCATTGTTTACGACGTTATATCTCCTTACGTTTGTGCCGTAGGTAGTTCTTACCCCAACAGCGATTGTTGCCTGATAGTAAGGATCTTGTGTACCAAGTTTGGTTGAAATCGGTCCAGTAGTTTAGGAGGAGATGTGGAACAAACATACCTACGCACACGCACGCACACGCACACACATACACACACACACACACACACACACACACACACACACACACACACACACATACAGCCTATTTTATAAGATGTAAGATTAAGATACGCGAACTATGCTTAAGTTAGTTTTGATTTAAGCCGCTGTTACCCGTCTGTTTGTTTTCTGACAAACGTCGAAAAATTGCCATCAACTTGTGATCCGTGAAACAGTGCCAAAGACCCGTGTTTGGTGTCGTCACTCTTACAACTTTATTATGCAGGCCTCTTGTGACTAATGTCCTACTCGTGTAACGACACACTTGTTACCAGATATTTGGTGTCCGACACGACATGCTGTTGACCTTCAAAGTCTCTTTTGTGTGTTTCTAATCACGCACTCTGAAAGAACATAAGTTGTTGTTTGGTCAGCGTTCTTCACTCAGAATACGGAACTCTATAGGCAACGTTAGGTCGCTCGGAATTCATCAAGTGGCGCAATGTTCTCCCCCTTTGTCGTTGTATGGCGCAAAGAATTCAAAATCGATTGACGAGGACGTTCCGTTCTTTGAAGAAACATTAAGCAAAGTGGCATTGTAGAAACGCGTCAGTGACAGATACTGAAGGAAAATCGTGACCAATAGCACTTGAGTGAAAAGAGTTGCCGAGATCGTCAACACTTCCCAGTACATCGGACAAAGAGGTACGCGGGTAATACTTGTTATAGAACTACTTCTGTTGCATTCGCAGACTTAGTTTCAGTTGTCTTTTCCTCACCCACGTGACAAGTTAACAGAAATTGCCGAAAACTGCAAAACCATATTTGTGAAACGTATAAAAAATTTTAAATGAGTAAAACAAATAAGTTTGATTAAGTTATCTTTATAATTGACATTTCGAAATACACAACTGATTTTGACAACATTACGTTAACAATAGTTCATTTCTTGAACGAAGTAAATTATCGTTTGTCTTTCCAGCAATTTACCAGATAGTGATGAGACTGAGCAGCAATCTGGAGGGGCCCTAGAACACTATTGGAAGGAAGACCACGTAGCAACTGAAAGCTTTAAGGTAGTCATGAGGTTTGATGATAGAAACTGCAAGTAAGACGTAAATATCTGGGAATAAAATAATTTCCGCAAAAACGAAAGTTTGGTGACATAAAAGCAATTACGATAAAGATTCGCCAATTGGTTTATCTTAAGCGTAGTGTTTTATGCTAAGAGACAGTAAAAAATACAGACAGTAAATTATTGATATGTTTCCAATTATGTCACAGCAGAAAAACGCTTGAGATGAAACGGATAACGAATGACAGACAGAAAACTAGTGTAATCGATGAGAATGCAGCAAACATCCATAATGGGTGAAGACTTGAGAGGTAATTGTCTTTAATAGAGTGCTCGAAGAAAAAATGCTGAAAAGAAAGAAAGAAACAGACTTGGAATGTTCATAATCATAAGGAGATTAAGGACGAGGCACAGGAAGGAAAAATTTAAAGTGCCCACGCGGTACCATACGTCACAGAAAAAGTTTAGCAGGGCATCAGACCTGAATTTAAACTAACAGAAAGGCAGTATGAGTATTATTTGCAGCAAATGTATACAAACCGCAACGAAGAGTAAACTTCAGCAACATAATCATGCAACGGTCAGGCTGGGTGTTATCACGGCGCTGCTGTGCTAGCTGAAGGCGTTCGGTCACAAGGGTTCCCTCTCTATATAAAAAAACTTGTTATTCCAAGGAAAACTGAAAGGTGGAAAAATACACTACTGGTCATTATAATTGCTACACCAAGAAGAAATGCAGATGATAAACGGGTATCCATTGGATAAATATATTATACTAGAACTGACATGTGATTCCATTTTCACGCAATTTGGGCGCATAGATCCTGAGAAATCAGTACCCAGAACAACCACCTCTGGCCGTAATAACGGCCTTGATACGCCTGGGCATTGAGTCAAACAGAGCTTGGATGGCGTGTACAGGTACAGATGCCCATACAGCTTCAACACAATACCACAGTTCATCAAGAGTAGTGACTGGCGTATTGTGACGAGCCAGTTGCTCGACCACCATTGATCAGACGTTTTCAAGTGATGAAATATCTGGAAAATGTGCTGCCCAGGGCAACAGTCGAACATTTTCCGTATCCAGAAAGGCCAGTACAAGACCTGCAACATGCGGTCGTGCATTATCCTGCTGAAATGTAGGGTTTCGCAGGGATAGAATGAAGGGTAGAGCCACGGGTCAAAACACATCTGAAATATAGCGGCCACTGTTCAAAGTGCCGTCGATGCGAACACGAGGTGACCGAGACGTGTAACCAATGGCACCCCCCCCCCCATACCATCATGCCGGGTGATACGCCAGTATGGCGATGACTGATAAACGCTTCCAATGTGAGTTCACCGCGATGTCGCCAAAGACGAATGCGCCCATCATGATGTAAACAGAACCGGGATTCATCCGAAAAAATGACGTTTTGCCATTCGTGCACCCAGTTTCTTCGTTGCGTACACCATCGCAGGCGCTCCTGTCTGTGATGCAGCGTCAAGGGTAACTGGAGCCATGGTATCCGAGCTGATAGTCCATGCTGCTGCAGACGTCGTCGAACTGTTCGTGAAGATGGTTGTTGTCTTGCTAACGTCCCCATCTGTTGACTCAGCGATCGAGACGTGGCTGCACGATCCGTCACAGCCATGCGGATAAGATGCCTGTCATCTCGACTGCTAGTGATACGAGGCCGTTGGGATCCAGCACGGTGTTCCGTATTGCCGTCCTGAAACCGCCGATTCCATATTCTGCTAACGCGCCCAACGCAAGCAGCAATGTCGCGATACGATAAACTGCAATCGCGATAGGCTACAATCCGACCTTTATCAAAGTCGGAAACGTAATGATACGCATTTCTCCTCTTTACACGAGGCATCACAACGTTTCACCAGGCAACGCCGGTCAACTGCTGTTTTTGTATGAGAAATTGTTTGGGAACTTTCCTCATGTCAGCACGTTGAAGGTGTCGGCACCGGCGGCAACCTTGTGTGAATGCTCTGGAAAGATAATCATTTGCGTGTCACAGGATCCTCTTCCTGTCGGTTAAATTTCGCGTCTGTAGCACGTAATCTTCGTGGTGTAGCAATTTTAATGTCCAGGAATGTACATTGAGCAAGCTGTGAAGGAATTCAAGGAGAAATTTGGAGAAGGAATTGAAGTTCAGGGGAAGAAATGAAAACTTTGCCGCATGCTGATGACATAGTAATTCCGTCAAAGACAGCAGAGAACCTGGAAGAGCAACTGAACGGAATGGACATTGTCTTGGAAGGAGGTTATAAGATGGAGATTAACAAGAGCAAGTCAAGAGTATTGGAATGTAGTGTCATAAAATTAGGCAATGCTGTAGGAAGTAGATTAGGCAATGAGACAATAAAAGTAGTATATTAGTTTTGTTATTTGGATAGCAAAATAACTTCTGATGGTCGTAATAAAAACGATATAAAGTGCAGAATGGCTATGGAAGAAAAGTGAATCTGTAGAAGAGAAATTTGTTGACATCCACTATTAATTTAAATAATTTATATGGATCTTTCTTTTCGGACATGGTTAAGGCGATCGCTGGCCCGGAGCGAGAAATCCGGATTCGAATCCCGGCCCAGCACAAATTTTCAAATTCTCCGTTGAATTTATTTCAAAGCTCTGAAACAGCAGAAATGGTTAACTATTTCGAATTCGATTAATTTAAATGTTAGGAAATCCTTTCTGAAAGCATTTGTCTGAAGTGCAGCATTGTATTGGAGTGAAACGTGGACGATAAAGACTTCAGACGAAATGATGATAGAGGCTTTTGAAATGTCGGGCTGCAGGTAAATGATGAAGATTAAATGGGTAGATTACGTAACTAATGAGGAGGTACTCAACAGAATTGAGGAGAAAAAGAGTTTCTGGCATATCCTGACTAAGAGAAGGGATAGGTTATTGGCACACGTTCTGAGACATCAAGGAATCGTCAACTTAGCAATAGAAGGAAATGCATGGGGTAAATATTGTTGAGGAAGACCGAGAGACGAATACAGTAAGTATCTTACAAATGATGTAGGTAGCCGTTCGTACTCGCAGATGAACTGGCTTGCACGGGATAGCGTAGTATTGAGAGTTGCGTCCAACCAGTCTGCGTACTGAAGACCAAAACAAGTCAGCTTTTACGCGGTTCGGATTCCACATTCCTCTCCCCGGTCTGATAACAAGCGTAAGATATGGACATGTCGGGACGTGTTCGGCCTACCTGGTGCAAGTCTTTAGGTAACGGCACATTGGTAACTTTCGCGTCGATGATGATGAAATGATGATGAGGACGACACAACACTCAGTCCCCATCTGAAGGAAATCTCCAACCAGACCAGGAATCGAATCCGGGCCCCCTGCGTCGTAGCTTAGCACGCTGTCACAGAGTAACATATAGAGAGGAGCAGCCCCCTCTAAACCACTGTCCTATGCTCCCCTCGTAGTTCCATAAGATGCTAGCAGGTGTGAGGCGGATCGCTGTCTTAGGGTGCTTCTCGCACGTCAGAGGGTAGCATGGAGGGGATGGTGAGGGGAGAGCTCGTGCCGCCTGCCATGAGGCCAGGGCTGTGTCCGGCGTGCTGGCGTTTGAGGGGAGGTGGTGGTGGGGGCAGCCGCTACCTGCCGCCTGCTCTGGCCAGTTTAAAGTGCTGCTTCTGCCCGCAGCGCCATCATGGGACATCTTACGGAACTGCTGGAAAACCTCCCTCCCCACACCCCTGAGCGTAGGACCGGGCCCTACGGAGGTTTCCCGTCTGTATATATCTGTCTGTGACGCTGTCCACTGGACTATGGAGGTGGACGGGGCCGAAGTACTGTCCAGTAAAAAACTTGCACCAAGTCACTCAGCCCACAAAACTATTACTCTATTAACAGTTAAACCCGGCTGTCTCTGCAGTGACTATGTAGAATGAAATGAAAGTTAGCAAAAATATGTTTCCTCATAAAATCATTATTTACTGTTAAACCAGTGGAATGACTAAATATATTGTTTGACAGATTTCTGTATGAACATAAATAAGAAAATGAAACGTTTTACCGAGTCTGAAGCGCACTACGTGTAATTGCCCTGGAGAAAAGCATCAGTTTTATACATTCTGTCCATCTGCTTCCCATCTCCTCCCTCTTGACAATTTCCTCCTCCATCTCTCTGTCTATTTGCTTTTTCCCTGGAATTAGCCGGCCGTGGTGGCCGAGCGGTCTGCGGCGTGCCAGTCACGATGTGCATGGCCTCTGTGGTCGGGGGTTCGAATCTCCCCTCGGGCATGGATGTTTGTGCCGTCTTTAGTATAAGGAAGTACATAAGTAGTTTGTATGTTTAGGGATTGATGACCCCGTAGTTGAGTCCCAAAAGCTCTACAAACATTTGAACATTTTTCCCTGGAAGTCTTTACTCGAAATGATGAAATTAAAGATTAGTAGCTCACCTCAATTTTTGTGGCAATGGTGGCAAATGATGTTCAAATGTTTGTAAATCTATTGGACCAAACTGCGTGGTCATCAGTCCGTAGCTTACAAACTACTTAAACTAAGGTGAACTAACCTAAGGACAGCACACATACCCATGCCCCAGCAGGGAGGACTCGAAACTCCGACGACGAGCAACCGCACGCTCCGCAGCGAGGCGCCTTAGACCACTCGGCTACTCCACCGCGTGGGCAAATGATGAATGAAATGTTTGTAAGTCATTGGACCAAACCACTATGATCCTCAGTCCCTAGACTTATAATCTACTTCAACTAACTTAAATTATCCTATAGACAACGTACACACCTATGCCCCAGAGAGGACTCGAACCTCTGATGGCGAGTGTCCATGCGCTCCGCAGCGAGGCGCCTTAGAACGCTTGGGGCAAATGATGCCGTAGTTACTGTTGCAGTAAACAAAAGTGAAATAATAAATGTTCGAAAAATGTTCAAATGTTTGTATATCTGTGGGACTTAACTTCCTTGGTTATTAGTCCCTAGGCTTACAAACTACTTAAACTAAGTAATTTCACAGCGATGCGCCTTAGAACGCTTGGGGCAAATAATGCCTTAGTTACTGTTGCAGTAAACAAAAGTGAAATAATAAATGTTCGAAAAATGTTCAAATGTTTGTATATCTATTGGACTTAATTTCTTTGGTTATTAGTCCCTAGGCTTACAAACTACTTAAACTAAGTAACTCCGCAGCGAGGCGCCGTAGAACGCTTGGGGCAAATGATGCCTTAGTTACTGTTGCAGTAAACAAAAGTGAAATAATAAATGTTCGAAAAATGTTCAAATGTTTGTATATCTGTGGGACTTAACTTCTTTGGTTATTAGTCCCTAGGCTTACAAACTACTTAAACTAAGTCAAACTAACCTAATTATTCTTCAAAAGAGTCAGATTGGCTGATCAGTACTTACCTTTGTGCTGTACCGCTGATAGTCACTTTTTCGTCCTTTTTCTTTCTTTGTGTGACTATCGGCGGTACAGCACAGAGGTAAGTACTAAAGCTCTGTATAGGAAAAGTATGACCGCCCTTTTCCGCGCCGCGGGCCGCCGTCTGCAGCTCGTGATTGGCTGAAATCCAGTCACGTGGTTCTTTCCACCATCTTGGTCCTATACGTTGCTTGGCTGCAGTGAGAAGCCTTGTGAATATTCCTTGGTTTGAATAATGCAACAGTGTTGTACTTTTGGGTGTTTTTAAGAAGTGGAGAAGGGAGGTAAACATTATAGTACTTCCATTGGATATCAGAAATTCAGGAAGATGAACAGTCTCACTGATGAAAGTCAGAAGAAAATTCCTGCATAATATCGTGAGGTTAAATTATTCACGCGTCGTTAGTTTTATTTCCAGGCAGTTGCCGAAAACACCCAAACTTTGGACATATTAGTGACTGAACTAGATTCTCGTTTAGATATGAAATCAATATATAATTCACCGAAGCAAGCCTTTCTCGTTCGTTTTCATGTGTTAAGTGTATCATTACAGGAAACGGAGAATTGAAACAAGAAAATGTTTCAAATGTTTATTAAGCTTATGGGACTTAACTACGGGGTCATCAGTCCCTAAACTTACAAACTACTTATCAACTAGCTTATCCTAAGGACGGCACAAATATCCATGCCCGAGAGGGGATTCGAACCCCCGACCGTAGTGGCCGTGCAGACCGTGACTGGAGCGCCTCAGTCCCCTCTGAAACAAGACAAATATTAGACGTTCAAATGTAATTGGCGTTGTAAAGGCACCTTTGATTTCTCTTTTTGGTAAAAGTCATGTAGTGGGTATCCCCTTGCATTTTTCGTAGTTCATGTAATATATAAGAACATAATACGCAACAAAATACTTATCAAAGACATATCCATAATCTCAATCGTTTTCTTAATTTACACCATTACACACATGTTCGCGGTCTTTTCGATTGTTTGTCTACGGTACAAGTCAATCTGAAATTATAGGTGAACTCTGGAGCCAAAACCGAACAGTTTTCTTGAAATCGGACGATAAGTATTTGGTAGAGCCGCCAGGTCCGCATGGGCAGAACTACGCGAAGTTCCCGCACCTGTCCTTCGGATATAACACCCTGTATCTCGAGAATGAAAAGAGTTATCGTTCTGCTCTCAACATTAAATAAAATTTCGATATCTTACCTACATTTCGTCCGCAGCATTGTACGTGCTAAAATCAACCATATGCAAAGTCTACGCAATGCGATTTATCCTCTGCAAACTCTTCACAATTTTGCGCAGTAGTTTACTTAATTTGATTTAGCACGGAAACTATATGTAATAATGAATAGAAATTGAGATCATTATCGAGCGAATATGTCGCACTATAACACGTGAAAAAATTAAATTTTTTTAACAAATAGTTTTCTCAAAATCGTCTGATAAGTATTGTTAAGCGCTGGTAGCGTTGTAGCGGTCGGTGTGTAAGCAGCAGCGGAATAGGCCCAGCATGGCTGCCGCTGGCAGGCTGGCCATACTTTCCCTATACAGAGCTTTAGTAAGTACTGCCCAGCCAATCTATCACTTTTGAAAAATAATTTAAATCTCTGTGGAACATTTCCATCAGGCCGCGGCGGAGCGGCCGAGCGCATTGAGACGCTATGCTCCGATGTGCGAGGTCGTTTCCCGTAGGGGGTGTGAATTCCCCCTCGGGCATGGATGTTTGTGCCGTCTTTAGTATAAGGTAATTCATAAGTAGTTTGTAAGTTTAGGGACTGATGACCTCGCAGTTAAGTCCCATAATCTCTAAAAACATTTGAACATTTTTTTGAACATTTCCATCAGTAATTACTCGTAAACTAACCTACGGACGACAGACGCACCCATGCTCGAGGGACGACTCGAACCTCCTACGGCGAGCAACAGCGCAAGTAATACATCGAAGAAAGCCAATATACAACGTCATTTACGGTAACTTCTGATGGTTACTACTTCCACTGATGACAATATCGTCGACCAAATTGTGTTATAGCAGATCGGCCCGATGAACGCCGGCCAGGGTCGAGGGGTCACCACTGTCAAGTTTGTGTCCTGCTTGGAAAATGTCGTAGATCTGGCACTACCGCAAATGAACCTCTTAAACCCTACAATAGGTATTTTACAAAATGTTAGTTTCGTATGGTATTCTATCGTAACGCATGATCGGCATCTGAATGGTCGAAGGTAGATTTGAACCACCATCCTTCCGAATGCGAGTCCAGTGTGTTACCAATGCACCACCTCACTCGTTGCACATTTATGTTCACGTATAATAATAATAATAATAATAATAATAATGCGAGACACAGGTAATATCTGAATTACTGATGTGAAAAAATCTGCTTCCTTTTCTCACTCTTAACGGCTACATACACTCAGATTTTTGTTTAATAGACAACTGTGGTAAAGAACCTTTCGCGTTATATAAGTTTCAGGGGCCTGCTTGTATAATTATATTAGAAATGGGTACTTCAATCTTTGTATTCATGTATTAATATTATGATGCATGACACTTGATCAAAATGGAAATGGCAATAACATGACTAAAAACATTGCACTGTTATTCGTCCAGAGAACTTGTATGCTTTTGAATGCATAGCGACCGCTTGCGCCTCTAATCTCACGTGAGATTTTTCAAAATGCGTATTTTAGTGTAAATACGTTACTCTGTTCTTGATTGCGTTAGATTTATTTAAAAAAAAAAAAACCTTTTTTATTTTAGACTCGTTAAGACTTGTATTTAACTCAGAACGTATAGAATCACAGAAAAAATTGAACAATAAAATACTCAAGTGAAAGAAACTACTACAAGTCGTACAACAATAATCATTCAAACTGAGTCCACTAAGACGCATGTGTGGTCTCAAGAGTCACTCCTGGAACCAACATGTCCATATCATTTTCAATAAAATCAATAAGAAATTGTTGTTCAAAAGCCTGCGGATTTATTTTTTATTCATATTTTGTACGTCGTGTTTCAGGAAATGGTTCCCACTTTCAAACACATTTCTTGTGTGCTATGTCATTTATTCATGTTTTCCACGTGTCAGATGCTGAAATGTTCTGTTTCTCTCATTGTATTGGCTAAAACAATGCCTAATTTCAAATTAATGATCTATCTCTATGAATCTACATGTGTAAATATCAAGCGTAAGATGAAAAATGTGCATGGTTTTATACGTCACAGTAAAGACAACAATGCAGCACCTCATATGTACAAAATATAATTAATTCGTGAATAAATGGAAGAGAACACCGATAACGCACTTCGAATTGGGAACCAGTTCTCGAAATTTGTCGTCTGAAATATAAAAAAATACAAAATCTTGAATGGTCGTAAAAATTATTTCATAACAAAACCTGTAAACTTATATCATTTTAAGTGGCAAGTCTGTAAAACATTTATTCAGGATCTTTTAGGAACAGAAGTACAGATGATTTGGAAGAGTATGAAAGATTTATTTCAACTATGTAAAAAACTAAGGAAGGACTAGTAGTTGTTCGTCACTGAGTAGCCCATATGTACGAGGGCGGTTTGGCAAGCCTGGTACAATAGAATAAAAATTATTTTAAAGGCGAAAACTGACTTAATTTCTCCACATAGTCTCCATGCAAGGCTTTACACTTGGTCCAGCGAGTTTCCAATTTTTTTCAACCCATCATCAAAGTAGGCTTTGTCAAACTCTGCAAAATAGTCTGTCACAGCGGCGGACAGTTCTTCATTCCATGAAAATTTCTTCCCACGAAGCCAAATTTTCAAGTTTGGAAATAAGAAGTCTCTCAGAGCCAAGTCTGGTGAATATGGTGGGTGAGGAACCAATTCGAATCCCATGTCGTGCACGTTTGCCATTGCGATAGCTGCTGTGCGGATTGGAGCATTGTCCTGATGAAACAGCACTTTCTTCCGTGCCAATCTTGAACATTTTTCAATTAGTTCCTGTTTCAAACGATCCAGCAGAGCAGCATAATAGGGCCCAGTTATGGATCTGCCTTATTCCTAATAATCTATCAGGATTATAGCCTGGGAACCCCAAAAGACAGTGTCCATCACCTTTCCAACTGACAAAACAGTTCTCGTCTTCTTTGGTGCACTCTCCCGCTCTTCGTCCACTGTTTGGACTGTTTTTTGGTCTTTGGAGTGTAATGGTGGATCCAAGTTTCATCCACAGTTATTAATCCCACTCTTTCATACAAATTTACCAGACTTACCAAACTATCCTCACATATCATAATCGAAAGTATTTCCTTGAAGTACTGCTAAAGAAAAGGACATTATTATATAAATACGCTAACACGAAACTTGTGGTGCACATTACTAATTAATTCGTGCAAGAAGGCCAATGAAAGTTACATAATTCGAAAGATTGTTTGCCGTAGATTTCACGAATATAAATATTATGTGTGCGTTTAGCCATTAAAAGTGATAAAAGGAAGTAGAAATTTTCCTATCTACAGCTTGGATCAAGTTCTACATTCTCCAACAATCAGCTCACTGATTGGCTATTCGCCTCGACCAAAGACGCTGTAATGCAGCCCATCTGCAGTATTAAAATAACGTATTAAAATAAGTGAATATGGAAACATGGAGTGCTCCCAAGTCACTTTCTTGTGCCGTTCAAATGCTTCATTCTCGCAGTGATTAAGAGTGGTTAAAGGAAATGGATGTTTTCATATGAATGCCGATATAAAGGATGATGCGCCGGGTGAGGCATCTAGCAGTGCTCGGGTGGAACTACGAAGTCGAGAATGCCGATATAAATGATGATGCGCCGGGAGAGGAATGTAGCGGTGCACAGGTGGAACTACGAAGTCGACATGTTGTCAGCACAGGAATTCTGAATATCGCAGTATCGAAATAACATCATTTCTTGGCGTTGTATAAATATACGAACACCGAAATTGTAGTTCCATTTCAAATATTAGGCCAATGAAAGTTATATAATTCGAAAATAGCATGAGAAGTATATACTTCCGTTTTTATTTGTTGTTATTGTGTCAGGCATTTTCCTTAACACGTAAAAGATACCGTTTCATACCTCCCAGTGCCGGTTAAATTTTACCAAATATCCCAGCGGCCTCCTATGATAATGTTGGCAACAGATGGTGAATAGTGAGTCTTCATTTTAGCCAATCGCTTGACAACGCTGATGATTTCTGATGGAATCTTCTCATTACGAGGGCAATTATTTTTTCTGAGCGGACGAGGGTACATACAAGAACCTGTCAACCACAAAGCAGAAACAGCAGTATTTGTTTATTTCATGGTCTGTACGATACACTAATCGAGTCATTCTATGTGGTTCGAACAATTGGGCAAAGATTTTCTATCGTGTTGTTGATGTTGCCAACATAATCACGCGAGGCCGCCGACATGATACGTAAAATTTTACCCCAACTGACCAATTGTAGACACAATTGGTCGATTTTCGATCACAGGCTAGTACCTTATAAATGCACGTGAGAAGACCATCCTATGGCCTTAGCCGAGCGACCTGGCCTGGGTATTTTAATTTAACCGACTTATCTCACAGTTTTACATTGTTTCTTGCGGAAAAAATTACGGGAACCCTCTCTTCCCCATATGAGATTTGGTGAGATTCGGATCGACACCCGTCAACCCCTCTCGAAATTAATGGACGCCCCTAAGGAGAACGCATGACTAAAAGTTGGTAGCCTTTCGAGCCGATACTCCCTTTGCCCATGAAACTCTTGACCTTTCTATCTTTTACCTGCCCAGCACACTTGTTAGAAATTTTCGGCTCTCAGCTTACCTTGTATTACCTATATACAGTAGCGGGCAGCTTCCACAGGAGGCAATTTTCAGGTCTCGATGCAGGACGGAGGTGTGTAGTATGTTTGACCCATAAGGCGTAAGCTGCCTGCCGCAACATAGTTCCCAAACGAAAATTCCGATTTTAAAGCAGTTCATTTTTATCTGAAGCTGGTTTAATCGGGATAATTATATTTCATGAAAGTCTTGCATTGTTATCAGGTGCGACACAGTGATCAGCTGCTACGATGAAAGAAAGTCACATGGAATTAACGTTTCGTGAAGACGTGCGAAATCGACCCAGATGAAGCAAAAATAACTACGTCATCATTAACCGCTAATAACAATGAACACACGTTCACGGAGCAGTTGCAAAGCAATTATTCAAACATTGCGGCTTGTGTCAATACGTATTAAGCAGAACTACGGAGCAAAGTGATACTGGTATGGCAGCAGGCAAAGGCAGAGGCTGTTTATATCAAACTATGGCACAAATATCCATGCCCGAGGGGGGATTCCAACCCCCGACTGTAGTGGCCGTGCAGACCGTGACTGGAGCGCCTCAGTCCCCTCGGCCACCGCGCCGGCAGGGAATAGTTGAAGAGGCGCTTTCCGGCACGTGAAATTTCAGAATTCAAGCACTGGACAGGGGCATTCAAATACTTCCTTTTTGTCACAGTACTGAGGATCACCATTTCGGGCAACCTTGTCACGTGACCAGCCCATTTTATTGATTTGGCAAACCTATATCCACCGCTCATATCACAGATTTCCTTGTTTTTCCAGTCTCCACTCCACCCATTTATATCACTCCACGTGTTGTATGTACTCTTCTCTCTTTACGAAAGCTTTCCGTTGGGGTAACAAACGATACGACGTAGAAACCACCATAATTAATCCAAGTCAACATCTGACATGACGTTAGCGCAAGATGCGATCACTACTGCAGTTCAGTTGTAATTTGTATAGAACTGTATATAGTGCCAACGTCAATTACGTTATAAACTGCGTAGAGGAGGTATTCCACTTACTATCTAAGCAGCTTTCTTAGGTTGTTTGCAGATGACGCCGTCATTTACCGTCTATTAAAATCATCTGAAGATCAACTGCAGAACGATCTAAATAAGATATCACTATGGTGTAAAAATTGGCAACTGACTCTAAATAATGAAAGTGTGAAGTCGTCTACATGAGTACGAAAAGAAATCCGTTAAACGTTGTTTACAAGATAAATCAATCAAAAGTGATGACCGTAAACTCCACAAACTACCTAGGAATTACAATTACTTCAGACTTAAACTGGAAAGAACACGTAATGTCGCGGGAAAGGCAAACCAGAGACTGCGTTTTATTGTCAGAACCATTAAAAGATGCAAAAGAACTACTAAAGAAACTGTATACACTAAATCATCTTTGACTGACCCAAGGAGGGCCCTAGTCTTAGGTGGGGGCATAAAAACACTTTTAGGATTGAGGAAACCCGGTGTTTATAGTATTCCTTGTTATTGTGGTAAAACTTACATTTGCCAAACGATCCGCACAGTTCAGGATCGGTGTGTGGTACACCACCGTCATACTCGTTTGCTCCAACCTGAAAAGTCGGCTGTTGCTGAACATTGTTTGAATGAGGGACACAAGATGTTATACGATGAAACTAAACTGATTACTCCTGCTTCCCGCTACTGGGAATGTGTTCTCAAAGAATCAATGGAAATTCGTATCGCCGATAATATTATTAATAGGGACAAGGGTTTTCCACTAAGTAAAACTTGGAACCCGATTTTATCTGACATCAAGTAACAACGGTCTTCATTTCGACCTGCTGTTTCTTTTAACTAGCCTTGTTTTCGACCCATCGTTTTTGCCGTTTTTCTCCACCGGCGCGCTACTGGTTCTATTGCGCCTAGGTGGCTTCTACTTTGGTTTCGCGCACGCGCGGTGGGTCGTCAGCAGTGTATAAAGGGGCTGCTGTTTCTTGTTCTTTATCAGTTTCCGGCGAGTTAGTGTTCTGCGCTCTCACCTGAAGATGGCAGCCAGTTGGTCTGTTGAAATATCGTGTCTGGTTGACGACGGTATCCGGCTGCATACCCGAGATCAATATTATCATGCACTTAACATGAATAACACTTACTTACATCAATGTAAATTACAGCCTATACTCGCGATGAAAACAAATTGTGACGCGTCTCTTTTTCCAAGATGAGAAAAAGCATCGGCCAACTGCCAATGCGAATTCTCTACTTTTCATTCCCAAGGAACGCTACAGTGGTTAGAATAGTTCTTCTAAAAATAAAAGCTAAAATGGAAAAAAGAAATAGCTTTCATAGTCAGCGACCTCATAAACACTACAATGGCTACTCTCTACATCTATATGGGATACTCTGCAAATCACGTTTAAATGCCTGGCAGAGAGTTCATCGAACTACCTTTATACTATTCATCTCCTATTCCATTCTCGAATAGCGCGCGGGAAGAAAGAACACCTCATCCTCTCCGTTCGAGCTCTGATTTCTCGTATTTTATTCTGATGAACATTTCTACCCATTTAAGCGGGAGTCAACAATACATTTTCGCATTCGGAGGAGAATGTTGGCGATTGGAATTTCGTAAGTAGCCTACGGCGCAGCGCTAAACGCTGTTGTAATGATTCCCATCCCAGATCCTGTATCATTGCCGTGATGCTGTCTACCCTGTATCGTGACAATACAAAACGAGCTACCCTCCTTTAGACTCTTTCGATGTCCTCCGTCAAACACACCTGATAAGGATGCCACACTGGGCAGCAATACTCCAAAAAAGGACGGACCAGAGTAGTGTATGCAGTTTCTTTAGTACTTCTGTTGCATCTTTTAATAGTTCTGCCAATAAAACGAAGTCTCTGGTTCGTCTTTCGCATGACATTATCTATATGTTCTTTTCGGTTTAAGTCTGAAATAATAGTAATTCCTAGTTTTTGTGGAGTTTACGGCCTTCACTTTTGATTGATTTATCTTGTAAACAAAGTTTAACGGATTTCTTTTCGTACTCATGTGGACGACTTCACACTTCTCATTACTTAGTCAGTTGCCAATTTTTACACCATAGTGATATTTTATTTAGATCGTTCTGCAGTTGGTTTTGATTTTCAGTTGATTTTACTAGACGGTAAATGACGGCGTCATCTGTAAACAACCTAAGAGAGCTGCTTAGATTTTCTCCCAAATCGTTTATGTAAATAAGGGACAGCAGAGGACCAATAACACTACCCTGTGGAACGCCCGAAATCACCTCTGTTTTAGTCGATGCCTTGCCATCGATTACTACAAACTTTGTCGTCCCTGACAGGAAATCCCCTATCCAGTCGCAAATTTGGGACGATATACCATAACCAAGCTATTTGATTAAAAGCCGTTTGTGGGTAAGGTGTCAAAAGCCTTCTGGAAATAAAAAAAATACGGAATCAATTTGAGAACTCGCAAAACAAAGAAGCGAATCGTCACCAAATTCCCTTCGTCTTGACGGTCGGAATAAAACTGTATTTATATTAATTATAAACAAACGTACACCCTTCTTTATATACAGGTCAGTATCGTTGTGCAGCTTCAAGATCTACATCTACATCTATTCTCCGCAAGCAACCACATGATGTGTGGCGGTGAGGATTTTGTGTGCCATTCTCACATTTCCCTCCTATTCCAGTCGCGTATGGTTCCAGGGAATAGCGACTGCCAGTAAACCTCTCTTCCTCGTAATTAAGGAATCTACTGAAAGAAAAGCCGGCCGCGGTGGCCGAGGGGACTGAGGCGCTCCAGTCACGGTCTGCACGGCCACTACGGTCGGGGGTTCGAATCCCCCCTCGGGCATGGATATTTGTGCCGTCCTTAGTCTTAGCTAGTTTGTAAATAGTTTGTAAGTTAGAGGACTGATGACCCCGTAGTTAAGTCCCATAAGCTATACAAACATTTGAACATTTTTTACTGAAAGAAAAACGTCGTGATTTCTTTTTGCTGAAGGGTCAATTTAACACTAGAAGTACCAGACTTTTCCGTGCCCCTAGTAGTTCCATGTGGGTCATTTATGACCCATAGTAGGAAACTATAATTTTACTGGAATTTTGGTGGTGTTTTGGGTTTCACCATGTTGGTATTTCATTCAAGAAGACTCTTGGGTGCAAGAAAAATATAATTTTTCCTCTAACATGCATAGTTCACAGTCAAAAGTAAATTTTCGGGAGTAAATGCTGTTTTATTTAAATTTTACAGAAGAAATTGCACCGGCTATCATCTAGCATAATTAAAAAAGTAAATATACTAGTTTTACAACGATTGAAACAGACTCAAAACATGTAGTTTATACGACTAATAATGGCACTTTCAATTTTTTGTACTTGAAACATACGTTCGCTTTTTATTTCCCTTCTGTTGTTTGTAGGAATCGTGGATTTGAAAATGCCTTCTGTTTCCATATTGGCCAGCGTCACGGCCGAGTGCTTTGCAAGGGGAGGTTGGCTTCCTTCTGCAGTTTGTAGGGGGCAGCAAACTCATCTGTTACTCTGGACAATACATTCTCGCCTTGCCAACTTCTTAGATGTACATAACTTAGAAATTGTGTGAGCACTGATCATTGCACTGTCAAGAATGTTGTAAAAGACATGCACCCTCCGTCAGAGGGTGCCAGCTCGGACACTGTAATGTCTTGTCATTTGGTCAACTACATCGATCAAAATCATATGTTGAAATGTGTGTATAGTCTATGGGACTTAACTACGGGGTCATCAGTCCCTAAACTTACAAACTACTTATGAACTAGCTAAGACTAAGGACGTCACAAATATCCATGCCCGAGGGGGGATTCGAACCCCCGACCGTAGTGGCCGTGCAGACCGTGACTGGAGTGCCTCAGTCTCCTCGGCCACCGCGGCCGGCTACTACATCGACTGCACCATTGGTTTCATTATAAAACTTCATAGTTTCTAAGAGTTTCCTCTCAGTACTGTCATTGACCTGAAATCTAGTAGGCTTGTTACTTAGAATAAAGAGATCCATAAACCCAACACCGAAATAACAGAACAAAGAAAGATACATATTGGTCTTGCGCGCTTATTGGTTCAACAACTTTGGTAGAAGGATACATGCTTACGTTGTGCAATAGATAAACCATCGTCAAATGCTTCCAATTTTTTTCCATTCATTTGATGCATCTGAAATACCTTATCAGTAGGTTCCACTGTAACAAAATTGTTGTCCTCTGCGCTCGTCTGGCTACCCGATTTGTCGCTCGATTGCATCAGCGAAATGTAGATAGTAGAGAATCTCAGTATATCGAAGACTACATCGGCTGCTACCATAAATGCCTCAGCCCACTTGGCTTGACCAAAGACACAAGATATGCAGATAGGAAAGAGCGATGTACCTGACAGCTGTAGTGACTCAAAACTATTAGTAGTACCTCTGACAGAGGTGCGATTATTCTGTAGCTCCCCAATATCACTCCATAGGTCTGAAAGCCGCCAGTTGACAGAAAACCGAAAGCCGCGTTGATATAAGGCGTCGCCCGACGTACAGATTTTTAGTATTCACCTTATTTTTTACCTACAGTGTCGTAATATACTCCAACGTCTCGTTAATAACGTTCAGGCACGCCCAGAAATTATTTCATGACTAAAACCTGGTGTTACTGACGTCAAATTGTGTTAAACTGTGTGTGGGTCAAAAATGCCCTACATGGTACTACTGGTATAACAGATCAAATTTTCATACTACTACGTGGCCTAGGCGGAAGAAATTTTGCAGTTCTACAACTGCACAAATGATTAAAAGTCATGAGAGGGCTTGGTGATACGATGAATATGGAGAGGGGTAGGGCACTCGAAATACCCACATAGGTCAAAAATAACCCACGTGGTACTTCTAGTGTTAAGCAAGGCTTGGGAACACCGTACTCAAATCATTAACATCTCGTTGGCCGAACTACACGTGAGAGATGAAAAACGGGCGACGAATTTTACAGAATAATAGTACATGCGCAGAAAGCAAATTCACATGAAAGGATGAATTGGGAGTTGAGATTCAATTTCGTCCAAGAATGAGCTGTTCCAATAATACCACACACTCTGTTTTGAGTACAGGCAACAAACAAATAATAGTGCTGATCGCAGCTTCTCAAGAAGACAGATATATCAACGCGTAAATATGGTATTCAAATCGGAATCTACAAATCTGTCGGAATCGCGAAAAATGGTCGTCTCATGAGCTAGTTTCTAATAGTACTCTACAAGAGGATCCGTGCGAATAATTCGCACCGTTTGTGGAATGACAAAATGTCTGGAAAAAAAGGAAGTAAAGTTGAATGTTCACGCATAGCTTTCTTCAGAATCAATCAATGCAAGTGTTTAAAAGTGCAAATTAAAGAACTTGATCCGTTTAGTGTTGTTAGGTCAAAAAGAACTGCGTACCTTAATTAGAACTGAAGATATCGTAAAACAAACCGATTAAAATATTCAATGCAAGGACAGGAGGATATCGCGTTTGAATAAAAATAAAGGATGGAGAGACAAGTTAATGCTGATACTCGATGATAAATCTGCAAATGAATACTTTTCGTTTAAAGCAGAAATGAAGGAAATTGGTCGGATAGAACGGCTGAGCGACTGAATTAAGTTTACAGCAAGGACATCCCCATAAGAACTATACAGAAGGAAATCGTGTTTAAGTATAGAAAAAGAAAGGCGGGAGTTATGTAAATTCTGATACTTGATGACAAAATGTTCAAACGTTTGTTAAGCTTACGGGACTTAACTGTGGGGTCATCAGTCCCTAAACTTACAAACTACTTATAAACTACTGTATACTAAAGAGAACACAAACATCTATGCCCGAGGGAGGATGCGAACCTACGACGGGTAACTTGATGACAAATCTGTGGATGAATACCTTTAGTTTAAAATAAAAATGAAGGAAATTGGCCGGGTAGTTTGGTCTGGTCGACTAACTTTAGTTTTCGTACATTCTGTTAATATATATGAAAATCTAGAAAATTGAGCTCAGTATTTATTACCTGAATAAAAGTATAACAGTATTGGCTTCGTTGTACATACCTCTCATATCTCTCGATACACTCAAAACAGTATTGCTTTTTGAAGAAATGTTAAGTAACCCACCGCCGTCCACAGCAGGCATAATTCACGCCGCATTGGTGTAACACGTTACTTCCATCGACGCTGCCTGCTGAACAAGAAACAACAGACAGCATTTTAAAAGAGATTAGAAAGCTACAAAAGACCTTACAGTTGTTGATGCTGCGGGGTTTAAAAGCGACAAGGAAAGAGATGCAAGACAAATGAATAGAGCAGACGGGTGGGTAGTGAATAATTGACCGTGGCGGTGGGAATGCCGGACGTAGCTTCTGATCTGTCAGCGCGGTGGTGACAAAAACCCACCGTAAATTCTTCAGAACGCGAGGTGTCTGGAAGGCGTTTGAAGAGCTGTAAACGGACTGTGCTATCGGCGGCGTGTTTTAATGAATCTCCACAACACAACAGAGTAGCCGCAACATGTGATGCAATATTTGGCCGCCTAAAAGCCGCGAGCCATCCGAACAGCCTCTCGGCTGACGGCTAGTCGTGCTTCCAGGGGGTAGAAGCAGAAGGCTGCGTACGTCCACTCACGGTAAGAAGCTTTTCCATTCTCTTCTGTCGTGATTTGAGTGTCACAAGAGTATGTCCTTCAGAAAAGGTTTAATCCACTTAAAAAAGTGTTAAATATGTTAAAATTGTAAATGATATTACCCTTATTTGAAGTTTTACACTGTTATCCTTAAGTGATGTTAGATGACTCCATTCGAGATTGTTGTCTAAGTCTTAGACAGAAAAAAGTGGACTGATGTGTGTTGATTTGTTGGCTTGTCTAAGAAAGACAACATATCGCTGGTTCATCATAAACGTAGCCATCAAAACTTAAAATGAAACGTGTACAGCTTATTTCCTAAAATCAATACAGCCAACAAGTAAAAAAACATTGTTATTTTTCGTCTTTATTTCCTTATCATTTAAATGCACTTGTCGCTTCATATATTGAGTTTGAAAATACCCTCATGGTAAAAATGTTGCCATTTTGCTTTCAGCCATAGTGCCGCGAAATGTTTCACCTCCTGGGTTGATGCGAATCGTCTGCTGGCTAGGTGGTCCTTCAAGTGATGGGAAAGGTGAAGTCATTTAGACTCAAGTGTCAGCAAAAGTGTATTTACAGTGTGATGATCTTATTGGCTGTAAAGGTTGTCGCATCTTTAATCTTTTTCTCATTTAAAGAAGCACCTAGGAGGCTAAAGATTCGCCTCGGACCGAGAGGTGACTTGTCTACAATGTGTCTGAACATGCAAAGACAGAACTTTTACCTGGAAGGTGACAGGTGGTTAAACCGGTATGACGACTATGCCTAAAAATAACTTAATGTATGTGATATCAGTTGACTGTATTAAATGAAGTTTAGAAGTTTCACTGCAGGAATTGTAACCTTAGCTTCTTATCACCCCTTGTAGTTCTGAAACTGAACTTCAAATGGCTCTGTGTCCACTTTTACTAGTTAATATCCATTTGTAGATTTGGAGAAGGCTTTTGACAATGTTGATTGGGATAAACTCTTTCAAGTTCTGAAGCAAGCAGGAGTAAAATATAGGGAACGTAAGGTTATTTACAACTTGTACAAAAACCAGACAGCGGTTGTCAGAGTTGAAGGGCATCAAAGGGATGCAGTGGTTGGAAAGGATGTAAGACAGGGTTGTAGCCTTTCTACAATGTTATTCAATTTGTACATTGAGCAAGCTATAAAGGAAAGCAAGGAGAAATTTGGCGAAGGAATTAAAGTTCAGGGGGAAGAATTAAAAACATTGCGTTTTGCCGACGACATAGTAATTGTCAGATACAGCAATGGACCTGGAAGAGCAACTGAACGGAATGGACAGTGTGATGAAAGATGCATATAAGATGAACATTAACAAGAGCAAAACTAGGGTAATGGAGTGCAGTGTAAGAAAATCAGGTGATGCTGAAGGAATTAGAGTAGGTAACGAAGCAATAAAGAAGGTAGATGAGTTTTGTTACTTGGGCAGTAAAATAACAAATGATGGTCGCAGTACAGAGGATATAAAATGCAGAATGGCAATGGACAGAAAAGCGTTTTTGAAAAAGAGAAATTTGTTAACATCGAATATTGATTTAAGCCTAAGGAAGTCCTTTCTGAAGGCATTTGTATGGAGTGTTGCCTTGTATGGGAGTGAAACATGGACGATAAACAGTGCGGACAAGAAGAGGATTGAGGCTTTTGAAATGTGGTGCTATAGAAGAACGCTGAAGATTAGGTGGGTGGATCGCGTAACTAATGAGGAGGTAATGAACAGAATTGGGGAGAAAAGAAATTTCTGGCATATCTTGAGTAAAAGAAGGGATAGATTGGTAGAGCACATTCTTAGACATCAAGGAATTGTGAATTTAGCGTTGGAGGGAAGTGTGTGGGGTAAAAACCGCAGAGGAAGACCAAGAGATGGATACAGTAAGCAGATTCACACAGATGTAGGTTGCCGTTCTTATGTGGAGATGAAGATGCTTGCTCAGGATAGGGTATTGTGGAGAGCTGCATCAAACCAGTCTCCGGACTGAAGACCACAACAACAACATCCCTTTTATGTTCCATTTTTCTTCAAGTTGATACTGAAATGATACGTCTGGTGGGCGGGACAGGATCCGTTATTCCTAGCGGCCTCTCGCTGGATACGCCCTTGACTCAATGTAAGACGAAGATTGGCACTTTGTTGACATTAACCTGCTGTTCCACTTGATACCAGATAGAAGAGCCCTTCTTTACTTGCTGTATGAACATTATTATTTTTTTATTTGAAAAGGGGACGACATACGCGGAAATATTTAAGAGAAAGAGTGCTATGATATAAGCGTCGCTATAATATAAAACGCGAGAAGCTGCGATTAAGCTTACCATTGAAGCTATAGAGGCGGAGACGGCATTGCTGTTAAGCTTGAACTTTTGTTGGTGGCATCAGATGTCATTACTAATATATTGTCTCCGTGTTTGTCAGTGAAGAGTTTGTAAAGCAACTGTATTAGTGGCTGCAGTATATGCGACGCTATGGCGGAATGTAGTTGTCACACCAGCGCGCCGCCTCTGTTGCAATGCGCCAGAAGCGCCTATTCAACCGTGAAGAACGGCAACACAGCACACGCGAGCACGTAGCACTTAGGAACGAAAAATAAGAAAAATTAATGATGTGATACTAGCGCTTGGTGTAGATTTATGTGCATAAAAATATAACATCTGTGAAAGGCAAGGACAGAGCTTGCATTTACACTTTTTGTCTTATTGATACGTATAATCATTAGGCGAACTGAAGCAGTCTACGCCTCTCATTATTAAGACAAAACGGCTAATCAGAAAATAACGAAACTCCGTCTGTAAATAGAAAAAGGTTGGATCTTTAAACTGTACAAAGGAAAACTTTCTCCTAATTATGGTCTGATTTCTGTGCATCGTTGAAGTTGACATTCGCCGAAAAAAGCCAGAAAAAGCACGTTTTTTCTTAAATATTACTCCTTTTCAAATAAAATTTAATATTCATAAACCAAATGAAAGTAGATATTTCAACGATTCCGGCGAGGTTTAAAAATCGATGTTCGTCTTGCGATGTGACCAGAATATGAGTTCAAAGTCAGGGGTCAATCATTATGAAATGGACCGGTAGTATCGGTCATTACAACAAAACTTTTCGACATTTTTCAGTCAGAGATTTTCAACTATCGATAATACCTCACAGATATCGGTTTATAACAGTGATCAGTGACGAAATATATGGGCGGCCGCGGTGGCCGAGGGGACTGCGGCCACTACGGTCGGGGGTTCGAATCCCCCCTCGAGCATGGATATTTGTGCCGTCGTTAGTAGTAGCTAGTTCATAAGTAGTTTGTAAGTTTAGGGACTGATGACCCCGAAGTTAAGTCCCATAAGCTCTACAAACATTTAAAATATATGGCAGAAACAAACGAACAGTAAGGGACACGGGAGAAAAAAAAAATTGGTCAAATGCGGGAGAACCCGTGTAAAACGGGGGAGAGTTAGTCGCTCTATGCGCCGCAGAACTGCATCAATTTCTAAAAGAAATCGTCACCAGTGATTTGTAATGAAAAGGTCGCTCCTCTTCACGCCCGAAACCAAGCAGGCTCGTATTGAGTGGAAACAATCTGGTTTTCCAGTACTATAAACAAAATTAAAGTGACTGTTAGGAAAGCGCTTGTGACAGTGTTCTGGGATATGCGAGGTGTTTTATCGATGGACTTTGCTTAACATAGGACTACTGTGAATGCTGCAGCGTGCATTAACTTTGGCTAACTTGAGTTGTGCCTCTCGTGACAGACGCCACAACATTAATTCTGACAGTGTCAAACTTCACCGTGATATGCTCGTCCTCATGTTGCTGCTTCTGTTCCGAAGAAAATCGCCAAATTTGTGAGTGAGGTGCTCCGGCACCCACCATACAGCCCGCATACTCCGTTGGACTTTAATCCGTTTGATCTCATGAAGATATTCCGGGCGGACCCTCTCTCCGTGCCGTTGACGAGCGGCCGAGCGCATTGAGGCGCTATACTCTGATGCTCGAGGCCGTTCCCCGTCGGGGCATGGGTGTTTGTGCTATCTTTAGTATAAGTTAGTTTATAAGTAGTTCACTTCCAGAAGAATTAGTGGTTTCACCTGTTTTAGAATAAAATGTAGTCCCAGGAATAAAATGTTTAAGAAACTGAATAAAATTTATTAGAGCACAGACTTTCGGTCTCTTTTTTTCTCGCGTTTTACAACAGTTATTAATTATGACTGGTTGGAACAGAAAACTGTGAGGTATTTTTTTATTTTTCACCAGATATATCTTTCAAAACTGCCATCGTCAGTTGTCTTTCTGCAAAAACATATTTTCCGTAATTAATACGTAGACAAGTATTACATAAATGAAATTTACAAAATATCAGTTATGTGTGGTGCAGTATATACGATATTTAAATGCTGCACCCTGCTTTAACTGGCTTATTCGATTTTTATGTGTTGTTCTTTTAATCTTCTTTCAGCGACGAATTACAGTCAGTTGCCTACCAGTGCCTCAGAATACTGTACGTTTACAGTTTTCTCATGGAGAATCTATAAAAGTTAATAGAGATGGCATAATTTTATTTATTATTTCTGTATGTATGCTATTGTGTAGGGAGTTGGGGTTAAAAATTTATATTCGGAGAATATATAATTGTTTGACAGGGTTTTTCTTACTTAGTCTTTGGTTGACTTTAGCATTATACTACGATCTTTGATCAGTGATGACCTGCATTACATATATCTAGTGAAAAATAAATGTTGTTGTCGTCTTCAGTCCGGAGACTGGTTTGATGCAGCTCTCCACAATACCCTATCCTGAGCAAGCCTCTTCATCTCCACATAAGAACGGCAACCCACATCTGTCTGAATCTGCTTACTGTATCCATCTCTTGGTCTTCCTCTGCGATTTTTACCCCACACACTTCCCTCTAATGCTAAATTCACAATTCCTTGATGTCTAAGAATGTGTCCCACCAATCTATCCCTTCTTTTAGTCAAGGTATGCCAGAAATTTCTTTTCTCCCCAATTCTGTTCAGCACCTCCTCATTAGTTACGCGATCCACCCACCTAATCTTCAGCATTCTTCTGTAGCACCATATTTCAAAAGCCTCAATCCTCTTCCTGTCCGCACTGTTTATCGTCCATGTCTCACTCCCATACAAGGCAACACTCCATACAAATGCCTTCAGAAACGACTTCCTTAGGCTTAAATCAATATTCGATGTTAACAAATTTCTCTTTTTCAAGAACGCTTTTCTACCAATTGCCATTCTGCATTTTATATCCTCTGTACTGCGACAATCATTTGTTATTTTACTGCCCAAATAACAAAACTCATCTACCTCCTTTACTGCTTCGTTTCCCAATCTAATTCCTTCAGCATCACCTGATTTCCTTACACTGCACTCCATTACCCTAGTTTTGCTCTTGTTAATGTTCATCTTATATGCACCTTTCAGCACACTGTCCATTCCGTTCAATTGCTCTTCCAGGTCCTTTGCTGTACCTGACAGAATTACTATGTCGTCGGCAAAACGCAAAGTTTTTAATTATTCACCCTGAACTTCAATTCCTTCACCAAATTTCTCCTTGCTTTCCTTTATAGCTTGTTCAATGTACAAATTGAATAACATTGGAGAAAGGCTACAACCCTGTCTCACTCCCTTCCCAACCACTGCATCCCTTTCATGCCCTTCAACTCTGACAACCACTGTCTGGTTTTTGTACAAGTTGTAAATAACCTTACGCTCCCTATATTTTACTCCTGCTTGCTTCAGAACTTGAAAGAATTTATTCCAATCAACATTGTCAAAAGCCTTCTCCAAATCTACAAAAGCTAGAAATGTAGGTTTGCCTTTCCTTAATCTATCTTCTAGGATAAGCCGTAAAGTTAGTATTGCCTTCCGAGTTCCTACATTTCTCCTGAACCCAAACTGATCTTCCCCGAGGTCGGCTTCTACCCGTTTTTCCATCCTTCTGTATATAATTCGTGTTAATATTTTGCAACCCTGACTTATTAAACTGATGGTTCTGTAGTTTTCACACCTGTCTGCACCTGCTTTCTTTGGAATGGGGATTATAACATTTTTCTTAAAGTCTGAGGGTACTTCGCCTGTCTCATACATCTTACACACCAGGTGAAACAGGTTTGTCATGGCTGGTTCTCCCAGAGACTTCAGTAGCTCTGAGGGAATATCATCTACTCCAGGGGCCTTGTTTCGACTTAGGTCTTTCAGGGCTCTGTCAAATTCTTCTCTCAGTACAGTATCTCCTATTTCATCTTCATCTACATCCTCTTCCCTTCCTACAATATTGTCTCGAAGTTCCTTTCCTTTGTAGAGCCCCTCTATATACTCTCTCCACCTTTCAGCTTTCCCTTCTTTGCTGAGAACTGGTTTTCCATCCGTGTCCTTGCTATTCATAGAGCTGTTTTTCTTATCTCCAAATGTTTCTTTTATTTTCCTGTAGGCTGTATCTATTTTTCCCCTATTTATACATTCTTCTACATCCTTGCATTTGCCTTCTAGCCACTCCTGCTTAGCCATTTTGCACTTCCTGTCAATCTCATTTCTTAGTCGTCTGTACTCCATTTTGCCTGTTTCATTTACTGCATTTTTATATTTTCTCCTTTCATGAAAAATATATTACAGTGTTCTGGTCCAACCAATTATAATTATGCCAGTCTACGACAACTGTAACATTGTGAGCCCAAGTATAACAAGTTTAAACATTTATTAGTATTCATCATTTTTTCTTAAAATAAGCTTTGTATGAATTTGTATTGATCAACTTAACTACCACTACTGAACAGAGGAGAGCATAAAATTTTTAACTCTTTTCCCGACTGTTTTGAGTATCAACAACAGTTACTTTCGTTGAATTCGGTTCATCGAGCCATAGCAGCCACTAGTTTTTCACTTCAGTTTCTTTTTATTATAAAATTGTGGGTAAATATCACGAGCTTCTGTTATTTTTATCTATCGCTGTGAAACGTAATCCAAACAGTCAAACATTTCAAGAGATTTGTTCAGCACAAGGACGTCGCTAGCCAGTTTGTTAGGGGAGTGGCATGAAAGACAGGATGAGGATATCAATAAATTCTTGTACAATGGTTAAAGTAGCAAATTGTTTATTAACGGTTAATATCCCTAACAATTAAAACGAATGTTTAAACTATTTTCAAAGCCTTCCGTGTTTCTGGAAAGAAGATTTTCGTTTCTTTAAATATACCACAGTTTTATTTTGTTGGTTCTGTACTCTGCCATAAATGTGGCCAAAGTTAAATTCCACCTTTAAGTATGAGTAATCGTAAAATCGTGATTTTACAGGTTCCTATTTCATTTGCGCTGGGTGCAATTTAGATGAAGCGAATGCTGGAGTATTTTCCTCAACAAGACGCACAACGACAGAAGTGAAGTCAAAATACGTTACATATTATAAATGACCTTCTCCAAATTTCTGATGGATTTTCTGCTGGCGGTTTGCCACGATGTTGCTGACTTCCAACAACACGAGGCACCCTTTTTATGTCTTCAAGACCGAATTTTTCTGCATTGACTAAAGCTTCTTTCATAATCTCGTCCGTTACTTTTTCGCATTGTCACTGTGAGTTCTTAGCAACAGCAAAATTAATTTTGTTGCGATTCCTTGACTGTGTCTATAAGTTATGGTCTACAGAATATTAGCTACAGGTTCCAACAAAGCTGAATATTTGGCAATTAAAATTATGCTAACAATAAACGGAAAGCCAGAAGCAGCTGCATGGAGCTGAAAAGCGTAGTTTCGTTTTGAAACGTTTCCGTCATGTGATAATATTTCTAAGGCTTCCATTATAGAAGGAAAATTCTCCGTGAAAAGTCTGTCGTTTTTATGTTTTTCACTCCATCTCGTTTCACACAGAGATGAAATATTAGGTATAAGCTTCATACTGATGAATAACGTCTTTTATGGTTAGTATGGAGTTCCGAAACCCAAGAAGTTTGTTGAGATCATTGATGATTAGATTACGTTTGTGCTAAGAGCAGTGAAATAATAAAGCTTTGTTGTATTTTTTGCACAAGACTGCTTGAACATCCGTGACTTTACCGGCAATTGTCGAAGAGCGATCAGATCCCAAGCCAACGCATTTTTATGGCTGAAGATTTTCTTTTGACAAAAATTCGTCGATGGTCTGTGCAATGGATTTGGCATCATTTCTTCGACGTTGTTGAATTCTTCAGTGAAATACGGAATACCAACCGGTAACTGTTCACTTCCAGAAATATCAGCTGTTTTCATCTGCCAATATACTAGATGATTCAACCTTTGTCACATTCGATTTAATATTAGCCTGCAGAACATTCCCACATATGCCGATAATTTAATATTGGATATGGGCAGATCAGTAGCTTGCGTTTTCTTCCCTTGTTCAAAATGCTATTTCAGAACTACGACTCCTGCTTCAATCTTTTCCTTTTATAACCCTTCAATAAGTCCTTCAAGTAACCTCTAAGATCTGTGTCGTTAGTTCCACGAAATGTAGCACAAGAAATTCTGTATTTAATAATTTTCCTATTTTAACCTAAGGTTTTCTAAGAGTATTTGTGGATTTGCGCATTCACTGGCACACTTGAAACAAATGCCCGAGCTGCTTCCAAAGCCGCTTTGTGGAAGTGAGATTTTTACATGTTTTTAGCACTGCCCGTCTTCATGTTCAGATTTAAAGAATGGAGTTATAATAAAAGATTCCAATACGCCCCTGACACAACAAATTCAGATTTGGTGGAAACAATACACAATATTTACAGGAGGCTCCTTTTTTGTAACAGTACTATACAAGCCATGGTTAAGTCTCCAAGAATAATTGAGTTTCCGTTTTAAACACGTCGTTTCTTTCACGAAATCATAAGATATAGGAGTCCAACAATTATCAAGCATTTTTATCTTCAGATGGGTTGATATGACTGACGCTCGATTGACATATCAACCAAAGTAATTCCTTCCACGGGAGTAGCCGAGCGGTCTGGAGCGCTAGTTACGGATCGCGCGGTCTCCCGCGTCGACGGTTCGAATCCTCCGTCGGGCATGGATCTGTGTGTTGTCCTTAAAGGTAAAGCAGTCAACAATCCGAACATTGGTTTGAACACCACAGTGCTTTACTAGGCATGGTCCTGTTTGGAGGTGGTATGCCGTTGCCTTCCTCCGACCTTCGAACTGACTTACCCAGCCAGTTATAGGGGGACCTCCAGTTTAACGTGGGTTCCGAACCACGGTGCTTCTCGGTATTTTTCACATGGGCAATATTGCCAGTAGTGAAAGAAGTGAAAAGTGACAGATAAAAATCCTAGGACCTGGCGGGGATCGGACCCACGACCTTCGGATTTGTAGTCTTGCACTCTACCACTGTGCAATCGAGGCGCACTGTGTTGTCCTTAGGTTAGTTTAAAAAATATCATATGTTTGTAGAGCTTATGGGACTTAACTACGGGGTCATCAGTCCCTAAACTTACAAACTACTTATGAACTAGCTAATACTAAGGATGGCACAAATATCCATGCCCGAGGGGGAATTCAAACCCCCGACCGTAGTGGCCGTGCAGACCGTGACTGAAGTGCCTCAGTCTCCTTGGCCACTGCGGCCGGCAGGTTAGTTTAACTTAGTTTAAGTAGTTTGTAAGTCTAGGGACTGATGACCAACGTACTTTGGTCCCATATAATAATAAACATTCGAACATTTTGAACAAAATCGGCATCTGGGTTCATCTTCAAATCTGTAAGACAAATATTTATATTACACAACGGCGCTGAGTAACATAGGAAAAATACGTAAGGCTAATTCTTTTGTGAACTTTGGACATTCTATTGAATAGTAACTCGCTATTAGATTGTGGGGAAATTGAAAAGTCAACAATTTCCAAAGTTCAAATGTTTGTAAATGTAAGGGACCTAACTACGTTGGTCATTAGTCCCTAAGCTTACGAACTGCTTAAACTAATTGAAAGTAACTGACACTAAGGACAACTCAAACACCCATGACCCGAGGACTCGAATCCCCGACGGCGAGCAACCGCGCGCTCCGCAGCAAGGCGCATTAGAAAGCTAGACAATCCATCGCAGCTTTCCAAAGCCCCCCCCCCAAGACTCCACGGAAAACACACTTTGGGAGTGCTGTGTTTTGACGACAAGATGGCACTGTCATAATCATTTTGAGGCTTTTGTGATAGCTTCTTAGATTGAGAATATCCTGCGGGGAAGTCAGGTTTTTCTTGTCCTTCATCCTGCTGATCGCCTTCTTTAACCGGCTCCTCGCTGCCAATATTTCTATCTTCTGTCCTTCCTTTTTGTTTAAACTTACTGCAAATTTAAAATAGAAAACGCATACTATAATACTGAAATATTATTTACCTAGTGATGAATTTTTTTACTTTGCTTACCATATGAACGTTTTCATGGAGAATGTTTTTGAAAATTTCCTTGTAAGCCTAAATCTTTGTACTTAATTTTTTTAACACAATCTTTTTTGGATAAAAATAGTCATTAGTCCCTAGACTTACAAACTATTTAAACTAACTTATATTAACAAGGACACACAAACACATGCCCGAGGGAGGACTCGAACCTCCGACGCGGAACAGTCGTGTACTCTGCAGCAAGCGTCATTAGAACGCACGGCCGTTTCCGCGCGGAATTATTATCTCCTCTTGCATCTTTGTTCATAATGAAATGAAGCCCCTGGATTGTGTTGCGCCAGTTGCCAAGCCAAATTAACGAAGGCGTTAAGTGTTTGGGACATCAATCTTGTAAATCCATATGGTCATCTGTAAGTTGCATGTTCCCGCGTAAGAACAACTTCTGCAGTATTTAATTACGCGCCAGTAAACATATTATCAATGTTACTTATAAAAAGTATTACAATAAACACTAGTTTTTGAAATATTTTTTTTATTTCTTATATTCCAGTTTTAAAGAATATTCATAGCTAATGTAGAAAATATTTCCGTGTGTTGTCTCACTGTTTCAGCATGTCATTCTCCATCAGTTCTTGGGAGTCCACCACAAATCACAGATTTAGAGTTCCAAGCTGTGCTCAGCTGCAAGTCGCTGTCTCTATTAAGAGTATCGTTAGCTTTTTGATTTCAATCGCCTCTGTAAAAGAGGCGATTGAGATCAAAATAGCTTGGAACCCGGCGATCGGAAGGTTAAAGCGGACGCGGCAGGCACGCGACCAAAACATTGCGTTTTATAGTCATGTCGCGGAGCACCAGTGACGTCACAGCCAGCAGTGCAGCTACATAAGGACGACAACAGCAATCACTCGACAGTCAACCACTTGACAATGACCGAGGAGATCTCGGCCGAAACGTCGTGAATAGTAAACTACATGGCGCGGTTGGAAACCCGAGAAAATTTTATCTACAGCTTGTTGTTTTTAAACCTCCAATTTGTCTCCATGTCAAACATTAAATTCTTGTATTTAAACTCCACATTATTGTCATTATGTCACCATTTTATTTTACAAATTGTCGGCCGAAGAGCGATGTAATATGCGGCTGCTACCTGCCCCATGTGGGGCTTTAAAATAATAAAAGGAAAAAGAATTTTTTTATTTGCCCAGTTTCAAAGCTTGTGGCTTGGGGGGGGGTGGTGGGCTGAGTGCATTTCTTAGATACTGATCCGGTATCTGGTAAAGTAGAGGTGCAAAATATACACACATGGGCAGGGGCTAGTAGGCATGGGGTAGTGGCGGGGAAGGGGGGGGGGGGAGCTATTGAGTTCTCTGATTGAACATAGTGTAACTGTGTAATCTGATACCCATAAGAGTGAGAGGACCCTCCCCTCCCAACCCATTGACACATTGCTAGAGACCTTGGATCAGCAATCACAGAGTGATCTCTCCATGGATCAATGACCAAGTTTAAGGTCCCATTCGCATCAACAGTGCATTGTTACTTAGAGTGTTTCAATGGGAACAAAAATATTCTTAAACACACTATGTGAAAAATATTATCTGGACATGTAACTGAAAATGATTTACAAGTGCTGGTATCCTACATCGGTAATGCTGGAATTCAATATGGTGTTGGCCCACCACTAGCCTTGATGACAGCTTCCACCCTCGCAGCCATACGTTCAATAACGTGCTCGAAGGTTACTTGTAGAATGGCATGCCATTCTACATTGAGTGCTGCACTGAGGAGAGGTATCGATATAGGTTGGTGAGGCCTGGCACGAAGTAGGCATTCCAGAACATTCCAAAAGTTACATAAAAGTTTTCTGGGTGTTGTACCGCGTCATGATTTAAGAAGGCTATTACTTAAATAACCGACGCTTCGGCCAACGTTACAGTGGCCTTCATCTGGGTATACTTTTATGTCATCTGACACTGGCCGCGGAAGCCTATGTAATTATATTCCAAAGGTGTTCTGTAGGATTCACGTCAGGACTCTATGGAGGCCAGTCCCTTACACTGAGACGTAAGTAGGCGCTTAAAACATCAATGTAGGTCTGTTCTGTGTTAGTGCCACGCAAAACAACAAGGTGTAAGCGCATTGCATGAAAAACACGACCACATCATGACATCACCGCCTTCGAAATTTACTGTTGGCACTACACACGCTGGCACATGACATTCACTGGGCATTCGTCATACCCACACCCTGTCATCGGATCGCCACATCGTGTATCGTGATTTATCACTCCATACAACGTTTTCCCATTATTCAATCGTCCAATTTTTACGCGACTTACAACAAACGAAGCGTCATTTGGCATTGACCTGCGTGATGTGTGGCTTATGGGTAACCATTCGACCACGAAATTCAACTTATCTCACCTCCCGCCTGTCGTACTTGGCGTGAATTCTGGTGCAGTTTCGAATTCCATTGTGATGGTCTGTATATGAAAATGAGCGTATGGCTTTCTTGGCCGGGAGATCCCTTGCGGGAGTGTTCGGCCGCGAGAGTGTAAGTCTTTCTATTTGACGCCGCGTGAGCGACTTACGTGGCAATGATGATGAGATGATTAGGACAAAACACAATACCTAGTCCGCTGCCGGAATCGAATCCGGGCCTCCTGCGTGGTAGTCAGCGACGTTACCGCTGAGCTACGGAGGCGGACATGGTCTGGATAGATGTCGGCCTATTACACTGTACGACCCTCTTCAACTGTCAGCAGTTTCTGTCAGTCAATAGACGAGGTCAGCTGTTGACTTTCTTCCTGTACATGTGTCTTCATGTACCCACTTCTGCATCACATCAAAAACAATGGACCTCGTGATGTTTAGGAGTGGAAATCTCGCATGGAGACTTATGACACAAGTGACACCCAATGAAATGACCCTTCGAAGCCTGTGAGTTTCACGGAGCACCACAGCCTACTCTCTCATGACATCTAATGACTACTGAGGTCGCTGATACGTAGTACCTGGTAGTATAGTAGGTGGCAGCACAATGCACCTACTATGAAAAACATGCGTTCGTTGGATCATATAGTGAACTATCTGAAAACCCGGCGTTGCCCGGGTATTTATTTATTTATTTCTGCCATTTCTCAGATATATATTCATTTGTATAAAGGCTGTATATCTGTAAAATCTCTTGGGAATACAATTAGTGGTAAAGAACTAATAGATTAGAACTTGGTGCGTGATGGGGCGGTTTTCCATGAACGTTACTGTTTATGTGCTCGTATCTCATGAACTACGTATCGTGCTTTGATACAATTTAGAAGTTACACTCAAGTATATGCATGCTTACTGTCGGTAAAATTTCCTGTCGTTACAATTTGTAGTGTTCAAATTATAAATTGTAACATCATACCGAGAGCCGTAGTTTTACTCCATAAACAGCGGAAAAGTAGTAAGCGAGAAACTTTTTTCCTTTCATTATTTTACTATGGTTGCCAGCGAGGAAAAGTTTAATAAAGGTTTGAAATTATGTTTAAAGTTTGTTGCAAGTCGCTAAGTAATACAGTGTATTTCGAAAGTCTCGCCGGATTATATGGCCTTTTTTGCGATTTCTATTGGTTATGAACCATTGGTTTTGAACCATGTGTCGTATGTGATTCTTAACCATGCATCAATTGTTACCTCACGGTAAGGAATGTGTGTACCATATTTGGTTGAAATGGGTCCAATGGTTTAGGAGAAAATGAGCAGCATTGTCGCAAAATGCAGCAGTTTTTCGCACATCTCATTGTTTATGACGTTATATCTCGTGAACTATATACCGTATGTGATTCTTACACTTACGACGACCGTCCTCATGGATTGAAGCTTACGTGTACAAAATTTCAGAAAGATTGGAACAAAACTGTAGATTTGTTTTGTGTCCCAGCCTAGTCGCCGCTTTTGTGTCTCGTTTCCGTCGTAGGAGTCGGTGGCCGAGTAGGAAGACCGACACAGGAATAAAAGTAGCACGCTTGTGCAGGTACGGAGGTGAGCAGGCAGTGGGACAGCAGAAACTAGAAACACTAGAGCAAATTAGAACGAGATATATATTGCACAGAATTTATACAATACTTAACTTTTACATAGCTCAGTACTGCAGAATGCTGATACATAGTTGAGCTAGAGGCCTGCCTAGTGCCTATCCGATAGCCAAGTCTTCACTGGTGCCTATCTGATTGCGAAGTGTTAAATGGTTCCTATCTCAGTCCCAAGTGAACGATGTCGTCAGTGGTGGCCACGAGCGGAGTTGTAGCAGAGGGCGCTCGTGGCTGACGTCGTAAGAACGCCGCGCCGCGCTGTGAGTGCATGGCGGCGCGCGGCGAAAGTAGGGGGCGTGCACTTTAGACTTGTGCGACACCACAATTTGTATGCAACACGTACAAGCATACGGATACTCTGCTTTATATATTAAAAGATTGTCCATTACTCCACCCTGTTTAAAACCCTTCTGAATTAATTAGACGTTCAAAGGCGTTCCATCAATAGGAGTTCTGTTTTTAAATGAATCGTGGGTGGGTGTTTAATGAGTGCAAACCGGATCACTACAGTGAGTAATCTAGAGCTCTTTTGTTGATTGTGGTGATGATGTTGACTCTGCCCCGACCTAGCGGCTACCTGGACGCGACTGGCCAGATGGAGAGCGTCCAGAGCGACTGGCTGTGGCCGCTGAGCGCGGTGCAGCGCGGCCTGCGGCTACTGGGTCTCTGGTCTCCGCTGCAGTCGCGACGGCCTCCCCAGCTGGCGGCCATCGCCTGCGTGTTCGTCGCCCACACCTTCCTGCTGCTCACCAACAACGCCAGCCTCCTCATGGACACGCCGTCAGACCTGCCGCAGCTCTCCTTCACTGCCTACAACTCGCTCACTGTCATCGGTCTCACAGCCAAGGTCAGTTACTGTCACTGAACGACCAAGCTATACGTGAGAAGCGGATGACAGAGCAATCAAGCGAAGTACCACAACGAAATAGAAAAAAGTCTAAGCCTGGAACTCGAAGCCCTCACTGACTATTACAGGGGAAATCAACTTCGACCAAACCCTATCAAAACGCAAGTGTGTCTGTTTCATTTCAATAACAGGGAGGCTAGAAAGAAATTACACATAGTTTGGGACAGAGTCCAACTGGAGAACTGCTCCAACCTTACCTATATGGGCATCACCCTCGACAGAACATTAACATATAAAAATCATATCGAGAAAACAAAGGCCAAACTCCAAACACGAAATGAAATACTCAACAAGCTAACATCTGCAAAGTGGGGTGCAAAACCAAACGTTCTACGTACCACAGCACTCGCCACCTGTTTTTCTGTGGCTGAGTATGGATGTCCAGTCTGGGGAAGATCTGTTTATGCAAAGGAAATAGACAAGGTCCTTAATGATTCCTGTAGGAAGATAACGGGCTGCTTGAGACCTAACATATAAATATCATATCGAGAAAACAAAGGCCAAACTCCAAACACGAAATGAAATACTCAACAAGCTAACACCTGCAAAGTGGGGTGCAAAACCAAACGTTCTACGTACCACAGCACTCGCCACCTGTTTTTCTGTGGCTGAGTATGGATGTCCAGTCTGGGGAAGATCTGTTTATGCAAAGGAAATAGACAAGGTCCTTAATGATTCCTGTAGGAAGATAACGGGCTGCTTGAGACCTACCAAAGTGGATCATTTGTATTCACTGGCTGGTTTGTTCCGCCTCACATTAGAAGATCTTTTTTTTTTTCTCATATAGCTTATGGGACTTAACTACGGGGTCATCAGTCCCTAAACTTACAAACTACTTATGAACTACCTTATACTAAGGACGGGACAAGTATCCATGCCCGAGGGGGGATTCGAACCCCCGACCGTAGTGGCCGTGCAGACCGTGACTGGAGCGCCTCAGTCCCCTCGGCCACCGCGGCCGACATTAGAAGATCGATCCTCAGCTCTAAAGAACGGTTACACAACTCAATGATCCGAGGCACCCACTATTTAATCACCAGCCTGTACTTAGACGACTGAAATCTAGGGAAAGTTTCATAAACGCAACTCAGCCATCTGCGGAGTCCATAGAATCACACTGGAAACAGAAGTATCCGGACGCACTCAGTCATGAGGAAGCTCTTCCCCCTGGCTCTCACCTAGATTGGCAACATTGACTCCGCACGGGCATGGGCCGATGCAACAACTAATGTACAACGACACAGATAGATGTAAATGCGAGGAGATACAAACAATGGAGCATCTCCTGAGGTGTCCGTTGGTGAATACGTGCGGAGAATGCCCTCAGGAATATCTTATGAGATATAACGAGACCGCTGCTCTATATACCGAATTCTGGATGAGCAAGATATGAATTTTATCGTGTGTTTGTTTTAGATGTGCTTCTCTTTAAATTTTGATGACGTATGTCCCAACTGACGGATATGTTTTTAATATATACACTCCTGTATCTACTAATTTAAGTATGATTGTACTTAATTATCAATGTGTAGTTCGTTACACGATTATATATATACTGTTATGCGCACATCACTCAAAAGCAAAATAGGGTCCTGAAATAGGCCTGAAGGGACAAAAGTCACGATGTTCCTCCCAATAGTGTTCTCTCCTTCACTGCCTACAACTCGCTCACTGTCATCGGAAATCCGGGCAATCTTAAAGGGTGTGATTGTTTGTAGTAGGGAGCTTCAGTGTTAGGCGGATAGTGGGGCCCCTTAGGGATTTGGCCAGTAAGGAGGGGAAGAAAACCAATGTGGACTTTGTAGTGCATACTGGGGGGAGTCGTACCAGATGTGGAACGGGTCCTTCCGGATGCAATCAAGGGGAAAGGGTGCAGCCACCTGCGGGTGGTTGCTCATTTAGGTACCAATGACGTGTGTCGCTTTGGGTCGGAAGAGATTCTTTCCGGATTTGAGCGGCTATCTGAGGTGGTAAAGATTGCCAGTCTTGCCTGCGAGATGAAGGCAAGGCTGACCATCCGCAGCATCGTCGACAGAACCGACTGCGGTCCTCTGGTACAGAGCCGAGTGGAGGGTCTGAATCAGAGGCTCAGACGGTTCTGTGACCGTGTAGGCTGCAGATTCCTCGACTTGGGCGAAAGAGTGGTGGGTTTACTGGTTTCGCTAAATAGGTCAGGAATCCACTACACGCAGTCAGCGGCTACACGGGTAACGGGGGCTGTGTGGCGTTGACACGGCGGTGTTTTAGGATAGAGGGCTTCGGGGGAAAAATGCGCAGTCTCAAACCGTGCAGGTGGATCACAGGAGAAATTTGATCTAGGGAATATTGGTATAACAGATATAAATTGTCATAGCTGTGTCGGGAAAGTACCAGGATTCCAAGTGTTAATAGTAAACACCGAAACACAAATCGTCAAAGGTGGTTCGATGAATCCTCTGTCAGGCACTTAAATGTGATTTGCAATGTATCCCATGTAGAAGTAGATCGGTTTCACAGCCAAGGTCAGTCACTGTTACTCGCACGCGACTCAAATGCTAAATAGTGCTCTGCAATAGACGGAGAGCAAAAAAATGTTCAAATGTTTGTAAAGCTATCGGACCAAACTGCGTGGTCATCAGTTCGTAGCTTACAAACTACTTAAACCTAGGTAAACTAACCTAAGGACAAACACACACACCCATGCCCCAGGGAGGACTCGAACCTCCACGGCGAGTAACCGCGCACTCCGCAGTGAGACGCTTTAGACAGCTCGGCCAATCCACCGCGGCTAGACGGAGAGCGATGATGATAAATAATCTATGCTCATTAAGATTGTGATGGACCCTTTCGGCGAAGGACCCTTGTGGATAATAAGGAGGAGTCGTTACTTGCTTGACAGCATTCTGAATGCAAAGGATTTAAAAGAGGCCGCAAGAAACGCAGAGGCATTATCACAAACAATTTGCTTAGGGTGACCAAAAGAGAAAAAAACGTTCTTTAGAACTTTTCGTTCTTTTAAATAATGTTAAGTATTTTATTTCACAAATGTTTTGATTTCATATTTCTCTCTTTTCCATTTCTTAATTCATTTCGTTTCGACGTATTTCATTGGAAACTACTTAAACATGGGTATGTGCCATCACAATGAAGTGTTTCAGGCGACATATTAGTTAAAGGCCGGCCGCGGTGGCCGAGGAGACTGAGGCGCTCCAGTCACGGTCTGTACGGCCACTACGGTCGGGGGTTCGAATCCCCCCTCGGGCATGGATATTTGTGCCGTCCTAGTTCGTAAGTAGTTCATAAGTAGTTTGTAAGTTTAGGGACTGATGACCCCGTAGTTAAGTCCCATAGACTTTATAAACATTTGAACATTTGATTAGTTAAAGATTCGGCGTTTCTTTCTCCAAATTTGTTATATACATAGAGTGTATATACATATGATGCCGTTGTTCAAAACTTACAGTAGCCACCGGAAACTATAATTTATCCTAAAGTTCCCTGCAAGAATTCTGAACCATGCTGTCTCCTTTGGCGTTCATATTAGAAACTGTTACCGGCGAAGAATTTTGTTCATAAACTCACCTTTCGATTACATACATTATTTACTTACCTGAAACAATCAGGCTCAATACACCACGCGATTTTATAACCAAGGCCGTCCACTCATTCCGTTTCCTGGCCGTCTGGTTCCAGTTCTTCTAGGCTTCAATTTGTTATGATCTTCTTGTATCATACTAATCCATCCTGTGACGCCCCCCCCCCCAACGGTCTTCTTCCTTCTGATATCATCTCCATGCCCATCCTAAGCCAGCGTTCTTGGTTCATCCGAACGACATGTTCTGTCCATCCTAAACTTATCATTAACCCAACAATTTTTGTTCGCTTTAACTTGTCCTAACTCCATACGGACCCTTCTCATCAATTCTCCTGTTGTGTTGTCTTGCACTGGTCCAGATATTTTCCTCGAGCATCTCGTCTCAGACGCTACGACCCTGTTTAACTCCTACTTGAGTTCCAGATGTGACACCTACACAAAATAACATCAATTATTAATATTTCGTCCAATCTTAATTTGAATGCTCATGACAAGCTCTGCGAAGTCAAAATGTTGAGTGAGTGTAAGCCTCTACTGTCCGCTTATATTCTTGCATTTACGAGGCGCGTCCAGAAAGTACGTTCCGTTCGGTAATAAAATGAAATTGTACACAGATACATAAGAAATTTTCATTGCACAAAATTCTACAACTCTAAAATTACTTTTCCACATAACTGCCGAAATTTTGCAGGCATTTGTCATAGCGTGGCACCATGTTTTGTATACCTTCTTCATAGAAATCTGCCTCCTGTGTCTTCAGCCAGTTAGAAACAGTTTCTTTCAGCTCGTCTTCATTGGTCCATAGCGAGAGCTCTAATTGTAAACCTACGGCTTTCCTGGATCTTGTCATCAATCGCGTGAACCAATTCTTCTGTAACCAAAGGTGGACGCCCACTTCGTTCTTCATCGTGCACATCACTACGCCCGCCATTGAACTGTCGGACCCATCTTCTCACCATCGAATCACTCATCGCATTTGGTCCGTAAACCTCGCAAATTTGCCGATAAATTTCACTTGGTTTCACTTTCCTCGCATTCAGAAACCGAATCACCGACCTGATTTCACAGGCGGCGGGATTTTCAATCAGCGCCGACAATTCAAACAAGCACAACAAAGCGTACGTAACTGACAGCGATCTCCAAATGGCGTACATTCTTCTCCTTGATACACATCGTCTACAGCGCATGTGCGGAACTGCAATCGCAGCGCTGCAGCGGAGATAAATTGAAACGGAACTTACTTTCTGGACGCGCCTCATATTTTCGTTTCACTCGATGAAATTTCTGGCAGTATACTTCCAAGATATTTAAGTCCTTCCACACTCTTGTAGATATTGATATAAACTGTTAATTCTTGGACTTATGGACGCTGGGCTCTTCCAATTATTACCTCTCATTACGTCCCATATATGTTTGATGTATATATAGCTGTAGGCTTTTACGGCGTGAACTGCTGATGAAGGTCTCTCGGGTCTCCAGCGTCGATACATCGCGACATTTCGGGAAGTGACATAGGGAGACCATCATAATAAAATAAGAGAAATCAGTTCGAAAACAGAAAGAGTTATATGTTCCTTTTTCCTGAGAGCTATTAGAGAGTAGAACTATTGCGAAATATCGTAAACGTTGTGAGGATACAGGGTTTTAGGTTAGTAACCTCTTTGGTACGTTTTGGTCGAACGATAGTTATCGTTGGTGTGCAGCGAGAGCTGCTGGCAACAATGCTTAGGTTGGAATGTTCTTTGTCTGTTGACCAGGGTGCGGCAGTCTCCCGCCGACCGCAGAGCGAGGCGGTAGCATGTCGGCAGTGAGTTCGTAACCTGCGTTTAGTGGTGGCTAAAGTTTTTGCCATTCCGTCGTATCCCATACGGGTTGCAGTTGCATATTGAAATGTTTCAGTGTGGACTTGTAGACATTCATCGTAGTGGCACGCGGTTATTTAATCAGTGTATTTAAAGGAAAGAGTTTTCAACATTTGTCGTTCCATAATAAAGGAAGTTAACAAAGTTTACTGTTATGGATCAACCTAGTAATTATCCGCATCCCATACCGTCAAATCATGGGAACAATTATTAAATGATTAAGCATAAAATAGAATGTAACGGCAACTTCGCCCATCGAGGATGAGGTGGACGAAGCAGAGGCGTTACAAAGTGGTTCGATGAACCCTCTGCCATGCACTTCAATGTGACTTGCAGAGTATCCATGTATATGTAGATGTGTCATACTACCCATCTTCAAGCGAAGTGACGAGATCTATGTATGCACATGTCTGTGAACCGTGTAGGAGGTTGTGTATGGTACGAGTGTCTAGTACTTACTATAGGTATCCATTTGACCTTCACATATAATGTTTTGGTATTAAGTGTACCGCACAGTAGTGAGTAATGTAGCTGCGCTGTGCAGGTGGTGTCGTTCTCACTGGAGGGCGAGCGCTTGTCGCAGATGCTGCAGCTGCTGGCGGAAGCTCGGCAACGCTTCCCTGACGAGGAAGGCCGGCGCGACCATCACCACCGCATCGCCTGCAAGCTGCACCGTATCCTGCAGGTGAGACACTCTGCTCCATTACAGCGCTTTCAGCACGTGGGCTGGTATGCAGCTGAGAAGAAAACTTGCATCTCTAAATTACGTCTGAATCCTACATCTTACTGACTGCTTGCTCGTACCATCTAGAGACAAGGCCTCACAACAGTCCGAGTCACGTCACAGCGTGTAGGCCGCATTCGCTAGCTGACTGACTGGCCGCTATGAGGCAGTGGGCTGTGCCAGCACATGATAATAATGGCGAACCTGCCGATGACAGCGCTACTAACGCAGAGTTATTAAACATAGCTTTTAGAAACTCATTCACCAAAGAAGACGAAACCAATATTCCAGATTTCGAATTACGAACAGATGCCGTAATGAGTAATTTAGAAGTAGATATCATCGGAGTAGTGCAGCAACTAAAATCACTTAACAAGAACAAGTCTTCTGGTCCGTATTGTATACTCATTAGATTTCTATCTGATTATGCTGAAGCGATAGCTCCTTACTTAACAGCCATATCCAACCGCTCTCTCATAGAAGGATCTGTACCAAAAGATTGGGAATTTGCACAGGTCACACCTATATTCAAGAAAGGCAGTAGGAGTAACCCACTAAACTACAGGCCTATTTCATTGACGTCAATTTGCAGCATGGTTTTGGAACATATCCTGTATTCAAATGTACAGAACGATCTATTGACCCAAGGTCAACACGGAGTTAGAAAATATCATTCATGCGAAACACAACTAGCTCTTTATTCACACGAAGTGGTGGGTGCTATCGACAAGGGTTCGCAAATCGATTCCGTATTTTTTTTATTTCCAGAAAGCTTTTTGACACCGTACCTCACAAACTGCTTTTAATCAAATTGCGTGGTTATGGTATATCGCCCCAAATTTGCGATTGGATAGGTGATTTCTTGTCAGAGAGCACACAGTTCGTAGTAATCGATGGTAAGGCATCGACTAAAACAGAGGTGATATCGGGCGTTCCACAGGAAATTGTTATTGGTCCTCTGCTGTTCCTTATTTACGTAAACGATTTAGGGGAAAATCTAAGTAGCTCTCTTAGGTTGTTTGCAGATGACGCCGTCATTTACCGTCTAGTAAAATCATCTGAAGATCAAAACCAACTGCAGAACGATCTGAATAAAATATCACTATGGTGTAAAAATTGTCAACGGACTAAATAATGAGAAGTGTGAAGTCGTCCACATGACTAGGAAAAGAAATCCGTTAAACTTTGTTTACAAGATAAATCAATGAAAAGTGATGACCGTAAATTCCACAAAATACCTAGGAATAGCTATTACTTCAGACTTAAATTGGAAATATAATATCGTGGGAAAGGAGAACCAGAGGCTGCGTTTTATTGGCAGAACCCTTAAAACATGCAACAGAACTACAAAAGAAACTGCATACACTACGCTTGTGCGTCCATTTTTGGAGTATTGCAGCCCAGTGTGGGTGCAGGTGGGTTTGACGGAGGACATCGAAAGAGTCCAAAGAAGGACAGCTCGTTTTGTATTGTCACGATACAGGGGAGACAGCGTTACGGAAATGATACAGGATCTGGGATGGGAATCATTACAATAACGGTGCTTATCGCTGCGGCGTGGGCTACTTGAGAACTCCAATCGCCAACATTCTCCTCCGAATGCGAAAATATATTGTTGACTCCCACTTACATAGGTAGAAATAATCATCAGAATAAAATACGAGAAATCACAGCTTGAACAGAGAGATTCAGGTGTTCTATCTGGAATGGGAGATAAATAGTATAATTGCGGTTCGATGAACCCTCTGCCAGGCACTTAAATGTGATTTGCAGAATATCCCATGTAGATGTAGATAGAACACAAGGTCTCACAACTGGCCAGCTGACTGGCTGACCGCTGGGGCACGCTCACCGCCTCGAAGCGGCTGGCCAATCAGCTTGTGTTCGCGGCCTCTTGAGTGATGTAGGCACGCAAGTTGTGTGGCCTTGTCTTCGTGGTATTGGCTGTGCCCCAGCGGCCAGCCAGTCACCTAGCGATTTCGGCCTTCTCGCTGTGAGGCCTTGTCTAGACGGCGTTGCTCATACTCTCTCGAGGAGGCACGTGTATTGTTTGAGTATGAATCAATGCTCGAAGCGGGCGGGCCGTGCTCGGCGGAGGACAGAGACCGCGCCACTCTCCAGCTCTGTGTGTCTGATTCTGATGTATTCCCGCCAGCCAAAGCAACTTATAAGCCCCCCGCTTGTATTTTAGATAATATTTTTAATTATCTTGGGATATTACTATTCACAAGACGAACGGAAAAACTAGTAGAATCTGTCCTTGGGGATGATTAGTACGGATTTAGGAGAAATGTAGGAATGCCTGAGGATGTACTCACATTATGGCTTATCTTAGAAGATTGATTATGGAAAGACAATTCTACGTTTCTAGGATTTGTAGCTCCAAAGAAAGCTTTTGACAGTGTTGACTGGAGTACATTCATTCAAATTCTGACGGTATCAGGGGTAAAATATAGGGAACGAAGAGTTATATTCAACTTCTATGAAAAACCAGACGGCAGTTATTAGAGTCGAAGGGCATGTGAGGGACACAGTAGTTGGGAAGGGAGTAAGATAGGGTTATAGCCTTTCCCCAGCGTTGTTAAATCTTTACATTGAGCAAACTGTGAAGGAATGCAAGTAGAAATTTGGAGAATGAATTAAAACTCAAGAAAATGAGTTAGTGATTCTGATAGACAGCAACAGACCTGGAAGATCAATTAAACGGAATGGACATTGTCTTGAAATGGAGGTATAAGATGAACATAAACAAGAGTAAAACAAAGATAATGGAATGTAGTGTCAGAAAATCAGGCGATGCTGCAGGAATTAGATTAGGTAATGGAGTGGACAAAGTCTGTAAAGGAGGCTATAAGGTGAAAATTAACAAGAGTAAATCATGCGTATTAAAATGTAGTGTTAGAAAATCAGGCGATACTGAAGGAATTAGGTTAGGTAATGAGACAGTAAAAGTAGTAGATGAATTTTGTTATTTGGGTGGCAAAATAACTTCTGATGCCTGAAGTCTGAAGGATCGACGGTTCAGAATGGCTATGGGAAGAAAAGCGTTTCTGAAGAAGCGAAATTTGTTGATATCCTATATTAATTTAAATTTTAAGAAATCCTTTCTGAAAGCAATTGTCTGAAGTGTAGCATTCTATAGGAGTGAAACGTGGACGATAAGGACTTCAGACAAAATGATGATAGAGGCTTTTGAAATTTCATGCTACAGGCAAGTGATGAAGGTTAAATGGGTAGATTACGTAACTAATGAGGAGGTACTCAACAGAATTGAGGAGAAAAAGAGTTTCTGGCATATCCTGACTAAGAGAAGGGATAGGTTGGTGGGACACATTCTGAGACATCAAGGAATCATCAAATTAGCCTTAGAAGGAACTGTGAAGGGGAATCGTAGAGGGAGACAGAGGCGAATACAGTAAGTAGTTTGTAAAGGAAGGGCAATTTAATAGAATTGACAGTGTGTTGAAAGGAGGGTATAAAATGCCGCGGCAGAATAGCCTTGCGTACTAAGGCGCCCAGCTGCAGTGCGCGCGGCCGTTCGCCGTCAGGGGTTCGAGTCCTCCCTCGGGCATGGGTGTTTGTCTTGTTCTTAACATAAGTTACTTTACGTTAGTGTAAGTAGTTTGTAAGCCTAGGGACTAATGACCAACGTAGTTAAGCCCTTAGGTTCACAAACATTTGAACATTTTGAGGGTATAAAATGAACATTAACAAGAGCAAAACAAAGGTAATGGAATGTGGTCTAAAAAAATCAGGCGATGCTTAAGGAATAAGATTAGGTAACGAAACAATAAAGGTGGTAGATGCGTTTTGTTACTTGGGGGCGCGATGAAGTAGGCGAGCGCTCCAAGGCGCTTTGCTACGGAGGTGCAGATGCCCGCCGTGGGATGTTGAGTCGTTCCTGGGCATGAGTGTGAGTGTTGTCCTTAGGTTAGTGGCGAGGCATCTGCTGACTCCGCCGCGGTTATTGCGTTATCATTGGAAGAGGCGGACGATGACGTTCTCTTGTTCCATACTAAGAAAAGACGAGTGCTGATAATGCCTTTATACAAAGGTAGAGCTGCTGAAGGAAGTCACATAGCGTTGATAAAAAATATTTGTTTAGTGATGAAATCATATTCAGGAGCTATTGTCTTTTATATAAAAGACAATTTAATTTCCTACTGAGTTTTATTAAGGATCTCACAAAACCACAGTGCCTAAGAAATGCCATAACTGAAGAAGGAAAGTTACTTCTAACGAAGGGGTAAATACACAGAAATTAATGCATTATTTACATTCTGCTGAACAATTGATATGGAATACTGTGTTAGCGATGTGGATGATGTAGATGTGTTATTAACCCTTGATTGCTGATTTGTGTTGAACTGTGCAGCATTTATTTCATAACCAGAAACAACGTGACTATATGTTTGTTTAGCTTCTACTTTATATATTGGAGATAAACTCCTTAAAACTGCACTGATATGTCTAGAAAATAAGTCAATGTCATCATCTTTCGTTCCATACGGGTTTTTAGTAACTTTTGTCTATTTAATCCCTTTCCTTCACATTTTTAATATTGCATTGTCGTTAGTTTTATCCTGTTTGCTTTTCCGTGCTGGTACATAATGTTCATCGACCGTCTCCTCACACATAAAGTAAATAAACCTGTCCTGACCATACTCTTACACAAAAAACACATTATTATTGTACATAATCATGTAAAAAGAATATTTATGTAATTACCGATAATTAACTATTTCTTAATTATTTTGAAATTAAACCAATAATCCTGTTTAATTTTAACTGTAACAGATAAGTAATGAGAAAACTGCATTAAGTTGCTACAAAAAGGAAGAGAAACTTCTTACAAAATATTAATGATTACAGCTTCTTTTCAGTCTAATTCATTCACTTCTGTATTACGTCACGTGAAAATTTTACAGGCATACATCCGTAGTCACATTTAAATAGTTAATCACAATTTACAACAAAAATCACCGTATGATTAAGCACAATTCCAGGCCTGTTACACATTTATTTGTCGAACTTGACAACTCCTTGCAGGTTTCAATCCGATCTGTAGAAGCAGCAGCACAATGAAGTCTTCTTCTTTTAGTTGCACTGAATGCAGCTATCTGAATTTTTAGTTTCCTGAGGACCTATCCCCATTTAGTAACTAGTGATTCAATCGTTATAAACAATATAAACGGGAATCCATTGGCTGATAAATAACAACTATCGTGCACTCACTTGTTCTGTTTAACTCATATGCCTGCTTTCCAGACGTGATCTTTTACTAAAACATTTCTATGTCATGTGTTGTATATTACAGGATAGGTTGCTACTGAGTTCATGAAGTTTTCTTCGTTGGAGTCTGAAAAACTTATTTTACTGAGGCCTTGACATCAAAACCGGTCTCCTGTGGGGGTGCGGGTAGGCAGCAGCGACACCAATATTTAGGGACCGGATGTGCCGCCTGTCGCCACTACAGCAGCAGGTATATGGCGGCAGGCGGCGCTGTCGCCGCGTTCCGCATGGCTCACATTGCAGACAATAGGGACCAGTGGTGACGCCTGAGGCGGGTCAGTGCCGTCTGCCGCGTGCGGTAAATATGTGACTCCTAACCTGACCGCAAGCGGTATGCGGCACTGACCACCGCACCTAGAGACAAGGTCTGACAACAGCCCGTGCTACGTCACACTGACCAGGCCACGGCCGCCAGCTGAATGGCTGGCCACTGGGGCACGCCCACTGCCTCGTAGCAGCCAGCCAGTAAGCTGGCGGCTGCGGCCTGGTCATTGTGACCACAGAGTACATATACAGAGGAGAAGCCCCCCTAAATCTCTGACCTACGCTGCCCTCGTAGTTCCGTAAGATGCTAGCAGGTGTCAGACGGTTCCCCGGCTTAGTATCGATAGACGACACTAGAGGCGCTTCTGAGGGTAGCGTGGAGGGGAGGCTGAGGGGAGAGCTCATGCCGCCTGCCACGAGGCCACGGCTGTGTCCGGTGTGCCAGAGTTTGACGGGAAGTGGTGGTGGGGGCAGCCGCTACCTGCTGCCTGCTTTGGCCAGTTTTAAAGGGCTGCTTCTGACCGCAGCGCCATCATGGGACATCTTACGAAACCTTCCCACACCCCTGAGCGTGTGACCGGGCCCTTATGGAGGTTTCCCGTCTGTATATATTTTGTCAGTGGTGTGATGTAGCACGGGCTGTTGTGAGGCCTTGTCTCTAGGTGGTTTGCACTGACCCACGACAGGTGTTATGACTGGTCCCCATTGTCTGCAATGCGAGCCATGCGTAACGCGGCGACAGCACCGCCTGTCACCCTATACCTGCTGCTGTAGTGGCGACAGGCGGCACATCCGGTTCTCAACCAGTGCTTTCGCTGCCGCTGACGTGCACCCCCACAGGAGACCGGTTTTGCTGTCAAGTCCCCAGTAAAATGAGTGTTTCAGACTGTAATTTATAAACGAATAGATTGGCATGTGCATTGTTTATAAAATTATAACAATTGAATCACTTGTTACCAAATGGGGATGGATCCTCAAGAAAAGCCGCGGTGGCGTGGCTAAGGGTTATAAGGCGCCTTGCTCTGGAGCGCGCTATTCGCCGTCATAGTTTCGAGTCCTCCCTCAGGCATAAGTAGTTTGAAAGCCTGGGGACTAATAACCAATGTAAGTAAGTACTTTAGATATGAACATTTTTCCTGAAGAAACTGAAAATTCAAATGTCGTTGGTTTTGAGTTGCATTGAATGCAACCAAAAGCAGAAGACATCATTGCCTTGCCCCTTCTACAGATCGGATTGAAACCTGCGTTTGTTTGTATGAGGGAAGAAGAGATATCAAGTTCCACGAATCAATGTATAATAGGTCGGGAACTGTGCTTATTCAATCAGGGATTTTTGTTGTAAATTGTGATTAACTATTTAATTATGACTGTGGATGTATGCCTGTAAATTTTTGACATGGCATATCACGAAAGTGAATGAGACTCAAAGGTAGCTACACTCAATATTTTGTAACATGTTGTTCTTCATTTTTGTAGCAACTTAGTACATTTACCTCGATACTTGGTTGTTAAAGTTAGAACTGAACAAAAGCAGTGGTTTATGTTAAAAAGTATTAAGAAATTAACTATCAATAATTACATAAATGGTATTCTTAAATGATTATGTACAGTAATAACGCCTATCTGTGTAAAAGAAGTGAGGACAGGTTTATTTACTTCATGTCACATGAGAGGTGACAATCGATTAATATTATGCACCAGCACAGAAAAAAAGGAATAAAACTAACGATGATGCAATATTAAAACTGTGAAAGGAAAGAGATGAAAGGAGGCAAATGTTACTAAAAGCCCTTATGGAACTCAAATATGATGATATTGAATTATTTTCTGGACATATCATTGCAGTTTTACAGATTTCATCTCCAATATATAAACCAGAAGCTACACAAAAAGGTAGTCGCATTGTTTCTGATTACGAAATAATGGCTGCACAGTGCAACACAAGTCAGCAACGAGGTGGTAATAACACTCCTTCAATATCCACCGAGCGACGTGAATCAGTAGTAACACACTGGAAGGATGGTGGTTCAAATCCTCCTTCGGCCATCCAGATTTAGGTTTTCCGTGATTTCCCTAAGTGACTCCAGGCAAATGCTGTTGGGATGGTTCCTTTGAAAGGGCACGGCCGATTTCCTTTCACATCCTTACCCAAAAACTCCGAGCGTAAGCTCCGTTTCTAATGACCACGCTGTCGACGGGATGTTAAACTCCAAGCTTCCTTTCTCAACATCCACATCGCTAGGACAGTATTCCGTACCAGTTGTTGAGCAGAATGTAAATAATGCGTGATTTTTTGTGTACTTCTTAGCGTCAAATGTAATTTTTCTTCTTCAGTTATTGCAATCCTTAGGCAGTGTGGTTTTATGTCATCCTTAATAGAACTCATTACGAAATTGAACTTTTATTTAAACGACAATAGCCCCTGAATAAGTTAATGACTAAACAATCTCTTTCTAATCATTAGTCTGTAACTTCCATCGGCAGTTCCACTTTTACACAAAGGCATTACCAGTTTTCGTCTTTTCTTAGTATGGAAGAAACCAACGTCAGCGTCATCCTCCTCCAACGACAGAAGGCGAAGAGCAGCATCGAACCAGCCTCTGGACTGGAGGCCACAAAAACAACCATAAACATTGCAAAACGGCTGAAATGTTTTGTTGTCATGCTGTTGGCAGGTTGCACCTGTGTTGCAGGTGTCGTACCGGATGAACTCGGCCATGTGGACGGTGGCGCCTATCGTGGCTGGCGCGCTGGCTCGTCCGCCCGCGGACGGGGGTCCCGTGAAGAGGGCCTTCATGATGCCACTCTGGCTGCCGCTCGACACGCAGGCCTCACCCACGTACGAGCTGCTGCTGGGCGTGCAGGTCAGTGTCGCCAACCGTAGGAACATGTCCCTACGCGTAGGGATTGATTGGATTTGATTTTCTCAGGGAAGCCAAAACAGTCTTGGTCCAACACGCCACTGCCCGCACCGAAACTAAGTTTATTGTGCGGTATTGCTCCCTGTATATCTAGTAAAGCCAACCAATGCCCTTGAACAGTGCAAGGGGTCCCTTTACCAGTTCTTTATTAGACACAATTTCTTCGGGTCTGGTTGTCCCAAATGTTCTGTGCCTTTTACTCTCCAATGCAATGCATTCGAAGATTAGATGTGATGTAGTTTCATCACCGTCATCACAGATCCTACATTTAGGGCCCTCTTCTGTTATTCCCATTGTATGTAGGTATTTTTTGAAATTCCCAAGGTCTGTCTGCAATCCAACCAAGAGTGTAATCTCTCTCCTATTCAGGCCCAGGATTGCAGAGCTTCTTTTAAAACATGGCTTTGGCATCATTACCTTGCCATGTTTTTGTTGATAGACTTTGGTCCAATATTCTACGTGTTATCTTCTGAGTCAGTTACGTAGCTCCAATTTGATCACTGCCTTGATGATTGTCAGGACAGGTCCCGGGCCAATAAATGGAGTCTCTGCCCCCATCCTGGCTAATCTGTCGGCATGTTCGTTGCCACTGATCCCCGACTGGCTAGGGACCCACAATAGGTTTACTCTATTGCTTTCCCCTGGCTCCACCAGAACTATGTGACATTCTGCAATACTTTTAGACCTTGTTGCAGGGGCTGCCAGTGATCTCAAGGCTGCCTGGCTGTCTGAATAGATAGAGGTGCTACGGTCTTTGTAGCACCTACGCAAATTCTCCTCCACACACGCCCTGATGGCAGTGATTTCGGCCTGGAATACTGAGGCCACTTTCCCTAGAGAGATGACGCCCTCTAGACTTGGCTGCACTCACGGCCCCAAAGACTTGGTCTGATTTTGAACCGTCAGTGAACCAGACAATATCCCCCGTACAGTGTCGAAATATTTTCTCCCACTGCTCCCTACTTCCAATTGTTATATTGAAAGGCTTGTTGAAGCAGTATGGGGTTATAATAAAGTCGGCTGGCATTTCCCCAACCTTTCCTATATTTATCTCACTCACTATTTTAGTGTGTGATTCTGGATATCCCAAAGAGTTCCAAATTTTGCCAGTTTTGAGTCTGTATCCACCAGCCCCTGACTCCATCTTCACCCAAAGGTGTAATGGGGGCATATCCAACATGTTTTCCATCCCAGCAGTTGGTGTGCTGCTAATTCCGCCTGTTATGGCTAACCAGCCAGCCGTGGTGGCCGAGGAGACTGAGGCGCTCCAGTCACGGTCTGCACGGCCACAACGGTCGGGGGTTCAAATCCCCTCTCGGGCATGGATATTTGTGCCGTCCTAGTTCGTAAGTAGTTCATAAGTAGTTTGTAAGTTTAGGGACTGATGACCCCTTAGTTAAGTCCCATAGACTATACAAACATTTGAACATTTTGTTATGGCTAAGCAGGCTAATCTCTGCACCTTACCAAGCTCCATAACAGCAACCTGCTGTTCTACCTTCTTCCTCCACATGGGTCTAATCACTGTGGTGTATATCCAGTGCATACCCTTGGGGCTCAGGCCCCAATTTTTGCCACAAGCTCTCCTGGTACTCACAAGAGTACCTTTTGCCTTGGAGCAAATATTCCTAATGTGAGGGGTCCATGTCAGTTTCTCATCTAAGGTAACCCCTAGATATTTCACTGACCCTTTCACAGGTAGCGCTTCATTGAAAAGCTTTAGATTCCAACTTGAATGTTGGATATGCTTCTTTGTGAATGGTACAACAACAGTCTTCTTAGGACTAACCCCCAGATCCTGTTTTCTGCTCCAGTCTTGCACAATGTCCAACGCACCTTGTGCCATATTCTTGACTGTGTCAGCAAATTTGCCAAGAATTACTATGGCAAGATCATCTGCGTATCCTTGGCAAAAGTACTGCCTAGAGTTTAATTCTCCAATGAGTTCATTCACAAGTAGATTCCACAATAAAGGGGAAAGAACTCCTTCCGGGCAACCCCTAGTGGTGTTGATTACTATTTTTTCATTCATCATGGTAGCCTCCACCGTTCTTCCACTGAGCATGGCCCTAGTCCACCTACATATAGTGGTCCCTAGGTCATGCACCTCTACTGCCCTAACCATGGAATCGAAGGTCGTGTTGCTAAAAGCCCCCTCGATGTCCAGGAATATACAGACTGCTATTTCCTGAAATCGTAGTGCTTTTTCCACCTTCCCAACGAGTTAGTGGAGAACTGAGTCACATGATTTACCTGGCTGATATGCATGTTGGTTTGAATGTAGAGGAGCCCTACTTAACCTCCTTTCTCCAACATGCGCATTAACCAGCTTTTCCAATGTCTTAAGAATGAAGGAGGAGAAGCTGATTGGTCTCATGTCCTTGGCCTTGGTATGATCAATTCTCCCTGGTTTTGGAATGAAGACAACCTTCACTGCCCTCCAGGTATTGGGAATGATTCCTGCTGCTAGGCTAACGCTGAATAATCTGCGTAGGAATCTAATAAGATTTTCTCCCGCTTGTTGCAGGAGAGCTGAAAAGATTCCATCGGGGCCGGGTGAGATGAACAGTTTAAATGTTCCCACTGCCCATCGGACCTTACTGAAATCGACACACTCCTTGGCCAAATCCCAGCCCTCTTTGCGAATTCCTGAGAACCGTTGTCTCTGAAGAATTGCATTCTGGTCTGAGTTATCCACCAGAGTATATTGAGGAAAGTGAGTCTTGAGGAGCAGTTCCAGCGTTTCATGTGCTGTCTTTGTATACTCCCCATCCTCCTTCCTCAATGTACCTTGAGGATTAGTTGGTACCCTAGTGAGGATTTTATGAAGTCTCGCTTGAGCAGCCGTGCCCTCCACTTCCTCACAGAATACCTTCCAAGATGCCTCCTTTGCACGTCTGATGGCAAGGTTGTAATTGACAAGGGCCTCACGATACTTTGCCCATTGTCCTTTGCGCCTCGCAAGGTTAAACAGTCTTCATACCTGCTTCCTTTGCACTTCCAGGTTATTATTCCACCAAGGCACACTCCTATTTGTGCACTTCTTGGTGATTGAGCAGTTGTCCTGGTATGAGTTCACTATAGCAGAGGTTACGGCCTCTGCTACTTCCTCAAACTCTGCTGGATTCCTTATTGAAGTTTTAATTTCCAAAAGGCTGAAGTCAAGGTCTCTCCTATATGTCTCCAAGTCCGTTTTCCTGTAATTCCTAGAGGCCATGGTCTGTCTGGTTCCTATTTCAACCTTGAATTTAATATACATGTGATGTTATGAGGATGGCTCCAGGACCACATGCCACTGTTTGGCGTAACTGCCCATCATCATGGAACCAAAAGTTATGTCAATTACTTCTTCCCTTCTACTATTCCTGAATGTATGTTCATCACCCCTATTCAGGATCTCCAAGTTGTTAGATAGGAGAAATTCAAGAAGGTGCTCACCTCTACTGTTGGTGTCCTTGCTGCCCCATGATAGATTGTGGGCATTGGCATCACATCCCACCAACAGTTCATCATCTTGCCGATGGCAGTCTTCCGTCAGTCTCCTCACTTCCAAAGAAGGAGAGCTGTCTTCATAAGGAAGGTATGCTGAGGCCAAAACAATTTCCCTCGTGATACCTTCCTCACTTTGCTGCATCCTGATGGTCCCTGGAACAAAAATCCATCATTGGTATGAAAGGGATTCCATTTCTAACACAAATACATGTTCTGGAGTTCTTTTAGATTTCTAGCATAAATCAGCTTATCTCCAGTACCACCGAGGCCCAATACACCCCTTTGTACATATAGGGTTCTTGTATCAGGGCCCTAAAAACAGTTTCAGGCCTTGCTCTCACATTGCCTTCAGGGACTTCTCTCCGACATTCACCACCAGGGTTCGACCTTCCGGAACGACCTTTTGGTTAATTACCCTCCACTCCTCTGTCGAGACTTTTGGGTTCTGAACCCTTATTTTCTCGAACAGACTCTTTGGAGAGACATCATTAAGGATCTTTGGTACCCATATTGAGACCTTTGCGGTCTTCAGGAGTTTGCCTGCTGTCTTGACCAGCAGCTTTGCATCCTCCCACAGGGATATCATGGGCACCTTGTCCTTAAGCCATTCTGCTGAGTGCTCCCCCTCGCAGACAAAAATGAGGGCACCGCGATCTAGATAGACCCTTCTGAATTTCGGTCCTGGACCAGCGCCCCCCCCCCCCCCCAATCTCTTCAAAGAGGGCCATCTCCTGGAGCTCCTCTTGCTGTGAGGTGATGCTCACCATTGGGTATCCTTCTTGGACAACCGCCATTCTAATGACCGAGACTGCAGTACTATAGGTCTGTTTCCCTATTTCCTGCCTCAGCCTTTTAGGATCACGCTTGTCCAGGGAGGAGGGAGTTGTAGATTCCTCCCTAACCCTCTTGCCACCTGTCTTTGACGTCGAGGGGTCTGTGTATCCCCTTTGACCTGAGGCAGTTTCTTTTTGGGGGGTCTTGGGCTCAAGCCGTTTTGATTCCCTCCACTTATGCTTAGGAAGCCATTCTTTTCCTTCCTTTTGCTTCTGTTCCTTGAGAATTTTCCTCCTCTGAGCCCCAGACAAGGCCTTAACCCTAATTTGGTGCAACTTCTCAGTTACAGTTCCCACTTCTTGCTCAGGCCTAGACCCTGATTCAGAAGTAGGAGTGAACTCCATCGCTCCTGATCCCGATGTCTGAGTATCTGAGGTCTCAGATTGCCCCTCAGATTCTTTTAAAATACTTTCTTTCTCTGTGTTCATCTTAGTCCCACGAGATTTCGGGATTTATATGGTCCACACCACGATAACACCACGCGGTGCAAGGCTACTTACTTGGGGAGGTCGCCCGGTATCCCTGAGGCTCCGTTCGAGACACATCCACCCATGTGCCATGCACCCCTCGGCATGGATCGCATCACACCTTGGGTTGGGAAAGGAATTGGGAAAGGACTGGGAGAGGATAAGGAAGACGGGATGTTGTGGGACACTCTTAGTCTGATCCATCAGCTGAGGCCTTTTCGGCAGTAGGTTCTCTACCTTGGGTATAGCCCTCAGCTTCCCACGGATGCGCAAGCCTCTCTACCCACACGGACAGTGCTTCGTCAAGGTGGTGTCCCCCGGAGAGGTACGCGTAGGGACTTTTAACTCTTTTTTCCAAACTGTAGGGACTGATTTCTGATCTCTTTGCGAAACTTAGGGTCTTTTCTCTGGGATGCAGAATGGAAGTACCTTTTTTTCTGGTGAATGCCATTATGGTTGACTGCAGCAGTTCATTTGTTGGTTCAGTGCTACCGGAATAGGTTTTAAACCATTTTCAAGCAGAGCTTAAAAGCTAGTGCTTGAAAATAGACCTTTGTGGCGAATCCAGGGGGGTGGGGCTATGAGTATGCAGTCTTTTGTATTTTTAGTTGGTCTCTTGGTGCATAGGAACGTTGATGGTGAATGTAGGGATTTTTGACACGTCATTTGGGGACGTGGTTGGAAACGAGTTGGCAACACTGGTGCAGGTGCCGTGCTGCTGGATCTGCTCGGAGACGTCGGTGCTGCTGGACTGCGCCATGCTGGCGCTGATGCTGCAGGCGGCCGCAGAGCTGGCCGTGCTCAACGACAGGCTGAGCGCCGTGGGGCCGGGGCAGCGCCGGGCCGCTGACGACAAGAGGGACCTACAAGCAAACGACCACATGTTCAGCGGCCTCGTGGACAACATCAACCACCACCAGATTATCATCACGTGAGTAACGCACGGCGTATTTCCATCACAACACCTTCAGTTTTAGTTTGATGTCTGGACAATAATATCTTTGGTAACCATTGACAGCCATTATGCATATGGAAAATCTTTTAAGTTGAGAACTGCTGTCCTTTAGTCCACAGCTTTGTGCTATCCGATCAACATGTGGTTCAAGTCGACGATTTGTTTTTGACGAAGTACATCATTATCATCCTCATCTCACAAGGATAGGACGCCTACCCTCATCGCCGAATTCGTCCAAATTTATCGTACATGTAGGGCGTGGTGAGACACGAAAGTTCCCCAAGTGGAAACTCCAGATTAGGAAATAAAGGGAAGTTTGATACGGATATATCATCATATGCACCTTATAAACTGTCCCTGTGAAGGTATATTTGGGAAGCGGTAAAAGATCGGATTCTTATTTTTTCTGCTCTTTGGCATTGCGCACACCTACATATTGTTCCCGTAGGGATCGTGAGGATAAGATTAGATTAATTACAGCACACACAGAGGCATTTAAACAAGCATTCTTTCCACGCTCAATGCCTGAATGGAATTGGAAAAACCCTAATAACTGGTACAATGGAACGTACCCTCTGTCACGCACTTCACAGTAGTTGGGAGAGTATTGATGAAGATGTAGGCTGACGTCACAATTAACCGCAACATCATAGAGGTTGTTTTAGTAATTTATATAAGCAAAAAAAGAAAGGGCATTGGATCAAATTCGGGACGACAAACATTTAAAAAGGGACTGTAGTTAACGCGAACTTGAGGACGTCGTGTATGTAAATCAATACTTCCATTCTTTTGCAGTTGATCAATTACATGTACCGGGGTGATATTCATCGAAAAAACACGGGAAGCAATAATTTTGACCGCATTTTGCGCACGTTATGAACGCCGCCCTTTTGCAGTTACATGGTTTTTTTAACGTCTCCATAGAAAGATAACCTCAAGTTTGTAAGATAATATGCTTGTTTTAAATCATGACGTACCATGCTGATGTTTCGCACATATAAATACAAAATAACATTTATGATGTTGCGATTAATTGTGAAATCAGTAGTGTACGCATTGCCAAAGAGCAAAAAAACATTTGCCATCTGGCGGAATCAAACCCGCGAACCTTTCAGTAAAATTCAGCTCTCTTACCGCTGAGCCAAACACCGCTTCCTAAACAGACTCTCTCAGGGGCAGTGGATAAGGTGCATATGGTGGTAGATCCGAATCAAACTTAGCCATCTGGAGTTCCCATTTGGTGCACTTTCATATCTCACCACGCCCTCCCTACATGTACCATAAATAGGTAGGCGTCCTCTCCTTGTCAACCTTTTCCCGCATGTGGGATTGGTGTTACTTTTACGGAACCTTCTCTTCCTTTCATTCTACAGCTAACCTTATCACACAGTATCCCGCTCAATTTCCTCCAGTTCATCCATCCATTATTTATCCTGTGCTGTATTTCAGCCTCCATTCCTCCATCACTTTGCATGTAAGAGGCCAGGCATTTAAATTTGTTGACCAGTGTAAGTTGTTCTTCTTGCAAGTTAATATCCTTTGGCATCATTTGTACACGTATACTCTATTTTCACCCGGCTAATTATCATTCCCCTCTCCACTAGAGCTTTTCACCTCTGTTCAAGCTAGTCTTTAAGTGCTTCCTGGATGGGTTTACAGATTACAACATCATCGGTAAACATCTTGTTGCCTCTTTTTTCACATCTTTGCCTAATACATCCATGACAAGGTCAAAGAGGTATGGGCTGAGAGCAGATCCCTGATGCAGTCCGACACGCACTGAAGTGCCTTTGTTGTACCTACACTGCTCCTGACTTTTGTAAGTGCACATTTATACATGTCTTCTACCACCCTGATATATTTTCCTGGCACGCATTTACTTCTCAGACATCTCCATATCTGTTGCCTCGCCACACTGTCATATGTCTTCTCAAGTTCGGCTTATTTTTGACAGAGTACATAAGCTGTTATTATGTTTAATGATTTTGCTTAGCGGCAGATACGTTTTATGGTAGGTCAGTATGTTAGTTTAATTTGAATATTTGTAGTTGAGTCGTCGATGTATAGCGCCTATTTTGTTTTATGTTTCCTTGGTTTACAGAATTTGATAATGGGATAATGTCGTCCCAAAACATGTCGTGCTGACATATAAATTTTATTATTGACAACTAGTGCGTAATTTGCATTAATAAGTAGTGAAACAGTTGTACGATGGCATCAAAACATATTATTCTCTTAAAGATTTTCAATTCATTTACAGTTAGTAGCTCAAGCGGTATGGAGGGACAAGATGTTGATCTACACCGAAACACCCATATTAATACAATAGTTGGAACTTGAATAGTGGTAACACTGCTCTGGAGACACTATGCAATGGTATCTACTATTGTCGCTGACAGTACACGTTGTTGACATACCTACCTTACCTCCGAGCAAATGGACTCTCCCATCCCACGTCACCGGCGTGCGCACAATCGAGAGAAACAGTCACTTGTGAGCGAGCGGCCTAACGTAACGGTGTCACTACGTTTTCGAAACAGGAACAACGGAGTTCGATCAAGACTGGATGTGCCAGAGGTCGTACAGCTCGACAGAGTCATCAAGGTCTTCAAGAGGTGTGCGATGAATCGGCATTGGCGTAGAGAACAGTGGCACGTTGGGTAAAAGCCTTCAGCGAAGGTCGGCAAACTGTGGCAGACATGCATCGGGCAGGTCTCTGAAAAAGAAGTGCATACTGTTGCCACGTCAGTGGACAGTGATCGACGCCAGACGAATCGTCTGCTTAGCTTTGAAATCGGATTAGCGCATACGACTGTGCTTCGCATCCTGAATGAACGCCTGGGAATTCGAAAAAAGGCATCACGTTGGGTTCCGCATGAATTGACGGAAATGCAGAAATGGGTGCGTTACGACGCTGCTCAGACGCACTTTGAACGCTATGAGCGTGAAGAAAAGGTTTCCCTACGCTGTATCGTGACATTGGCCATGGGCCACATCGTACGAGCCAAATCTGATACGCCAATCCAACGAATGACGTCATTATAGGTCGCTGCGAAAGTCGACAGTGCGTCAGAGTCCCAGTACTGTGAAAGTTACGGTGATTCTCGAATACGACTGTAATGGTGTTATCCTAACGCATTACATTCCTCCGAGGCAGACCGTCAATGGACAGTATTACTGTTCGATTTTGGAACATGGGAACAGCTTTGCTAAAGAAACAGCAACACTTTCTGCGCAACCCACCCAAAATTTTGACGACAATACGCGGGCGCACAGCGCAAACTGTGGCTGCTCTGTTTGGTCGATGGGACTGGGAAGTACTGTACCATCCAAAATACTCCCCGAAGTCCTTGTGACTTCGATTGGATTCCGAATATGGAGGAACCACTTCGTAGTATTCGCTTGAGAACTGTTCCAGAGATTCGACAGGCAGTAGACCACTCCATTCGCATCATCAACAGAACAAGCTGTGCTAACGGTATACTACGCCTTCTACACCGCTGGCAACGGGTTGTACACTACGCTGGTGACTACTTTGAAGGACAGTAACAGGTGCAAACATGTAACGCTTTTGTATCGGTTTTGAATGAATAGGTGCCACTATTTCAGTTCCAACCCTCATACGTAAGGCAGCCTCCACGACCAGCAATGTAGGAGCTGATTCTGGGAACCATTTGATCATACAGATAAAGAATACTGTCTTGGCATATATACACTATGTGACCAGATTTTAAGTTAATCATTGTTTGGACGTCAAAATAGCCACTACACGTATTAAATTTAGCTCGAATTTAAACCAAAATATTTTCAGCGTCAATAACGGCTACTGGATTACAAAATTAGTTTTGACTTCATCCATTGCTCTTCTCTTGAACAGAGCTTGAAGCGTTTTGTATAAATTTCCCAGAAAAGCAGCATTTTGCACATAAAATCCGAAAGAACAGTCAAATAGTGCCATTAGCTGAACATTAAGTACAGCCCAATCGACATAGAGAATTACTCGATTTCCGCAATTTACCTGGTACCAGGTTGACTTCGCAATTCAAGCTTTGATTATATTCTGCAGCATAACTAAAGCAGAACAGATATTCAAATGGCTATAAAAATGTGTGCTGGTCCGGGCTAAACTAAAATCTTTCCACTCGATGTTCCTCACTCAAATAGGAACCGAACAGCAGGAGCCCCAAGCCCAGTTCTGCGCGTGACCTTAACTACCATAGAGATAAAATTGTATTTCCGTGCAAGTTATAATTTTAATTTGTCCTAAAGGTTAATCGCTATCCAGAATTGGTCTTGAGAATATATGTTACCAGCTAAAAAATGCCCCTCTCGGAGCACAATAAATAAATAAACAAATAAATAAATAAAATAAAATAATCTTTTTCGAGATGAAAATGAAGATATTAAAAATACGAAATGAAACACTGTTACTTCGTGACCAGTGATCTCTCTACAAACTGGATGTAAAGCTCTGGCGTCTGAGCATAGAACTGCAGCTTGCCTCATAGAGTTAGAAGAACTCTATGGCATTCCTGCAGACTCATATGTTTTATACATGATTTGACACTGCTCCCATGTTTTAATTTCCATCAGATATCACGTGACAAATAATTGGGTGATTACCTTTTGATTTGAATTTTATGTGAATATGTGATGTAATACCCTGATGTAGGCTATGACGGCAACCATGTTTTTTAATTTGGCAAGAAACGAAATATGAACATCTATGATTGGCAGGTCAGATAACTGAATTCACAATCCAGGTTGAATAGAGATCAATGACGGTGACTAAACCGCTGACTGAATAATCTATACGTTACACAGCGTGTAAATTATGTCGGATTCAAATGTCATCGAAATCAGTTCGGAGGTTTGAAGACGTTGACGTTGTGTGTAAGCATTGTATTCATTATGTTCAATATTAAGTATACAACATACACTATGTGAACTAAAGTATATGGGCACCTGGCTGAAAATGAGTTTCAAGTTCGTGGTGCCGTCCATTGGTAATGCTGGAATTCAGTATGGTGTTGGCCCAGCCTTAGCATTGATGACAGCTTCCACACTCGCAGGCGTACTTAAAATCAGGTATTGGAAGGTTTCTTGAGGAATGGCAGCCCATTATTCACTGAGTGGTGGAGAGAGCAGAAGTATCATTGTAGATCGGTGAGGCCTGGCACAAAGTCGGCGTTCCAAAACATCCACAACGTGTTCTGTAGGATTCAAGTCTACAATCTGTGCAGGCCAGTTAATTACCGGAATGTTATTGTCGTGTAACCACTCCACCACCGGACGTGCTCGATCGTGTTGAAAGCTGCAATCTCCATCACCGAATTGCTCCTCAAAAGCAAGAAGGTGCTTAAAACATGAATAATATAGCCCTGTGCAATGATAGTGCCATGCAATCATCAAAGGGTGCAAGCTCCCTCGATGAAAAGGAAAAAAAACACCATAACAGCACTACGACCGAATTCCACTACATCTGTTGCCACTACACACGCTGGCAGATACATTCACCCAGGGGCGGATCCAGGTCGGCCTGCTGGGGAGGGGGGCGGTGAAAGAATTCTGGCTCAGTAGAAAGACTCTAGTACCGGCTACCCCTTTTTAGCCCGCGCCCATTAAAATGACAGTCTCACAGTTTTGAAGACTCAGTGGTGCAGTGATAGCACGCTAGGTTCGCATTGTTAAAAAATAAATAAATAAAGATATCGATCCGCCTATGAATTCACCGGGCATTCGCCATACCCACAGGCTGCCATCGTATCGCCACATCTTGTACCGTGATTTGTCACCCCACAAAACGTTTTTCAACTGTTCAATCGCTCCCTACACCAAGCGAGGCGTCATTTGGTAGTGACCTGCATGATGTGTGGCTTAAGGGCGCCCGCTCGACTATGACCATGAAATCCAATTATTCTCACATCCCGTCTGCCGTAGTACTTGGAGTGTATCCTGATGCGGTTTGAAATTCCTGTGCCACGGTCTGGATAGAAACCTGCCTGTTACACTCTACGATCTTCTTCAACTGTCTGCGGTCTCTGTCAGTCAACAGAGGAGGTCGGCCTGAACTCTTTCGTACTGTACCTGTCCCTGTCCTTCCTCTTTTCCACGATCAGATCAGGAACAATGGCCCGAGGGATATTTAGGAGTGTGGAAATCTCGCGTAGAGACATTCTGGCACGTGTGACAACCAATCACCTGACAACGTTGGAAGTCCTTGATTTCAGCAGAGTGCCTCATTCTGTTATCTCGCGATGTCCAATGACTACGTAGGTCGCTGATATGGAGTACCTGACAGTAGATGGCAGCACAATGGACCTAATATAAAAAAGGTATGTTTCAGGGGGTGTCCGAATACTTTTGTCATATAGTATAACTCTAAGTCTAGTCGACCTGTTCACGTAGTTCAGCAACAGATGTGGGCAGACGGGTCACATACGTCATTTGTCATCCCATCATGCTGTACCCGCACTCACACGTTGGTACCAGAATAAGCCTTATGGCCTAAACATTCCCTATTAAAAGGTACATTGAAATGGCATTCTAACATCTATCTCACTACGCAATCTGTTGGCGACATTGAATCCATTCTCAGAACATCTACAATCTCCCAGAAGGAATCTGGTGTGATAGGATCAAATAAGACTCATTTTTCCAGGAGTGCTAATTCTTATTTTCCAACAGTTGAAGTTCGCCGGGAGTTTTAGGTCTCAGCAAGAACTATGTATATATATTGATTTTGGATAACTCCTATAAAGTAAAATCTAATTTTAACTACTGTTTTAGTTTAAAACAATATGCTTTACCTTACAACAGAATTAACCGATTTATACCCCACTCCCATGAACCACAGACATTGCCGAGGTGGGGCGGCTTGCGTGCCTCAACGATACAGATAGCTGTACCGTAGGTGCAACCACAGCGGAGGGGTATCTGTGGAGAGGCCAGACAAACGTGTGGTTCCTGAAGAGGAGCAGCAGCCTTTTCAGTAGTTACAGGGGCAACAGTCTGGATGATTGACTGAGCTGGCCTTTTAATATCAGCTAATGTGGCTTTGCCACACAGCTACTGCGAACGGCTGAAAGCAAGGGGAAACTACAGCCGTTACCTTTCCCGAGGACGTGCAGCTATACTGTATGGACATATGATGATGGCATCCTCTCGGGTAAAATATTCCGGAGGTAAAATAGTCCCCCATTCGGATCTCCGGGCGGGGACTACTCAAGAGGATGTGATCATCAGTAAAGACAATACTGGCATTCTACGAGTCGGAGCGTGGAATGTTAGATCCCTTAATCGAGTAGGAAAATTAGAAAATTTAAAAAGGGAAATGGATAGGTTGAAGTTCGATATAGTGGGGATTAGTGAAGTTCGATGGAAAGAGGAACAGGATTTTTTTGTCAGGCGAGTACAGGATTATAAATACAAAATCAATTGGGGGGATCACAGGAGTAGGATTGATAATGAATAAGAAAATAGGAATGCGGGTAAACTACTATGACCAGCACAGTGATCGCATTATTATTGTCAAGATAGATACGAAGCCAACACCGACAACAGTAGTACAGGTTTATATGCCAACTAGCTCTGCCGATGATGAGGAAATCGAAGAAATATATGAGGAGCTAAAGGAAATTATTCAGACAATTAAGGGAGAGGAAAACTTAATTGTTATGGGAGACTGGAATTCGGTAGTAGGACAAGGAAGGGAAGATAGTAGGTGAATATGGTCTGGGCAAAAGGAATGAAAGAGGAAGCCGCCTGGTATAACATAATTTAGTTATAACAAACACCTGGTTCAAGAATCACAAAAGAAGGTTGTATACATGGAAGAGACCAGGTGACACCGGGAGATACCAGATAGATTTTATAATGGTAAGACATAGATTTCGGAACCAGGTTCTACAGTGTAAGACATACCCAGGGGCAGATATAGACTCTGACCATAACTTGTTGGTTATGAACTGTAGGCTGAAACTGAAGAAACTACAAAAAGGTAGGAAAATAAGGAGATGGGACCTGGTTAAATTGAAGGAACCTGAGGTTCTTAAGAATTTCAGAGGGAGCTTTAGGCAACAATTGACAGAAACAGGGGAAAAAAACAGCAGAGGAGGAATGGGTAAAATTGAGAGATGAAATAGTGAAGGTAGCAAAAGACAAAATAGGTATGAAGGCAAGACCTACAAAAAATCCTTGGATATCACAGGAGATACTAAATTTAATCGATAAAAGGAGAAAATATAAAAATGCAGTAAATGAAACAGGCAAAATGGAGTACAGACGACTAAGAAAGGAGATTGACAGGAAGTGCAAAATGGCTACGCAGGAGTGGCTAGAAGGCAAATGCAAGGATGTAGAAGAATGTATAAATAGGGGAAAAATAGATACAGCCTACAGGAAAATAAACATTTGGAGATAAGAAAAACAGCTCAACGAATATCAAGGACACTGATGGAAAACCAGTTCTCAGCAAAGAAGGGAAAGCTGAAAGGTGGAAAGAGTATATAGAGGGGCTCTACAAAGGAAATGAACTTCGAGACAATATTGTAGGAGGGGAAGAGGATGTAGATGAAGATGAAATAGGAGATACTGTACTGAGAGAAGAATTTGACAGAGCCCTGAAAGACCTAAGTCGAAACAAGGCCCATGGAGTAGATGATATTCCCTCAGAGCTACTGAAGTCTCTGGGAGAACCAGCCATGACAAACCTGTTTCACCTGGTGTGTAAGATGGATGAGACAGGCGAAGTACCTTCAGACTTTAAGAAAAATGTCATAATCCCCATTCCAAAGAAAGCAGGTGCAGACAGGTGTGAAAACTACAGAACCATCAGTTTAATAAGTCATGGTTCCAAATATTAACACGAATTATATACAGAAGGATGGAAAAGTTAGTAGAAGCCGACCTCGGGGAAGATCAGTTTGGGTTCAGGAGAAATGATGGAACACGGGAGGCAATACTCACTTTACGGCTTATCCTAGAAGATAGATTAAGAAAAGGCAAACCTACATTTCTACCTTTTGTAGATTTGGAGAAGGCTTTTGACAATATTGACTGGAATAAACTCTTTCAAGTTCTGAAGCAAGCAGGAGTAAAATATATGGAGCGTAAGGTTATTTACAACTTGTACAAAAACCGGACAGCAGTTGAAGGGCATGAAAGGGATGCAGTGGTTGGTAAGTGAGTAAGACAGGGTTGTAGCCTTTCTCCAATGTTATTCAATTTGTACATTGAGCAAGCTATAAAGGAAAGTAAAGAGAAATTTGGAGAAGGAATTAAAGTTCAGGGCGAAGAATTAAAAACATTGCGTTTTGCCGACGACATAGTAATTCTGTCAGATACAGCAAATGCCCTGGAAGAGCAATTGAGTGGAATGGACAGTGTGCTGAAAGGTGCATATAAGATGAACATTAACAAGAGCAAAACTACGGTAATGGAGTGCAGTGTAAGAAAATCAGGTGATGCTGAAGGAATTAGATTGGGAAACGAAGCAATAAAGGAGGTAGATGAGTTTTGTTACTTGGGCAGTAAAATAACAAATGATGGTCGCAGTACAAAGGATATAAAATGCAGAATGGCAATGGGTAGAAAAGCGTTCTTGAAAAAGAGAAATTTGTTAACATCGAATATTGATTTAAGCCTAAGGAAGTCCTTTCTGAAGGCATTTGTATGGAGTGTTGCCTTGTATGGGAGTGAGACATGAACGATAAACAGTGCGGATAGGAAGAGGATTGAGGCTTTTGAAATATGGTGCTGCAGAAGAATGCTGAAGATTAGGTGGGTGGGTCGCGTAACTAATGAGGAGGTACTGAACAGAATTGGGGAGAAAAGAAATCTCTGGCATACCTTGACTAAAAGAAGGGACAGATTGGTAGGACACATTCTTAGACATCAAGGAATTGTGAATTTAGCATTGGAGGGAAGTGTGTGGGGTAAAAATCGCAGATGAAGACCAAGAGATGGATACAGTAAGCAGATTCAGACAGATGTAGGTTGCCGTTCTTATGTGGAGATGAAGAGGCTTGCTCAGGGTAGGGTATTGTGGAGAGCTGCATCAAACCAGTCTCCGGACTGAAGACCACAACAACAACAACCCCTGTAAGCAATCGTTCCCATAACATTAAAATTTTTATCCATTCACACTAAAACTTCTATATATTTAGGACCAAACGTAAATGAAAAAAATGTGTTTACAGGTAATGCGTAATTTTTACATTCATTTTCTTACATGAGTTACCAGAATGAAAGATGCTCTCATCATAGCATAACAAGAGGTTAATATATCTTGCACAGAGTCAAAGATATAAAAGAGGAGAACTAACTTCTTTTTTAAGAATTAAACCTAATTCCATGATTCTCTCGTTTTTTTTTTTAATTTATATATATATATATATATATATATATATATATATATATATATATATATATATTAGCGGCGTGTAGGGTGGAGTGCATTTGCAATAGCAAGTATGACATATAGCTTGGTGTCATATTGCACGAGAAATATCACGTTTGATAACATTACGTCATGTGTGATGCTATATAACGTGACATCACATATCATGTTACTGCAGTTGACCAACAGCATAAAGATATACTATGTGACACTAAGTAGCTTATTAAAAGCATTAAAAGACGATGTGATACATATATGGTGTTACACTGCCATATATTACGATTAATCATGGGGCACGTTGTGACATGATATCACCTTCTCATCACAATACAAGGTGTCATGACACGATAATATCACGTATCACCACATAACATGGAACTTCTGAGGTTTTATGAGATGTTACAACGGCGATGATGTTTTAAATGCCACAATAGCGCGAGACGTACCAAGACTTAACATCTAGAGCTACATCCATACCCTTAAGCCACATCACGGTGTGTAGCGGAGGGTACTTTACATACCGTTGCAACTTCCTCCTAATCCTATGGTTCGCGGGGAAAATGATTGCCTGTATGCCACTGTGTGTGTCCTAAGCTCTCTCTGACTCTCTCCTTGAGGTCGCTTCGCGAGATATACGTCGGACGTAGCAATTTAATGATTGATTCTTCATGAAACTTTGCATCTGACTTCCCATGTGCCAAAATGTGACATACAGTGCAACATACTGATACGATTTTCTTCACGACAAGAAATGATGTATCATGGTACGTCACATGTAACAACATGTGACATATGATGCACGTATAATGCGATGTGGTATGCAACATAATATGTGATATGAGGTACAATTTTTAACATGCGACATAGGTAATAACAATAAAACGTAAAACAGGCCTAATATGTTAAGATTTTTTATTTTAATGTTTTTGAAGTTCCCAGATAAGTTGAGAAGCTATTTTTTTTCATTGACTTTGCCCAGCACCTATTCGCTTTTCATAATTTGACCATTTTTCATCTGGTTCCAGACTTTTATTATACCATAACTGTGTAGATATTGTATTTGACATGGGTTACAAATCAAAAAGTATTCTAAATATATCCACGAAGAATTAAATAAATGCCGGATTTAAGATTACTTTAATGTTATTACCTTCAAAACCTGTTGCAGTTAACGTATACACAACGAAAAGATAATAAACTAAAAAATACTACCAACTTTCAAGTCCACAATTGTTTTGACGTCAGAATAGCCTCAGCAGGGTTTAAATTTAGTTCACGAATAACGACTAGCGGGTTTTAAAAAATCATTTTGACTTTATCCATTTATCTACCCTTGTGCAGAGTTTGAAGCGATTCGCGTAGTTTTCCCAGGAAAGCAGAAGAAGTACATAAAATGGTGTCATTAGCTGAATATTAATTACAGTCCAATCGGCATCAGGAATTACTTGATTTGCACAATTTACTTGGCACTTTGCATATATTATGTATCATCACTACAGTAGGACAGATGAGCGTAGAACTGCAGCGTGCCTCGTAGAATAGAATAGTTTCATGGTGTTGCTGCACATTCATCTGTTTTGCGCATGATTTCACAATGTCCGCCATGTTTTGATTTGGCAAACGAATTTCTATAAGTTATTACGTGACAAATAATTGCTTACTAATTTCTTCCTTTGAAATTTATGTGAATATGTGATGTAATAGGCTGATATAGGAGTGGAATCGAAACGTATATTGATTTCGTTTTCTTGTAATACCTCATGGCAGCCATATTTGAATTTGGCAAGAAACGAACTATCAACATCTGTGACTGGCATGCTCTGATAGTTGAAGTTCAAAATCCAGGTAGTATAGAGATGAATGTTCGTGACTAAACCGCTGACTGAAGAAGCTATAGGCTACGTTATACAACATTTAAATTATGCGGAATTCAAATGTCATCTAAATCGGTTTGGCGGGTTGAAGACGTTGCGTCTTGTGCAAGCACTGCATTCATTATGTTGAATCGTATTACGTACAACATATCAGCCATTAAAATTATTTTACTAAATATGACAAATTTCAAACGTCAAAGAATAAATAGCTTTCCCGAGGAGTCTTCAAGGGCCTGAGAAGCTATTCCATATTTCGAGTTATATGCTTCAAATCAACAAATATCTTGAATTACACACTTTCTTAAGTAGCTTATGTTCTTCTTCAGCGCTCAAGCTATATCCATGCTAAATTTAATCAAAATCGGTTATGCGGTTGTGAAAGCGTAAAGCCTACAGATCTCCGTTATATTATTAATATGGATTGTGAATAAAGCTGGTTTTCATTGCGACCCACTGCTTCAATTACGAAAATCTACTAACTACTTTGACATTACAAACAAAACAATTTATCATCGAAAGATAGTATTCAAAGAAGAGGAATCATGTGACTCCTACCGATGACTAAACCAATTAAGTTTTAGCTGTTTCACTTCTTCATTTCAAATGTGACAAATGCCTGCTCTACGAGCTTCACGTTGCGTCCATTTAGTAGGCCTACTAATGATCATCCACTCAGTGTCCAAAAAGAAAAAAGAGAAAAGAGAGAAAAAAAAAAAATAATAATTATGTTCAAATGTTTGTAGAGCTTATTGGACGTAAGTACTGGGTCATCAGTCCCTAAACTTACAAATCCCCGAGGGGGGATTCGAACCCCCGACCGTAGTGGCCGTGCAGACTGTGACTGAAACGCCGCAGTCCCCTCGGCCACCGCGGCCGGCACTATACGCAGTACCCGTGCGCCAGCCGACAGGTCAGTGACCAGATCGGCCACCGCGGCCGGCCGCGCTGTGTTCTCACGGATGTTATCTTGCCATCTAATTCCGGGTCTTCCTCTTGTTCCATCTATGTCCTGCACAAGACTATTTTGGAAAGATTTTTTTTTTTTTTTTTTTTTTTTTTTTTTTTTTTTTTATGCGGTGGAGTCGCCGAGCTGTCTAAGGCGCCTCACTGCGGAGCGTGCGGTTGCTCGCCGTCGGAGGTTCGAGTCCTCCCTGGGGCATGAGTGTGTGTGTTGTCCTTAGGTTAGTTTAGTTTAAGTTGTTCGTAAGCTACGGATCATGACCACGCAGTTTGGTCCGATAGATTTACAAACATTTGAAAGTCTGTTTTTCTTACTACGTGGCCCGCCCAGTTCAACCTTCTCTTGTTTAGCAATTCAACGATGTTATGGTGTTTGTACAGCACTCTTAACTCCTCATTTTCTTCTTATCCTCCATTCCACGTTATTTTCATCATATACTGCCTCAAATAATTTTCTTAGTACTTTTCTTTCGAATACCAACAGTCTTGCTCCATCTTTTCTTCTAAATGATCTGTCTAATGTTACTGGTGTCATAGTAGATAGATACAAGCGGACTTTAAAGTTTGTGCTATGCTTTTTTTCCTTAAGATCTTGAGAAAAATAAAAAGGGTTCTGTTTAGTGTTGCTCGACGAGCATTTATTTCTACACTGCTCAAAACAATTAGGGGATCAGTTGAGATATCTAGCTTCTAAAGTGTTGTCATGGGCAGAATAACTAAAATGGTTCGTGGTCTTTCTGTCGATTTTACGGACACAACAACATTACGGCAACCGAAATAGTGTAATAGTAGAAAGTCGCTACAGGGGGGATTGGAGTTGAGTTTAGTCTACGAAACAAATTACACAAGCAGTTGGTTTCAGATAATGTAGTGAATAGGTACTTCAATGCAACAACAACGTCACTTACCCGAAGTTATGGCATGGAGAGCCATAGGAAGGTTGGAAGCAAGACAGACACAGAGGGAGGTGGCTTCAGCTATTGGAATGTCTCAAAGTGTAATTGCCACGACCAGGACGCGATTTCAGACAACAGGAACCGCTAAAAGAAGGCAAGGCCAAAGTCGTCCACGGGTAATATCAGCGGTTAACAGCCTATCGAGAAAGAAGGATGAATGCAATCTGACTGCAACATTCTCCCAGGCAGCATAGGGACGTGTAATATCAACACAAACAGTCCGAAATCGCCTTCGGGAATGAGGACTCTACGCACAGAGGCCTATGGTATGTGTCCCATTAAAAAGACGACACCGTTTAACCCACAGAAACTGGACGGAAGAACATCACGATTGGAGTCGTAACGAATACTGCCGAATTGTTTACACAGAAGAAACAAGAATTTGTGTTCTGTCGGACAACTGTCGTTCCCTCACCTGCGGAGAACGTGGAACTCATAACAGTCCTGCTTATGTGCAGGAAAAATCCCCATATCATGGTGTTGGACAAATGGTGTGGACAGGATTCAGGTGTACGGACCTCTAAGTCAATCTGAATGGCGCTTTGACAGCTCAGAGGTATAAAGATGAGATCCTTCGACCTTTTGTTATGCCCTACGCTGGTGCCAGAGGAGATGCGTTCCTTCTGGTGAACGATAACGCTCGTTCCCACAGAGCTGTACTGGTGGACAATATCCTTGAAGATGAGAGAATTGAACGAATTGAGTGGCCAGCTTGTTCACCGGACATAAACCCGGTGCAGCATGTCTGGAACGCACCTGACAGACGGATTGCAGCCAGACCAGCAACTCCGACTACGGTTGCAGAGCTGGATATTGCAATCATGGAAGAATGGCCAAATATAGTTCATGAGCTGGTTGATAACCTAATATTGTCCTTGCCACGCAGGTGTTCAACTGTATTGGCCGTCCGAGGTGATCACACACCGTATTATGGTAGCCCATGGTGTCTCGCTCTAAGTAAACGGCACGTAAACCTCAAGTAAAGAGTTCAGACCGCAAAATATCGTACTATATCACACACAAATTACAATTGTAACCAATATCTGAATAAAATACGTAACCATATGTATACAGTGTATGATATATCACCTTATCCCCTAACTGTTTCGAGCAGTGTATATCAGTTCTCTTGTTACTACTAAAATGTCTCCCTTGTATATGAAGTGGTTAAACTGACTGAAAACTAAATCCCTCTACAATCAAAGCTCCATCTCTTTGAATTTTCTAACTAATGACAAGATACTCTGTCTCTCCTTCATTCACTTGTAATAGGTTTTTCAGCTATTTTGTAATAATTTGGATCATTTTATTTCTTTTTAGGAGCTACTTATTGTTGCAACATCATATGCGTAGACAAGTCTAACAATATTCACCCCCCCTATAACATGTTTAGCTCACCAAAATTTATTGTCAACTGATAAACATTCGTATTTTGTCCTCAAAGAGACCCTGACATATGATTGTGTTTTGCTTCCAGGTACATGCACTTGCTAGAGACGCTCCTCAGCCGTGGAATATCTGTGTTACTCATCTGTAACACCATCTCCATATGTTTCCACATCGTAGCAACAGTAGCAGTAAGTACAAAGAAATTACAATACTTTTAAGTATACATAAAATCTCTTTTTAACTCTGTTTAACATCAAAATGCATTCGGAAAAAAATTCTTGTCCAGGCAATGAAATACTACGCTTTTCTGTCAAAATAAATGCATTTTTTCTGTATTATCCTCTCTACTGGATCAATGAAATTAGTCCATGGAGTTTCAGTAAAGTAAGATTCTGCAAGCTCTAAATTAGCCTCTAAGCCTGTTCTAAGCCGCCTTACTGCGGAGCGCGCGGTTGTTCGCCGTCGGAGGTTCGATACCTCCCACGCGCATGAGTGAGTGTGTGTGTGTGTGTCAGTTCTTAGGTTAGATTAATTAGATTAAGTAGTTTTAAGCCCAGGGACTGATAACCACAGAAGTGAAGTCCATTCACCGAACTTTTCAGACGCACGCGGTATTAGAAACTCATACTTTTCTAAAAATCTGCATCATGTGGTGCTATTTTTCAGTTGCTGCAGGAAGATATAGAGCCTGTTGGGATGACGAAGATGGTTCTGGGGTCGACCCTCTATGCTTACCAGACAGCGATTTTGTGCCTGTTGGGGCAAAGGATCACGACACAGGTCAGTAATAAGCATATGAAATTTGCTGCATCTGTGAGATGCCAAATTCCTTCACACGGATTCATCCATTGGGCCATTCCGTGCCAAGTGGTCTAATATCGAGAAAAGTTCCCACATGACCCTCATGGATTTTGATGAAATTTTGTATGAACAATCACACATATTCTCAATGAACACTGGTAAAGTTTCAGTTTCAGAAATTCAGTACTTCCGGAGATACAGTCACTCGTTTAAGACCATAGCACAGCTTCCAATAGTGCGTCCTTGAATTTTCAGTAACTTTGAGATGACATATCTCTGGGAGTATTCGCATGAAAGAAGCAAAACTTGGCCATCTTATACAACTTTTAGAGCTCTTTAAAGTAAACCATTAAGAACAGGATTTCTGAGCAATTTTCATATAGATAATTTGGGGCAAAGTTGGGCGAAAAAATTGCTGATTAAAAAAAGTGCGAACTTTAGTTTTTTATATCTACGGAAGTAATTATGGGATGTACATGAAACATTGCACACCATAACTCACCAACACAAGGTCTTAGAATATAAAGTTTCGGTCTCCTATTGCTTCCCATTATTTCACAAATCTAGGGTAAAGTTGACGATTTTTCCAAAAGTGCTAAAAATGGGCATTTTTAGTCAAATTTTTCAAAAAAGTGTTTTCTCCAAACTCCTTAAAACTATGCTCATTAGAAAGAGCATATTCTGAACTATCTAGAAAAGTGGATTTGGTTTTGCAATGCAAGCATTTAAGGCCCTAAAAAGTAGCATCATCATAGAGGCGCACTGGAAGTTTGAACCCATTTTTTTGGCACTCAAATTATACTTGAAAGCTTATTATGTCTAATAAATGTTTGTTAATGCCTGGGTAAGTGAAATAAGAAGTCCTGATGAATAGGACGTAGCTTAAGTCCGAATAGTAAAAGAATAAAAATAGAAGCAATGTTATTTCTTTATTGTTCCCCCCCCCCCCTCCACCAACTCTCTCTCTCTCTCTCTCTCTCTCTCTCTCTCTCTCTCTCTCTCTCTCTCTCACTCACAAACTGAATGTAATTCATAAAATTTATTTCCATAATCATTATCTAATTATTAGTAGCCTGTTTAATAAACAACACTAGCTTACTGATGGAAAAGAAGTGTATGAATGAGTTGCTATGGTTTAGCCACTGCTAGTTTCATTTCACCTGAGAAAACCAGCATCCCCATCGCCATAGGGGCAACAACAGCCACGGGTGGGTTCCTTTACCACAGGATATCCCAAGTGTGATAAGCATTTCTTTACACAGGTTCCCAAACCTGATAATAAAATTATTGAAGTGCCCTGGGTAAAATTAGAAGCCACTCATAGATTGCTTAGTTTCCCTAACCTATTTAAATTTTTGATATGCTACATTAATTTTCTGATGAATCTCAAGAGGAATGGTGTATTGTCAGACAGACAAATTTACTGATGGAGCTGGAATAACTGCATCTTAAAGGCCTTAAATGTCATCTGAAAAACGAAGAGCTTGTTGTCCTAACGGATTTTTTGGAAAATTATTCTTTTATTATTCAGGATGCTGTGCAAGGCTTCCACTGGAAAGCAACAATTCATCCATTTGGTATCTACTTCCATCAAAATGAGAAAGTGGAATCTTTAAGTTTCTGCATTATCAGTTCTTGTTTGCGGCATGACACTGGTACAGTTAACGTTTTTGTCAAGGAGCTCATCAAATATATAAAAGCACAGTTTGCACAGATATCTCACATTCATAATTTCAGTGATGGCTCCAGTGCACAATCTTATCCCCTAGATCTGTTTCATTTCTGCTCTAAAAACATTAATGGAATTAAATTTGTTTTCGTCAGTAAAGATGAAATTGGGGGGGGGGGGGGGGGGGAGAATTGTCACAAGAAGAGAGGTTTAAACTTGGAAAAACTGTAGCAGGCACTAGAGAAAATCGTCACTTTTTACCTATTGATGAAACAACAATTCAGGTCAGCAGAGTTTCAAATGATTGATATCTTTTCTAGCTACAATGGGTCAGAGAACTGAAGAAGGCATATTAATGTCTGCTCTCCAACCAGGACAATACGTTGCATGCATCTAAGAAAATTTTTGGTGGATTGGGAATATCCGTGAGACTTCAACTGAGCAAAGGGATGCATTAATAAACTTTATGCACCCTCATGGTCCAGCAGATTCATTTTATTGACCACCAATAACTGACAAGTACTGGGTTTCATAACACCACATTATTGCAGTTATTCCAGCTCCGTCAGTAAATTCGTCTGGCCGGCAATACACCGTTCCTGTTGATATTCATCAGAAAATTAATGTAGCATATCAAAAATTGAAATAGGTTATAGTAAATAATCTAAGGAACCCAAGAGCGACTTCTAATTTTACCCAGGGCACTTAAATAATTTTACTATCAGGCTAGGAAACCTGTGTAAAGAAACTCACCCATAGCTGTTGATGCTCGATCGTAGCCCCTAAGGTGATGGAGATGCTGGTTTCCTCAGGTAAAATGAAACTAACAGTGGTTAAACCACAACTCATTTATATACTTATTTTCCTTCAGTAAGCTGGTGGTGTTCATTAAAAATGCTACTTATAATTAGATAATGATTGTGCAAATAAACTTTACAATTTACATTCAATCTAAATTATAATTTTGTGTGTGTGTGTGTGTGTGTGTGTGTGTGTGTGTGTGTGTGTGTGTGAGAGAGAGAGAGAGAGAGAGAGAGAGAGAGAGTTGGGGGGGGGGGGTGACAATTAAGAAATAACATTGTTTGTATTTTTTTCTATTCGGAATTAAGCTACGTCCTATTCATCAGGACTTCTTATTTCACTTATCCCGGGCATTAACAAACATTTATTAGACATAATAAGCTTTCAAGTATAATTTGAGTGCCAAAAAAATGAGTTCAAACTTCCAGTGCGTCTCTATGATGATGTTACTTTTTAGGGCCTTAAATGCTTGCATTGCAAAACCAAATCCACTTTTCTAGATAGTTCAGAATATGCTCTTTCTAATGAGCATAGTTTTAAGGAGTTTGGAGAAAACACTTTTTTGAAAAATTTGACTAAAAATACCCATTTTTAGCACTTTTGGAAAAATCGTCAACTTTACCCTAGATTTGTGAAATAATGGGAAGCAATAGGAGAACGAAACTTTATATTCTAAGACCTTGTGTTGGTGAGTTATGGTGTGGAAAGTTTCATGTACGTCCCATAATTACTTCCGGAGATATAAAAACTAAAGTTCGCACTTTTTTTAACCAGCAATTTTTTTGCCCAACTTTGCCCCAAATTATCTGTATGAAAATTGCTGAGAAATCCTGTTCTTAATGTTTTACTTTAAAGAGCTCTAAAAGTTGTATAAGATGGCCAAGTTTTGCTTCTTTCATGCAAATACTCCCAGAGATATATCATCTCAAAGTTGCTGAAAGTTAAAGGACGCACTATTGGAAGCTGTGCTATGGTCTTAAACGAGTGACTGTATCTCCAGAAGTATTGAATTTCTGAAACTGAAACTTTACCAGTGTTCATTGAGAACATGTGTGAATGTTCATACAAAATTTCATCAAAATCCATGAGGGTCATGTGGGAGCCTCTAGACCACTTGGCATGGAATGACCCCATTACCCAATACTAGTTCACTGTTATATTTATCCTGATCAGATTAGGGCTATCAGGCCGTCTTTAACATCGGACCAGGTTTTACACATATAAAACTTTCATCTGTGAGTTACCTATATTATAACATTGATTTTAATAGATAATCGAGTAATAAGGTATTAATAACTTAATTTAAACAGATTCAATGCATGTAAAGAGGATGTAAGTAAATAGTATTTACTAAACTCTAATAAGATTAATACTGGCAGTACTAGTGAGACAGCTTCTGCTGCTACCAATCTAATAATGGAAATAATAACACTGATATTGGCAGATACAAAAATGTACTTTTTAATTTTCAGAAATTTATTATGACTTGGCGAATTCTGATAGGAGTTTAGGAAAACTGTACCTGGTGAGAGAAAGGGTAATCTGAGGATATCAGAGAGGAGGTATGGATGTGAAATTGTAACAAGAGCTTAGGGGGATCAGAGAATGTCATAATTATTGTTTTAATAGATAATACATTAACTGTCGTTTTAAGCTAGCAGTATTATAGTGAGGGAGATTGTTCTAGAATCTGGTTCCTGCTAGTGAAAAGGACTTCGAGAAAGCAGCTGAATGATGGAGAGGGACAGAAAGGGTTTTGCTCTCATTCGAACGTGTATTTCAGCTATGTCATTCAGACAAGAGGAAAGATATGAGGGACAGTGTACGTTGATGAGAGAGTAGAGGAAACAGTGTAAGAAAATCTCTGCACTTGTCAGCATGGAGTCAGGAGAGATGCGTATAAGATGAAGTAATACGGTCAAAGAGACGGATCGAACGCAGGCGTTCAGGACTAGTTCCAGACGTGAGCTTTCCCAAGGAAGTCCTTGTAATATAACATCGCTGTCACAGTAGCTGGGATTAGATTATAAGTGTTTGTACAAGTTTCTTTCTAAGATCGAGAGGAAAGAACTTCTTATATTTCTGTAGGGCAAGAAGGGATGTTGATACCTTCTTACACACTGCAGCTGGGTGCTCAGCCCAATTTAGTTTGTCGTCTATTATCACTCCCAGACTTTATACGACTGCTCATGTAATTAGGGAAAAGGAGAAACATCTGGATTCGCTATTCTTCCGGAACCTCACTCGTTTTTTTGATCTGTGTCCTGGAACTGCATGGTTGACCCTGTTTGTAGGTGGCGGACGTGAAAATCATCAACAAACTGGGATAGCATATAACTACAGGATTGACAATCCTGTTAATGATCTCACTCATCTAGTTGAAAGCTCACCGGTCCCTATAATTTGGTGCTAACTCTTGTATGTTCACTGCAATCGAGCAAGAGCAGTACACAATGATTGGGCAAGTAAATAGCATGTAATAATACTGGCTCGGTTATCTAAGCGCCACCTACGTGCTGCTGGCTTCTTTTGCTCAAATAATGAAGCTTTGCTGAGGTTAGTCGTTAGTCAGTGACGTAAATCCTATAATAAACCACTGCTATTAAATATGCAATGAAGTCAGACGGTATACCGAAGGATAATAGAGTGTCAAAATACAAATGCAGAGTTTCTTTAGAAAATGTACTTTCATGCAAAAATAAATGTGTGAGAAGGTGGTCATACACACCTAACGAATTTGTAGCATATTTGAATTGCTTTAGACCTACTGTTCGGTTACATAAATTTAAAGTCCCAAAGCAAGCATAATAAGAATGTCCGTACACACGTTAGCATAAGCATCACATGCGGCTCGTTGATTGCCCATTCTCACCCACAATGAATAAGGAGTGTTCTCTCTCGAGCGCTGACCACAGCGAAAGACCACATGTCTCGCTCTCCTCCTTGCTACCATGCTTGGTCACGTGATCTGTCATTCAAATCAAGGCTTGCATTCTCTAGCCATCTTATAGAGCTTAATTTTACTTTGTTTAAAACACATTATATATTCAAAGTATATTTTCTGAAATCTAAATGTCATATCTAATAATTGAATATTTATTCCTTAACTTTTTTTTTTACCTTACTAGCTGAAAACCCGGAGTTGCCCGGGTATTTATTTATTTATTCAAGCTTTGAGTTACTACTTCTCATATCTCTTCTATCTCTGTCCATCTCCTTTTTTAATAACATGTCCCTTTTCCAAGGCACATTCAGCTATATGTGTGTATACTATAGAAATTATGAATTGTAACGTCATATCCAATGCCGTAATTTAATCCATGAATTGCGGAAAAGTTGTAAGCGAGAATCTGTTTTCCTTTCGTCGTTTTCCTATGGTTCTCAGCGAGATAAAGTGTAATAAAGGTTTGAAATTATGTTTAATGCGTGTTGTAAGTCGCTAAGTGTATGAATAAAGTCTCATCACACGATATGGCACTTTCTTGCGAGTCCTATTGTTTATGACGTCATCTTGAACCATGTGTCGTATGTGGTTCTTAACCTTACAGCAATTGTTGCATCACGGTAAGGAATATGTGTATCAAATTTGGTTGAAATCAGTGCAGTGGTTTAGGAAAAAATGAGCAGCACTTTCGCCTAATACAGCAGTTTGTCGCGCATCTCATCGTTTATGACGTCATATCACGTGAACTATGTATCCTACAGAAACATTATATTCAGGTTCTCGAGTTTATTGACTCTAACGGACAGCAATTGGTTTTTATCTTTGACAGTTCATATACGGGATCAATCGTGTAAAGTGAACTTTACTCTTTCAAAGTATATTTCTGAACGTACCCAACAAACAACAAAGTCATTATTTTACATGTTTTAAATCTAAATTATCCTCGCAAATTTGCTCTATTTTATCACCGTTTAAACCATCCATGAACTTCCACGAATGTGACATTGACATTATTCAGGACATGTGGGCATGATTTGCCTACTCTTTCCGCCCGCTATCGAGCCGATAGCTCTGATGCTTTTATAAAGCTAGTGGGTCTAAAATACATATGATTTAAATTAATATGGTTTATATTAAGAGGTAAGTGATACGAAGTTTCCAAAAAGTTTATTTCATACAAACCTTGTCCTGTCAAGCCGTACTCAAGTGATGCACTTACAACCATCTGGCGATTGATTTTTATTAATAGAAAAAAAAATCGCTCTCGGTTTTTCTTAAATTTTCCTACTTTTCGTGTGACTTGTCCAAATTTTTATTTGATGCGAACCTTCTTCTTGATTTCAACGTGAAATGTACAAAATTTTATCGAAATTGGACGAACGGTATTGATAGAACACCGGAAAAATCTGTTTCAGCTTTTCCAGATTTTCCACTTTTCCGGATCACTTTTCCATATTTTATCACCTTTTAAACCTTCCCTGGCCTTACACAAATATTTAAAGACTAAAATTAGCCAAATCGGTTCAGGCGTTCACGAGTTGTGGCGAGACTAACGAACAGCAATTCATATATATGCATATGCGTAGTCAAATACTTGACCAATCTTCTCGTTTCGTCGCTACATTTTCCAATTATTTTCTTAATTCTTACGAAAAACAAAACAATATTTTTTGTAAATCGTACCTCATTATCTTTCAAGTAAATATTCTGTGGCTACTTAAGTATGAATCTGTACCATTCTTTGTTTAATTTTCATTAAATTAAATAAATATTATAAATACTCGATCTTTCTGTTATTTTTAGTCATAGATGTTATCTACTAAAGTGGGTTTTTCACAGTTATAGTTTTAATCAGTTTCATTTCAGAATTAATATGAAACTGACCTCCAGAATGCGAGCCCATTGTGCAAACCACTAGCTTCCCTTCTTCGGTGAAGGGCATCCGGCAACCCCTTAAAATTAACCACGCCAATTCCGAAAATTAACTATGTCAACCTGCACATACGAGACAATGGCGTAAGGATAAAAATGAAATGCAAGGTGCGTCTGAAAAGCTCTGTGAATGGTTCCATATTTTACAAACGTAACTGGCGAGGATATGTCTGCGCGCACACATTGAGGGACGTATCAACAAGCGCCCCCTATTGTGCAAAGCATGTAGTGACACGCTGCGACCCAGCTAACAGGGTCAGTGTGAGAACTCGTGTCATTGCAACAAGGAGCAACGCGTTAACATCAAGTTTTGTTTCATATTAGGAAAAAAGAAGGCAGAGACCCATGGGATGTTTGTGCAAGTGTCTCGCGTTGAAGCAGTCACCCCGTTTACATGGACTCCCAAAACAGGATTTCGTAAACCGATTACCCAAATCCGCTTTTGGTTGGTCATGTAGACACTCCAAAATTGATTCTGGAAATCCACTTTGCCGAAGCGGTTTTCCAGTTCCACAAGCGATTTTCGTTTTTGAAACGTTCTTGGTTTGTCAGATTGTCTTTTCTCGTTAAAAATTTTCGGTTAATATGGACAGAGTGACATTTTATGCAGTGAAAGAGAAGTATAAACATTAGAATCTGTGTATTTAAATAAAGAAAAATAGCGATTGTGCTCCCTTAAATGAGGAACTGAATCAGCTGTTTTTCAGTCGCCATATTGAGTGGGCTAGGAAATCCGCTTCAGCCTATAGCATGTAAACACGACAGCGGAAAACGGTTTACGAAATTCGGTTTTCGTCTTCTGGAAGATATGTTGCATACCAACGTACTGGGTGAGTAAAAAGTGCGTGTTTGAGTGGTTTAAACGCTTTAGAGACAGAAAGAAAATGACGACTCTGATTGCCTCTTTCGATAGCGAGGGCTTGTTTCATCATGAATTTATATCCGAGGGTCATATTGTCAACGCCGAAGTTTATGAGGGAGTTTGAAACGGCTGCTGCAGCGCATTCAGCGGGTTCGCCCAGAACTTTAGCAGAGTGGACAGTGGAATTTCTTGCACAACAGCTGGCCGCTTACTGTGATCAGCATGCTCAGCTTTCTTTCTAGACGCAAGGCCACTGTGCTCCCACACCCTCCTTATTATCCAAATTTGTCTCTGGCAGACTTCTTTCTCTTTCCCTGCCTTAGATTAACCCTGAAAGGCTGAGGCTTTGCAAGGTTTGCGGATATCCAACAATGCGTACGCCAGTGCTTCGAGTGATTCCATAAGAAGAGTTTGCTGACTGTTTCCAACAGCAGTACAAGCGATGTCAGAAGTGTATTGTAACCAATGGTGATTACTTTGAAGGCCTGTAAAACACGTACAAAGCTAAATAAGAGACCAGGCTCTGCATAGAAACAAAACAAACGGTGTATTCTCCAGGTGCTGCAAGTAAAGTGGTTAGCTCCCGACAGCTGTCTGCAGTGGAATGCTTCAAAGTGTTTGGAACTAGAGTCTGTCATAAGACTCACGAAACTGCCAGTGAATTTCTGCAACTTCGCGACTGAAGCACTGACAAGCTGCTGGGGTGTATAACCATACTGTGAAATGATTAATGAATGTGTATTTAAAGTGAAGTAGCACATTCAAAGTACCTTCGTATTTAGGAGCTTTTGTGGAGCTATAAATTGTAGCAACTATCAAGAAAATAATTCGGAAATCTCTCATTTGCAAAATATACTCAAAAGTAAGAGAATAATGTTACGAATAACAAGTCATCGCTGGTCTTCAGTCCGAATGTTATATACGCTGACGACTATCAACCACTATATCTTCGACCCTCTCATAGTTATCGACACGGAACTGCTATGGTGTACAACGGGAGACTTTGTACTACAACAACACAGAGAGATCCTTCGTCTCCGTTGTGTAGTTTTTGCTGAAGAGCAAAATACTGACACCCGCACGTAGAAATTTATATAAGTTAGTAACTTTCTAGTCCCATATCTTCACGCCTTTATCGTTATCAACCCTCTACCACTATAATGCACAATGGGATACTGATACCTACTACCACATACAACCATTACTCGTTTGCTATGTGTAGTTTTGGCTACAGAGTGAAATATATGTACAAACACCCCAATTTTTATATGTATTAAGATAAGATAGGATGGAATTAACAGAAGCAGTGATATTAAATGTTCAAATGTTTGTATAGTCTATGGGGCTTAATTGCGGGGTCATCACTCCCTAAACTTACAAATGACTTATGAACTAGTTTATACTAAAGACAGCAGAAACATCCATGCCCGAGGGGGGATTTGAACCCCCGACCGCAGCGGCCATGCAGACCGTGACTGGCACGCCGCAGACCGCTCAGCCACAGCGGCTGGCCAGTGATATTACTTTAATAATGTTTTTGTATTAGAAAGTTCACAACAACTTTTAGTGATTGGTAAATATGGAAGTAACAGCATTAAAATCAGCAACTTTTCAGTTTGTACCATGCCATTCCTCGGTTACTCCCTACTCGCCGCTTGGAGCGCTAGAATCGCTTCAGCTGCAGTTTTTCCCTAGAGAGTTTCAAAAAATGTTCAAATGTTTGTTACGCTTATGGGACTTAACTGCGAGGTCATCAGTCCCTAAACTTACGAACTGCTTATAAAGTAACTTATACTAAAGACAACACATACATCCATGCCTGCAGGAGGATTCGAATCTCCGTCGGGGAACGGCCTCGCGCATCGGAGCATAGCGTCTGAATGCGCTCGGTCACTCCGCCGTGACTAGAGACACAGACACAGACAAACTCTGTGCTAGAGAGCACAGACAAAGATTCCGTGCTAGAGAGCACAGACAAAGATATACAGACGGGAAACCACAGTAAGGGCCCGGTCACACGCACAGGGGTGCGGGGAGGGAAGGTTCCGTAAGATGTCCCACGATGGCGCTGAGGTCAGAAGCAGCCCTTCAAAACTGGCCAGAGCGGCGGCAGGTAGCGGCTGCCCCCACCACCACCTCCCCTCAAACGCCAGCAAGCCGGACACAGCCGTGGCCTCATGGCAGGCGGCACGAGCTCTCCCCTCATCCTCCCCTCCATGCTACCCTCTATGTGCGAGAGGCACCCTTAGAAGCTCTTCTAGTGTCGCCTACCAGTACTAAGCCGGGGAACCGCCTGAAATCTGCTGGCATCTTACAGAACTACGAGGGGAGCGTAGGACAGAGGTATGGGGGGAGGTTTCTTCTCTGTATATGTTGCTACGAGGTGCATTCAAGTTCTAAGGTCTCCGATTTCTTTTCTAATTAACTACTCACCCGAAAGCGTTGAAACTGGCGTTACTTCTCGACGTAATCGCCCTGCAGACGTACACATTTTTCACAACGCTGACGTCATGATTCCATGGCAGCGGCGAAGGCTTCTTTAGGAGTCTGTTTTAACCACTGGAAAATCGCTGAGGCAATAGCAGCACGGATGGTGAGTGTGCGGCCACGCAGAGTGTCTTCCATTGATGGAAAAAGCCAAAAGTCACTAGGAGCCAGGTCAGGTGAGTAGGGAGCATGAGGAATCACTTCAAAGTTGTTATCACGAAGAAACTGTTGCGTAACATTAGCTCAATGTGCGGGTGCTTGTGTGTCTTGGCGAAATAGCACATGCGCAGCCCTTCCCGGACGTTTTTGTTGCAGTGCAACAAAACATTTTCGTAGGATGCATCTGTTACCATAGTCCCTTGTGGGACGCAATGGGTAAGTATTACGCTCTCGCTGTCCAGAACATGGACACCATCGTTTTTTCACCACCGGCGGTTATCCGAAATTTTTTGGTGGCGGTGAATCTGTGTGCTTCCATTGAGCTGACTGGCGCTTTGTTTCTGGATTGAAAAATGGCATCCACGTCTCATCACTTGTCACAACCGACGAAAAGAAAGTCCCATTCATGCTGGCTTTGCACGTCAACATTGCTTGGCAACATGCCACACGGGCAGCCTTGTGGTCGTCCGTCAGCATTTGTGGCACCCACCTGGATGACACTTTTCGCATTTTCAGGTCGTCATGCAGGATCGTGCGCACAGAACCCATAGAAATGCCAACTCTGGAAGCGATCTGTTCAACAGTCATTTGGCGATCCACCAAAACAATTCTCTCCACTTTCTCGATCATGTCGTCAAACCAGCTTGTGCAAGCCTGAGGTTGTTTCTGTTTGTTGTCACACGATGTTCTGCCTTCATTAAACTGTCGCACCCACGAACGCACTTTCGACACATCCATAACTCCATCACCACATGTCTCCTTCAACTGTCGATGAATTTAAATTTATGCCACACCATGCAAATTCAGAAAACGAATGACTGCACGCTGTTCAAGTAAGGAAAACGTCGCCATTTTAAGTATCTAAAACAGTTCTCATTCTCGCCACTGGCGATAACATTCCATCTGCCGTACGGTGCTGCCATCTCTGGGACATATTGACAATGAACGCGGCCTCATTTTAAACCAATGCGCATGTTTCTATCTTTTTCCAGTCCGGAGAAAAAAATCGGAGGCCTTAGAACTTGAATACTCCTCGTATGTGCTAGAGAGTTTCGCAACTGTCTGTGGTGGGGGCCTGTGTTTCAGAGCGAGCGGCTGCCAGTGTCGGCGTTCAGCTGCGACTGGCCATCCGCCGACGGCCGCTTCCGTAAGCTGCTGATGGTGTTCTGCCTGCGCTCCTCGCAGGCGCTCATCATCCGCGTCTGCGGCCTCTACTCGCTCTCCAGGGAGACTCTGCTCCAGGTGGGTAGCCCACACCAGTTAAGACGCCTCTCCTGTACGAAACGTACTGGCAATTCGGACACGTTATTTAACTACACTGGTCAAAACAATTAGGGGATCATAGAGATATGTAGGATCTGAAGTATTGCCATCGGCAGAACGAACTAAAATGGTTCCACGTCTTTCTGTCGGTTGTATGGAGTGGAGACAACAAACGAGATAGTGGTAATAACATAAAGTCGCTGCAGACGGGGTTGGTGTTAACTCTACCAAACGAATAACGAAAGCAGTTGGGTTCAGATAGTGTAGTGAGCAGGTACGGCAGTGCAACAACAACATGACTTACCTGAAGCTATGGCACAGAGAGCCTACAACAGGAAAATGTCTACAGGGGGCATGTATTTAACCTGTCCTATAACATTTTCTTTCCTCTCCCATGTCGCGTTTGTACTGCAATGACAGTGTGCGCGAGGGTTGTAATTTTTGTATCCCATCCTCGTCGCCACTTTTGTGTCTCGTTTCCGCCGGTTGTCGTAGGTGTCGGTGGCCGAGTAGAAAGAGACCGACACAGGAATAAAGGATGCACGCTTGTGCAGGTACGGAGGTGACCAGCCAGTGGGACAGCAGAAACTAGAACACTAGGCTAAATTAGAACAAGATATATATTTCGTGGAGTCTTGGTAATACTTTTACATAGTTCTTGACTGCAGAATGCTGATACATAGTTTAGATAGATGCCTGCCTACTGATGATTTCTAGTGCCTATCCGATAGCCAAGTATTAACTGGTGCCCATCTGATTCCGAAGTGGCCGATGCAGCAGTCGTGGCCACGAGCGGAGTTGCAGCAGAGGGCGCTCGTGGCTGACGTCGTAAGAACGCCGCGCCGTGCGTGCATGGCGGCGCGCGGCGAAGGTACGTGGCGCGCACTTCATACTTGGGCGACACCACAGTAATTACTCCCCACTGCACTCTGTGAAGATTAGAATCTCTTAAAGTTCACCAACCTGACGTATTCTATAGATGTCGTCCCCAAGCAGATGATAGCACCCAGGTCGGAGTTCTTGACAAGAGGTTGAAATTATAAAACTATTGGCAGGAACTCATTTAATTACGGAATAAAACTGAAGTCCTTTGAATGTCAGCAGATTTATTTAAAGCCGGCCGCGGTGGCCGGGCCGTCTACGGCGCGCCAGTCACAGTCTGCACGGCCACTACGGTCGGGTGTTCGAATCCCCCCTCGGGCATGGATATTTGTGCCGTCCTTAGTGTTAGCTAGTTCATAAGTAGTTTGTAAGTTTTGTATCGCGCGGCTTCCCGCGTCGGAGGTTCGAATCCTCCCTCGGGCATGGTTGTTATTCAAATGTCTGTAAGGCTTAAGGACTTTAACTGCGGGGTCATCAGTCCCTAAACTTACAAACTACTTATGAACTACCTTATAATACTAAAGACGACACAAACATCCATGTCCGAGGGGGGATTCGAACCCCCGACGGCGGACTGCCGCGCGCACCGCAACACGGCGCTCCAGTAGGCGCGGCTAATCCGCCGCGGCCCTCGGGCATGGTTTGTGTGTTGTCCTTGAGTTAGTTTAACTTAGTTAAAGTAGTTTGTAAGACTAGGGACTGATGACCCCGTAGTTAAGTCCCATAAGCTCTACAAACATTTGAACATTTGAATTTATTTAAAGAACGCAGAAAACCAGCGAACCGCATAATAATTTACACTTGCCACACTTTGTTTTAACTGAAAGTTCAATATATTGCCAATTCGCATTGTTCCAAATTGATAAAACAATATCTTATGATCGCCTACGTATGCGACAAGTTACTCCTCCGAGTGCGTATTATGGACTGAAGTGTGGCGGCCCGATGCAAGGCTACCTTCCCTGTACAATTTGGCGCGTAAACATGGACGCCGTGCATCGTCCGTCTTAAATTGTTTTGTTCATTAATATTGCAATAGTTAATAAATGTTATGTAGTCAGGGCATAGCTTGGCTTTGAGAGGTTTTCTAAATTGAGTTTGACATGAAATAAATATTTAGTTTATTAAGTATTAATAAAAATATGATCGCGTTTTCACGTGTGACCGCCAGTACTACAGCCAATCGGCGTCCAGTGCCTGCCGCTCGGGGATTTCCCTAGAATTTGGGGAAACTTGCCAGTGCTCTTTCCCATAAGAACCCGACATATTGTACCACCTGGCGTGGTTCTCACCAACTTTTACCATCTGTCGCCTACTGGTCCTAACCGGCTGCATTGAAGCAATACTCAAATTTTAATATGATGGCTTTAAGCCAGAAATATTACAAGCCATAGGAAGTTTAGAGGCGGGACAGACACGCAGTGACTGCAGCTATTGGAGTGTCCCAAAGTGTAATTTACAGGACCTGTCGAACAAGCAGATTCTTAACCACCTGACCAGTAATGAAATATTGTATATAACACAGTTTGGATTTCTCAAAAGTTCCGATATCGCGAATGCTATTTACACCACCAGTGAGAATGAACTTAATTCATTAGATAATAAATTACAAGCAGCAGGTATTTTCTGTGACTTGCCAAAGGCATTTGATTTTGTGAACCACATCATCCCTTTAAGTAAATTAGAATTTTATTGTGTCACGGGCTTTGCTGCCAGAATGGTTCAAGTCGTGCCTTGCTAACAGGAAACAAAGTGTCAGTGCAAGGGACTAGTGAATTAAGCCATCAGTCATCATCAGATTCGGAGGAAATTACATGTGGTGTCCCACAAGGATCTCTCTTAGGGCCATTGCTTTTTCATGACCCCCTCATCACTTACACTGCCATAAGCAGAGTTTGTTTTGTTTGCAGATGATAAAAATATTGAAATAAATAGCATGTTGAGTACAGTTCTAGAAATGTTTGCTAATTATATTTTCATGAACATTAATAAATGGTTTAAAGCCAAGTCAATGGCATTAAACTTTGGAAAGATTCACTACATGCAGTTCAGAACATGTAAGAGGTTTCCATCCAGCATATTCATAAAGTATGAAGAAGAGCACTTACAGCCTAACAACTTCAGTTGGGAGGAGCACACCACAGAGTACGAGTGTTATCAGTCATAGGAGACATTAAAATAAAATAAGCTTGTATTCTTTGCTTATTTTCATTCCCTGATGTCATATGGTATAATATTTTGGGGTAATTCCTCAAGTCAAGCAAAAGTTTTCAGAGTCCAATAGCGTGTAATACGTATTATTTGTGGAGTAAATTCATGGACATACTGTAGAAGCCTCTTCAAAGAAATAATTATACTAACTACTGCCTCTCAGTATATTTATTCCTTAATAAAATTTGTTATATATATTATATCACTTTTCCCAACAAACAGCTCAGTTCATACTTACAATACTAGCAACAAAAAAGATCTACACAAGGACTTAAAAGCACTTACCTTAGTTCAAAAAGGGGTCCACTACTCAGGAACACAGATCTTCAATAATTTACGAGCAACCATAAAAAATTAAGCTACAAATAAAGATCAGTTTAAGAGGAACCTAAAAGACTTAATAGTGGCCAACTACTTCTACTCCACGATGAATTTTTAAATATAACTAAATGATGTATGTATCTGTATTCATACTATTAGTATTATTATATCATAAGCTTACAAAAAATTTTACATGTTCCACATCTACGAGGATCACCTCAACATGGATCTATGGAACGGCCGGCCGCGGTGGCCGAGGGGACTAAGACGCTCCAGTCACGGTCTGCACGGCCACTACGGTCGGGGGTTCGAATCCCCCCTCGGGCATGGATATTTGTGCCGTCCTAGTTCGTAAGAAGTTCATAAGTAGTTTGTAAGTTTAGGGATTGATGACCCCGTAGTTAAGTCCCATAGACTATACAAACATTTGAACATTTGATCTATGGAACGAACAACTAATCTAATCTAATCTTGTCCTCCACCGGTAACATCAGCAAGAACATCGGTAAACAGCACTTCAAGACAGGAAGCTAAATACTGCAACGCGTCCTCCAGGCAGCAACAGGACGCTCAGTATCAACACAAACAGTCCAAAATCAACTTCGGGAATGTGGTCTCTAAGCACGGAGGACTATAGCGTGTGTCTAATTAAAAGCCATGACATCGCAGGTGAAATTTATTGAGACCACCTTTCCCGTATACATCTCATAATATCATACTCACTTATCTTTCGTCTCCCTTAACTCTTTGGAACACGGTGGTATACATAGTATACCACCTTTTGAACAATTTCTGGCCGCTTTGCACGGTGGGCGAATTTTACTACCTCTGCACAGTTCCCTCTGTGTTGGAGAGATGACGGTGCTATCTGTTGTGAGTCAATACCCGCCAAGAACAGAATGAATCTCTATATATAAAAAAAACAGTCTAGAGTGCATTGACTTCTTTATTTAGTCAATTTCGGTCCTTTTTTTGACCATCTTCAGGACTGTAACTCCATTGATGTCGTGGAGGTGCTTTAAATAAGAGTACTGTTATCCTACAAAGTGACACAAAATGTTTACAAAAATATGAGAATTAATCTCACCTGTAACTGCTGCTTGACGTGTTGGCCTATTACTTCTTCATTCTCTCAGATTATGTCTTTCTCTTCTCGTCCGAAATCACCTTAACCCGGTCTCTGTTTATTAATTTTTAAAGGTAGTGTGACGTTGAGCTCAAATTCTCAATTATCCTCCGCAAATTCTATTTTCTGTTGTCCTCATCAAATGTCCTAGGAAAGAGATCCGTTTCTTTTTCATTGTACTTCTCGCTGGTTCTATTTATTTATAATCGGTTTCATTTTAAGCTATTCTCCAAACTCCGGCAGCAAATGGTAGCGCTGAATATTTTTTCACTACCTCGATCGTCAACATTTACATAATTTGGAAGGAATTAAAAGAAATAAGGAAAATGACTGCCAAAATGTTCAGGATGAGCGGCCTGGAAAGTCTGGCGACGAAGAAAACTCCGAGACGTATCTACAGTACAGTTCAAGTGAAGAAAAATCAGTCCTCACGGCCGCGTCTTGAGAATTCATCACAGCAACCAGAACGCACTATAGCTAGACGTGCAAAGTGCAGTACCAAAAAGAAGCAAGTGCGCACTTTCTGGATGCGTGCTGACTGCAAAATGCCATTGTACCTCAGCAAACAGAAAACATGCTTCCAAGACTTTCACAAAAAATGACGATTAACATATTTTATGTCAAGTTTTTTATGATTTGTTGTTGTGAAATACCACTTTATCGAAGTAAAAATAAAAAATAAAATGTTTGTAAATCTATCGGACCAAACTGCGTGGTAATCAGTCCGTAGCTTAGAAACTACTTAAACCTAGGTAAACTAACATAAGGAAAACACACACACTCATGCCCCAGGGAGGACTCGAACCTCCACGGCGAGCAACCGCGCGCTCCGCAGTGAGACGCTTTAGACCACTCGGCTACTCCACCGCGGCAAGTAAAAATATTTTACATTAATAACGTTATTTACCCATAGAATCCGTCTTCTTCTCATATATACAGGGTCTTCTTCTCATATACACACTCCGGCTTCGCAGCACGATTCGTTGCATGCCATCAATAAAAAAGTCTCTCAAAAAATTTCCAATACTAAACGGACGTTGAAGACTGAGATGGTTGTGTGTTCCACAATTACACCAACAAACTCCCAGAGAACGTGGAAGGCGTCATGAGGAACAAAATGAGCAAATAAACGCATACCCGCAAAAGCCCTTTAATGACGCTACGGAAAAATTGAATGATCGTATGGCATTTTTGGCCGGGAGATCTCATACGGGATTGTTCGGTCACCATGCGCAAGTGTTTTTAGTTGACGCCACCTCAACCAATGCAGACCATCGAGTCTACGCGTGCGAAGCAGCGGGAATTAAGCTAGTATATATACAGTATATTGCACAACATTGTTGCTAGTTAATCAATGCTTAGTAAACACTGCTATACAAACCTTCTTTCAAACTGTGACATTATGTACAGTGCTGGAAACACGTTTTCTAACATAATGATAGCGTATTAAGACAATGTTGGAAAATTCAATAATATGTGAGAATGAACGTCGATTCTAAAGACAAACGCATATCTCTGTTTGCAAACGAGTTGTAGAAACCAGCAAATATGCTGTCTTCTTCTTCGTACAGGCAGACGTCTGACAGGAGTACCGCAATGCCGCCGTAACAACCATAATACGACCCTACATCAGACCGTCACGTTACAGATCGAGTCCATCTGTTCGATGATCCTCCGTGAAAACGAAAACTGGAAATGATCTCTGTTTTTTTCCTATCATTACTAACACTTCACTTTACCACAGACTACAGTGTGGTCGCGCGGGAGTATCCGAGCGGGCGGTCTGGTGCGTTACGTATCGCGCGGCTTCCCGTGTCGGAGGTTCGAATCCTCCCTCGGGCATGGTTGTTGTTCAAATGTTTGTAAGGCTTAAGGACCTTCACTGCGGGGTCATCAGTCCCTAAACTTACAAACTACTTATGAACTACCTTATAATACTAAAGACGACACAAACATCCATGCCCGAGGGGGGATTCGAACCCCCGACGGCGGACTGCCGCGCGCACCGCAACACGGCGCTCCAGTACGCGCGGCTAATCCGCCACGGTCCTCAGGCATGGTTTGTGTGTTGTCCTTGAGTTAGTTTAACTTAGTTAAAGTAGTTTGTAAGACTAGGGACTGATGACGAACGTAGTTCGGTCTCATAGCATTACAAACACTTGAACTACAGTCCACTGCAGCAAGAAGAAGATAAAGTTATCTCAAACATTTACTTTATATATAATCCTATTTGTATCTGTGCTCTCAATAATCCGACTTCATCTAATCCGGCATCAGTAAGTGCTACGAATGGCAGGATTAGCGACATATGGGGTGAAGCGTAATTCGTGCATTCGTATCGCAATTCGTCAGCTACATCTCAGGAAACTGGTTGAAATATTTGAAAGCTTTTTTCTGGGTGGTTAGTAAATGCTGTTTCCTGTCTAGTTTATCATCTAGGGTTAGTTTGAAATATTTTATCATGTTAGATTGGGTGACAGTTAGTTCGGCTTGTGAGGTAGAGATGGGCAATCTGCTCCTGAACTGATTCAAAGAGCCAGATCCTTCTAAGGAGTGAGTGATAGATAAATCCAAAAAAAAGAGTGGTAGTTCATCTGATCCGAAAAGTCCCTCTGGTGACAGCAATGAGGTGCATAAGCACCCCTCGCCACATTCTTCAGAAGTTTCCTAAACCCCTTGCCACATGCTTCAGAAGTTTCCTAAGCTACAAAATAAATGTGCTATAGACCATGTGCAAGTATAAAACACAAAAAATGAGCGCCTAAACACGTGCATCGCCTTCGCGCTGCAAGTCGAGAATCGGTGAGTCGCGCAAGCAGCATGGTTCAGTGAGCGCGCGGCTCCCGACTACCGCTGACTCGCTGCTCTGCACGACTCCGGCGATCGAGGCGATCCGACCGCCAACTGAGTCGGTGAGTCAGCTGGTTCACCGGTTCACCTCTCCCCACCACTCTCCCGACTCCGCTCGCTTGCGGAGCCGCCCGTGTGGCGCGCTGCTCATTATTCCCCCCACTCCTCTGCCGAACCGCATGGTGCCGAACAAAGCGACTCCGCGCATTTCTCTGTTGTCTCGACTCCTGTGTTCTGATAAAGCTTGCAGCTCACTTACAGAAACGATCATCTGAAGCAAAAGAAACCGTCATATTCCTATTTCAAATAGTACTCGAGATGAAACGTATTTATTTAATGTTACATGTTTTTTCTTAATAACAGGAAATCTACAGTCGGTAGCAAAAACGCGTTACAGTACAAAATTAAACTATATAAAATTTCTGCGAAAAAGATCCTACACCATTTTTCTCGAGCACTTGTAGTTTGCATGAAAGGAGCAAGAGAGACAAAGTCTTGTGCAATGTGCATTCTGTTGCTTAAATTTCGTAAGTCCATATCACGCAGTTTCCTGACTTGATAGACGAGTGTCCTGTAACAAATTATGCGTCTTTTATGCATCTACATTATTTTGGCACGTTGAAAACAATGACTATATAATCGAATAACAAAGAAAACAACAATGTGCATTAATGTTTTCTATATCTGAAACCATTCAGTTTCGGGAATGTGTACATTTGAAATTTTTTATGCTGGCATCAAATCTTTGACAGTAACAACAAACTTGTTTTCGAAGAGAGAGAGAACACTAGGATGTCAAACGAGATGTCTATAATTACGTTTCTGAGTAAAATATCTTACTGTAATGTTTCATTGCGAATTTAATGTGTTTGGTACAGTAGGATGTGTGTGTTTGCAATTAAAGATAAACTATATTGGGAAGCACTTAAAAAAATAATTTGCATTGCTCTGTATAGAAAATATATAAAACTTTGCACAAATAACAGGTGAAAGGGTTGTAGTTACAGGAACTAAAAATATAAGGTGAAACGGAAATCTTACCAGGAACTGCAAAACTTACAATATAGGAGCCCAGAACGCTACCCCTGTACTACGCCGACTGTAAGAGTATCACCGCAGTTATTTACCTAATTATTTCTTTAGCTAAGACTCTCTTCGAACTTAATCAATTGTTGATGGTTTGCACTCACAAAAGAAAAACTCATTGACGACATAGTCGAAAGTATCTGTACTCGTCGTCGTATTTTCGAAGAATTTGGCTGGAGATTTTCAGTCTTTTTTTCGTACTCGAAGTTACGAATGATATAGTACATGAACATTCCTCGCTTTGTAAATTTAATGGACATTACTCTTTTGACGTCTTATTTTCTAAATTAAATAAAACTTTATTGCTCACTCTGGAGCTATCATTATTTTACTGTTTATGGGTGCCAGACTTTAGTTTTTAGATAACAAATGATGGTTTCTAGCGGCCATCTTGTAGCGAGAATCTGTCGCGCTCACGTAAGACACCCGGCCGTGTCGCCAAATGTTGCTGCTTGTAGCTGCCGTGTCGCGTCGCTGAATATCGCGCGCTGTCGCTCGCTTTTGTCGCTCACGTAGGACACGGCCTTATTGCGCACGGCTATTCCGCTGCGGCAGTTGCCACGTTTTGCACGGAACTCTCGCGATATATCACGTTTCATTCAAGTCTCTTAAACTACTCACTATACAAATACGGAACTAGTATTTTTATTCTGCAAAGTGTATTTTTGTAATGAAAGTATAAATATATAAAAATAACAATTTCTTCCTTTTCCAATTATTTCACCTGCAAAAATATTTAAATTCTGTTATACCATGTTTAATTTTTAATGTAGGTGTAACTAACAAATTTTATTTCTCGAAACTACTGACTTACAATAAAATTATTACTCTTCTTCCTTCTTTCAAAATATGGCCAAATCAGATAAAAGTATAGTGACAAAAAAACAGTATGACATCGTTTTACGTTTTTTATCAGTTGGTGAGTCGGTGAACCATGAAAAAGAACTAGTTCATCCCAGTGAATGACTATTTCTGATCCGATCTCTGATAACATCGGTTTTGCCCATCTCTATTGTGAGGTAGAGGTCACTGGATTTTGGTGGGATTAATGGAGAGGTATCCATTGGTCACACCAGATGAGAAGAAGGCAGTGATGCAGATGAAATTGATTGGAAGTGCTTACCATTGGAGCTTAAAGAGGAGACCAAAATGCCAGCCATGGTCATAGGCTCTTTTGGCATCAAGGGAGTGGAATAAGAGGGCAGCACTAGTTGAAATGGTCATAGATAGATGGGTAAGGACTAGTTGGTCATTTGTGGAGAATTCGGGGACAACTGGACGAGAGGAAGATATTGCTGGAGGTGATTGTGGTATGGTGGATAAGGATGGAGTCAGGGACCTTGATGAAAGAATGATTAACCAGTGTGTTTCATTAGGGGGTTTATTTGGTTGTGTGACGTTACAGATACAGGGGGAACTGATTGTTTCCATGTGAAAGGCGGGTTTTGTCAGGCTGTTGGGTTCCCCAGCTGGCCGGCTAACAGTATGGATCTAGTGAATGGAATACAGGTAGTTAGGATTTTCCTAATGTGCTCGGATCCGGAAATGAGCGAGTGTGGCTCTCCCAAATTGCAACTGAAATACAATATAGCCATACATATTATTCTAAAAATCCATATAAAATCAGGGAATGATCATACGGCAAATATAATTATATGAATGGATTCAGGAGACTTGTGAGAATCAAACGCCGTAATTACAATTTCAATATCCCTTGCAGAAAAAAGCTGACTAATTTCAGTATTATAATAATAATATTGTAAAACTTATATTTACAATTATTGATACATAGTGTTTATCAGTAATACCGTAGTTTAAGAAGCAAATGGGCAGCATTGCACCACACTACCTATCTTAAAAGACGTACCAGGTTATTTCCGTAGTCTTTCAATAAACTTTATTTTACTCTCTTGTTCTGCTTTTCGTTGAGGTATTAATATTCTTGTGTCAGAACATAGATTCCAAAACAGAAACACAAAACATGAAGCCAGCAAAGCGCATTACATTTATATATGTATTTTATTATATTTAATATTACTCTTAGTAATGTTCATTTTATGTTGTAGACTGCCAATTAAATATTACATGGCCGACTAAAAATAGTAGATATGCAGCAGATAATTTATATGTATTAATTGTGGGCAAGAACTGAATATGTTTGCATAAAAAGCCATGATAAATTAAATATTAATTGTGTAACTATATTTCGGCGGCGGCAGTATATTTGAACAGTGAGACGCCATGCTTAATAGCTACCTGAGCAAAGAGCTTCAGTCTCAACCGATTTTAGTATTTTTAAATGCAAACAATTTGCTGGGAGGTCGTCAAAGCATTTAATTCTGTGATATTCAAATGTATAATATTTTGGAAGGGAAATTGTATTTTAAAGATGAGGCATTAGGATACGCGGAGGGATACAATTTTGGGAGCAGGGAGAGCACGCTTTTGAAAGCTTGGGAAGGGACTCGTAACTTGGACGTGGTGGTGAAAGGTTGTGACGCTTGGCAGTCTGAAGCCACATTATGAACTTGTGATTTGAAGAGATAGGCATCTGTGGACTTAGAAAATTTACCGGACTATAACTGCAGAACTTAGTCTCTGCTTGAAAAGCAGTGAACTATGGATGGTAGTACTAGTAGGACAGTGGAAGTGTGATAAATCAGCTATTGTGTACTCATGTGATGACAAACTGTGTTTTATAACAAATACTGTAATCGCGCATTGATTTGGAACTGCAATGTTCGATGGACTTCACTAATTTACGAGTGATAATTTGGAACTTTTACTCTCGAATGCATTTGATTCTTATTGTGCCTCTCATGAACAATAGTTGGGGAAATATTCAGTTATTTACTGATGTATGAAGTAGGGCCACCTCCGCATTTTCATGTCCAAAAAAGAGTAATAAACTCCATTTATAAAGAATTGCATCATGAGTGAATCACTTCTTTATCTGAGAATCCATTTTATTGTTGAATTCAAATTTATGATACGAATATTATAGAGGAAAAATTCCCAACAGGAAAAATATACGTAAAAAATAGATGAAGTCCACATACCAGGCGAAGGAGCACAGGCAGTGATAACAACAAATAAACACAACACACACACACACACACACACACAAACGCAAGCTTTCGCAGCCTAGCTGCTTCGTCAGGCAGAAGGGAAGGAGAGGGAAAAGGAAATGATGAGGGTTTTAAGGGAGTGGGTAAGGAGTCATTCCAATCCCGGGACAGGAAAGACTTACCTTGGGGGGAAAAAAGGAGGGTAAACAAATACACACACACACCCACACATTTACACAGCCGCAAGTACACTTAGGCAGACATACTGTAGAGCTGTAGAAAGCAAAGAAGTTAGACAGAGATGGCACTACAGACAGAGGCTCTGTCCAGAGAACCGAGGCAAAGATGTTAACATGCTGGGTGGGAATTCGAATTTAGCGGAGGTTGAGACCAGGTGGGCAACGGGAAGAGAGAATATGCTGAAGGGCTAGTTCCCATCTCCGGAGTTCTGAAGGATTGGTGTCAGTGGGAAGTATCCAGATAACCCGGATGGTGTAGCACTGTGCCAAGATGTGCTGGTCGTGCCCCAAGGCGTGTTTAGCCACAGGGTGATCCTCATTACCAACAAATACTGTCTGCCTGTGACCATTCATGCGAATGGACTGTTTGTTGCTAGTCATTCCTACATAGAACGCTTCACAGTGCAGGCATGTCAGTTGGTAGATCACGTGGGTGCTATCGCAAGTGGCTCTGCCCTTGAGTGTGTACACCCTCCGGGTTACGGGACTGGAGTAAGTGGTGGTGGAAGGGTGCATAGGGCGGGTTTTACAACGGGGGCGGTTACAAGGGTAGGAGCCAGAAGGTAGTGAAGGTGGTTTGGGGATCTCATAGGGATGGACTAGGAGGTTACGGAGGTTAGGTGGGCGGCGGAAAGACACTCTCGGAGGAGTGGGGATGATGTCATGAAGGATGGATCTCATTTCGGGGCAGGATTTTAGGAAGTCCTATCCTTGCTGGAGAGCCACATTCAGAGTCTGCTCCAGTCCCGGAAAGTATCCGGTGACAAGAGGGGCACTTCTGGGGTTCAGTTGAAGGTTCTGAATTTGGGGGGATGAGGAAGTGGCTCTGGCAATTTGCTTCTGTACCAGATCAGGAGGATAGCTGCGGGATGTGAAGGCTGTTGTCAGGTTATTGGTGTATTGGTTCAGGGATTCAGGACTGGAGCAGACTCGTTTGTCACGAAGACCTAGGCTGTAGGGAAGGAAACGTTTGATGTGGAATGGATGGCAGCTGTCATAATGCATGTACTGTTATTTATTGGTAGGTTTGATGTGGACGGAAGTGTGTAGTTGGCCGTTGGATAGATGGAGGTCGACATCGAGGAAAGTGGCATGGGATTTGGAATAGGACCAGGTGAATTTGATGGGACCACAGGAGTTGAGGCTGGAGAGGAAATTCTGGAGTTCTTCTTCACTGTGAGTGCAGATCAGGAAGATGTCATCAATGAATCTATACCAAACTTTGGGGTGACAGGCTTGGGTGTCCAGGAAGGCTTCCTTAGAGGTCTCAACCTCCGCTAAATTCGAATTCCCACCCACCATCTTAACATCTTTGCCTCGGTTCTCTGGACAGAGCCTCTGCCTCTAGTGGCATCTATGTTCTACAGTATTCTGCCTAAGTGTATTTGCGTCTGTGTAAATGTGTGTGTATTTGTTTACCCTCCTTTTTGCCCCCCAAGGTAAGTCTTTCCTGTCCCGGGATTGGAATGACTCCTTACCCACTCCCTTAAAACCCTCATCATTTTCTTTTCCCTCTCCTTCCCTTCTGCCTGACAAAGCAGCTAGGCTGCGAAAGCTTGCGGTTGTGTGTGTGTGTGTCTGTGTGTTTATTTGTTGCTATCACTGCCTGTGCTCCTTCGCCTGGTAAGTGGACTTCATCTATTTTTTACGTATATTAATCCATTTTATTGGTTATTCAGAGGTTTAATTCATGTTTAAATATATTTTCGCATCATCATATGTAGATTGACAGACTGGCTAAACTACAGACTAATTATTTATCTTGTTTAAACAGATTGGGTAGCTATTTAGGGCATGTAAGCTGACATACATAAATCACCCCCATGATCAGAGACAATGAGCCATAAACCTTTTACTACCCTGAGTTATGTATTGCCCAATTCTTATTGGTGAGTACCGATAAGGTCGCAGTTGAATGTCTTCTATGGCTCTGGATAATAGCTGGTATAAAGGATGATAGGGGGAAGAGAGGTGATCAAGGAAGGTAGAAGAGCAATCTTTGAGGTGGCAGTATGTAATGCAATCATAACTGTGGCTGTGTTACATTTATTATTATTATTTTCTTTTGCAACTAGGTGCTGAATATTGTGTGCTGTGATAGGAGTGTTTGTGCCTGTTAGTGGTATGTATTTTATTGTTAGTCAGGAGTGTGGGGAGTGCAAAAGTAACAATGTGCTCATGGTCCTTGGGAGTTATGGGAAGATCAAGTGAGAATTGTTAGGATGGTGAATATGCTTTTGAGTTAGGAAGTGAAAAGGCTGCCCTTACTCAGGTTGTCTGCTATGAGTTGGCAGTCATGTAGGAGGAGGTAGGGTTTCATACTGTGAGGTAGTGAAGGGCCTTCCAATACTTCCGCTTATTGGCAGGGTTGTGTATAGACTGTTGTAAGGATATTTCATGAACTCTGATGACAATTAGCATTTAAGAAGTAACAATTGTTGGTGGTGCATGAGTGTGTCTGGGTCATGACTATGGAGGAAGGAGCAATAGTCTCCTAGATTCACAGAAGTGGTCTATGGCTCTTGGGGAAAGGGTGGGTCAGTGACAGTAGGTAGGATGAGTAAGTATGTGGATGCTGACTTCTCAGGTCAAGGTTTGTTGCAAGAAAGAGATAGCATGGATAACATCTTAAAGGACATCAAGGAAAAAAAGGGGTGATGTGGGTGGCAACGGATTCCTGATAGGCATTCCGGTTTGCTCATATGTAGCTCTGGATCAGTTTTGGTTAGAGTGGATTTGGGTTGGATAGGAAGGATGACTGTGTCATGGTAACTTCCAATTGGATTGAGGACTTCTGCTGTGAGGTTGGAAGATACCAATATGACATCTGGTATGGTGTTGATTTGGGAATGGGTATGGCACGGCCAAGGAAACAGATCTCTGCTGAAGGAGACAAGAAACTAATGCCACCCGATCAGTTTCACTTCAGATCATCTATGGATACTGAGATCTGCAGCAGTAACATAGGTGAAGGACTGAGCACTATAAGTGAGGTTACTTTAGCAAAACATTTGCGTGTTTCCTGTCATTTTTTATTTTTGCATCAAACAGCATAGATTTTATGACACCCAATGGTGCTGTTTGATTCAATTTAGTAGTCATCAAGTGTTCTATACATGTATCATTCTTCTGATTATACACTTTCCAAGCAATTGTAAAATGTGACTATGCTAATACTGTAATTATGAAAGAGGATGTGATATTTTATTTGCACTTGCTTTTTATATAGCGATGTGTATTTTGTACCTTGATTACATATGCAGATTTAGTATTTATAAACACGTCAGAGAGTGTGAACAGACCAATCAAATGTAACAATTTCATTAAAAATGGTGTTATGTGAGTTAATTGCTAGCTTTCTATATACTTCTGGATTATGATTTCTAGATATAATAATGATATGCAAAAACTGAAAAACTTATGACAATCTTCTGCATTATTTTATACTTGCTACTTTAAAACTGAAATTGTGTTAAATGAAGTTAAATCAAGAGGGCACCGAATGTCAGTTGGCAGTGAGCATAGCTATATAAGTTCCTTCAAGCAGTTAACACATTTCCTGCTGTTCTGACAATTAATGTTACGTGTATTAGGTAATTTTTATATTTTGACTGTGTATAGGAGTCCTCATGGCTGAATTACTAGTTATATAAATGCTTTGAGATATATTTTATTATTATTTTTCATGCTTTGCATCTTCTCTCTTGTAATGACTCTTTATTATATTTGCTATTGGTCTCTGACTTGTTTTATCTACAGCACAACAACATTCATGCAATAATTAAAATCAGTATGCCATAGATATAAGTAAGATTTTCTATTGCAATAATCAATGCCGAGTTTCCTCTAGTCATTAGTACTGGTGAGGTGGTCAGAGTGCCTATGACTCCTAATGGAGTCTTTGTAAAATTACAAAGTTTCTTCCTAATTTTTTGCAGGTCTTAAAAGCTGCCTACACCCTCTTCAACTTCGTATACCAGACTGTTGGTGAGGAAGAGCCATTGAACTGAATATATTATCATTAAGCAAGAAGAAATATTGAGAAATAAAGATTTTTTTCCACCTTTGCTGTAACTCTTGGATAAGTGTAGAAGTTGTTTGCAGCTATTGTAATACACTATCCTATGCTGCATTACAGTAATTTGTAAAAGTTATAAATAGATATTTAACAACAACAATTGTGAAGCACACATAGAATAAAATTAGTTTCAATAAATATTTTTCATTAGTGTATGCAACATAATAGTTAATTTCACATATTGCTTTATTATGTATTCTTGTGTTGTTTTCAATCTGAAATGATGCAGCTCTATGCACTGCTCCCTCCTGTGCAAGCCTCTTCATCTCTGAATAGTAATTGCAGCCCATATCCATTTTAACTACTTACTGTTTTTGTCTTTGAGATTACCCCCCCCCCTCCCACCCCTCCACCCTCATCACACACACAGACTGAGAAAAATTGAAGAAAAAAATCAGGAACATCTACCCCTGAAGTGGGACTATCTGAAGAAGATTCTTTTGTTTTACTGTATCATATTTCAAAATCATACATCCTCTTTTCTCTGACCTACTCATTGTCTATGTTAACTGTTATACAAGGCTACTCTCCAGACCAGTGCTTCTGGATTGACTAGAAAATAAAATATTCACTGTTAACATAGGTCTTTCAAAGAAAGCTTTTCTTGCCACAATGTCAAAAGTAATGCAAGATCAACAAGTAAAACATGCAAATTGGGTTTGGGTACATAGTGAAAATAAATGAATGATTCACAAAGAAATCTTCCCATTCCATTTTTACATGATGTGTTACAGCAACTGTGTTCAGTTGAATTCTTAAATAAGAGAATTACTTGATTGCAAATATTTTTTATTACAATGACGCATTTCGCCCAGTTAGGGCATCTTCAGATATTTTGTATGATGTCGTTGTACCTTAGGTCGTCAAATTTGAACGCTACCTCAGGCAGTACTAGTACCCATATGGACGCAAGTCGTATTACTATGTTGACGACCTAAGGTACAGGGACATCATACAAGATATCTGAAGATGCCCTAACCGGGCGAAACACATCATTGTAATAAAAAATATTTGCAATCAAGACGTTCTTTTATTCAACAATTGAATGATTCACTGTATTTCACAAAAAATACAGTCGGTAAAAGTATCTTAACAGTCCATATTATTTTATTATAAAATATAAATTTATTACTATTGCGTAATATTATAACTTTTTGTGACGATATAGATTTGCGTTTATACATGGTACGCAAAGGGCAAACCCATTTTGTATCTTCCTACAGCCATTCATGACAATACCATCCAATACACTACAGCATCATCAGTAAATAGCTGCAGATTGCTGTGCATACCATCCACAAGAACACTGATGTACGTATACAAATAAGAACAATTATATTGCATTTTCATCGTGTGCTCTTAACAATACATTTTTGACGAACACCTGCTGTCAAGGGAAATGCACTGGGTTCTATTATTGAAAAAAGTATTCCAGCTATTCAAATATCTGGAAACCAACGTATGCACTGTCTTCAGAGGACCACTGTGTCAAATGCTTACCAGAAGTCTAGAAATATGGAGTCAGCCTGTAGCACTTCATCCATGGTTCACAGGATATCATAAGAGAAAAGGAAAAACTGAGATCGGCTATGGACAACACACCCATCCATGCCTGGGAGAGGACTCGAACCACTGACAGTAGGGAACTGCGGGCTCTCCAGCAAGGCGCCTTAGAGTGCTTGTTCACTCCACTGCTGCCATGCGTTTCTCACTCTTGGTGCTGGCTACACATATGAGAAACTCAATGTGGTTTTATGTCCTCTGGGAGGCAGAGGTAATCACCAAAGGTGTATTAGTGCATCATTAAAACTGTAGCCATCATGTGACAAAATTTTGAGCCATCATGTTGTGTGATAAAATGTTGAAGTACACCACATACAATAACAACAATATTTGCCATGATAGAAAATTGTTAATCTATTAGATAAAATGTCAAACGAACATTCTTCAAAAAGTCATGTTTGTGATAACCTGTAGTTAAATATGTAAGGTTTATTAGTACGGTTTTTGTGGGATATGGTTTCATTACATTATCACTCATTGCAAAGCCCCATCAGCCACAAACATGTAAACTTGAATATATCAGTCTTGTTGATGACAAAATGCTCCTACACATGTGTATCTGAACAATGTGTGTTGTCTGCCATATATAGAAAAGTACTTCAGGTATGATTTTGGAATCTGTGGATCTGACATAATGAGGCAAGTTTTCTGTCTTTTCATTCTGGTTGCTGATATTCTTTCAGTCTCCTGTAGTCAGTGATTTCATATATCCCTCTTTAGAACATCTGCCACATGAAAGGGAATGTTTCTTTAATAGTGCTAACAATTGTTTATTGACAGACTAGAAACTCAAAATGTGGAGAACACATTGATTTAGCAGTGCCAAAAAACAGCCAAAATTTGATTTGATCCATCAAGAAACCATTGGTGAAAAGCATGGGATTTGCTTTTTATATTTTGCAAGTCATGTTCCAGGGAAGGGTTCTCACTTTCAAGTGCATTTTTTGTGTGCTATAACATTTATTCATGTTTTCCATGTGTCAGATACTGCACTGTTCTGCTGCTCTCACTGTATTGTCTAAAACCTTGCACAATTTTGAAATAATGATCCTAATGGTATATCTTTAAAGATCTATGTGTGTATATATCATTCAATGAAAATAGTAGCTCTGGTGGCATCAACTTGACTTGACCACTAGCGCAAAACAACCCAGAAGCTTCATTTTATCGTGCACAAAGATAAACATAGAAATTTTCAAGAAAATTATGTACAATTTTTCTAATGTTTTACTTTAAAATTTTATATATACACACACGTAAAAAATAGATGAAGTCCACTTACCAGGCGAAGGAGCACAGGCAGTGATAGCAACACACACACACACACACACACACACACACACACACACACACACACACGCAAGCTTTCTCAGCCTAGCTGCTTCGTCAGGCAGAAGGAAAGGAGAGGGAAAAGGAAATGATGAGGGTTTTAAGAGAGTGGGTAAGGAGTCATTCCAATCCCGGGACAGGAAAGACTTACCTTGGGGGGAAAAAGGAGGGTAAACAAATACACACACACCCACACATTTACACAGACGCAAGTACACTTAGGCAGACATACTGTAGAACTGTCAATATATGTATAAAATAGACGAAGATTAGTCACCAGGCGAAGGAGCACAGGTGTGACAGCATCACAAATAAATAAATGAATAGACACACACACACACACACACACACAAACACAAGCTTTTGCAACCCAGTTGCTTCTTCAGGCAGAAGGAAAGGAGAGGGAAAAGGAAAAGATGAGGGTTTTAAGGAAGGGGGTAAGGAGCCGTTCCAATCCCGGGAGAGGAAAGACTTATAAGTCTTAAGTGTCAACCAGATACGATAAACCCCCTTGCACCTTTCTTGCTACACCACTGCCTTTACCACTAGACAAAATGACCGCTGCAATTTTGGAATATTATTTTGAGTGCAGGATTTGTTGTACTGCTTTGAGACTTTTGGAAGTCATTTTGATTGCTGTAATTTATTTGTGTCTATAATTTCCTTTTGACTCTCCAGTAGTGTTGTCATTTGTCCGCATGTCACTGCACGGTAATCATGATTCATAGATGACTGCTCTTATCGATGCACAATTGTTCGCTCTGTTGCACAATATTCTAGATGTCTGAAGTAAAATGTGAGGTAGGTGAAGGCAACCTTGATGAAGAAGCTAGGGATGAAGACTGCTACCAACCAAATGACCATTCTAAAAGCAGTGATTCAGATGATGCTGATGATTGCAGCCAAGATAATTACAATAATTGTACACATTATTTTGATGCCAACAATCAAATTTAGTATAAAATTCATTATTTAGATTACATTTATTCTGGTCAAATGCTTATAATTTGAAATTTGCAATTGTTCTATTACTGTAGCAGAAAATGTATCACAAAAATTAAGGTATCGGAGAGGATGCATCAATTCAAGTCTCCCAGGACCATGTAATATGTTACTACTAATATGTAGATAGGAAACAACTCACCATAAAGACAAATGTTGACCTGCTGACCGACACAAATAAAACACACACAATTTTAAAATTTTGGCCACGGCCTTCCTCAGAAAGAGAACACTCATCCACACAATCACTCATGCACACTTGTCAGAGATGGCTGACATGTGTGGATGAGCGTTCTCTTTCTGAGGATGGCTGCGGTCGAAAATTTAGAATTGTGTGTGTGTTTGTGTGTCTTTTATTTGTGTCTGTCAGCGGCTCAACGTTCGTCTTCACGGTGAGTTGTTCCCTATCTACATATTATTATTAACATCCCTTACTGGAACTTCCATTGTTGTTAATATGTTACTGGGCATCACAAAGTGGACTGCAGCAGGGTTTGGAAAGTGCACAACTAGTACATTGGTGTTTCATAACATCTGGAAGAAAATTCAGCACCTACTTTATATGCAAAGCATTATATTTTTGATGACAATGTAGCATACACATGTCACATCTACTTTGATGAATCAATACATAAAACACTGGACAGTAACAGAAGCTAGATGTTTCCTAAGAAATGAATTGTGGAATCTAAGTGTGGAAAAACTGGAGGCCTTCTTTGCCTTACTGCACACTCATGGTATTTTTGGCGTCTACAGCACGGAACTAGATGAATTGTAGTCTAAAATGTGGGATCCTCTATTTTTCAGTGATACAACAGGGAGGAAATCTTTTCAATAAATTAAAACATTTTTTGAGGTATTACATAAATTTAGAGTAGTTTCAAATGTTAGGTACAAATTCACTGAAAATTGTTACTTGACATATAATCTGATCGGAAATCTGACTGCGATAAGCAGCTTTTCCCAATGAAAACAGTGTCCTTTCTTACAGTATATGCACAATAAGCCAGAAAAGTTTGGTATATAATTTTGGCTTAACTTGTGGCTGTTGACTTGGAGTTTGTGAAATGGGTTTCCTTATCTAGGAAAATAGGATCTAGACCATGTGATGAAACTCTTCCTGAAAAAGTAATAATGTAGGGGCAAAATGTGACTACAGACAACTATTTTACAACAGTGAAACTGGTTAAGGAGTTAAAACAACTGTTGGAACAATTAGATGATCCAGGAGAGAAATTCCTAATGCTATGAAAGCTCTTCTTGATGACTCAGCTCGCTTGAAACATACTGATGGTACTCTTTCGCTGTATAAAAGACAACAAAACAATCATGTTCTTGTATATAATGCTATGCACTTAGAAGTTGAATGTAATGCTAGTGCCAAAACTGTACAACATACGGCGAAGATGTGATGGATCAAATGGGGAGAAAATAAACTGTTTGAGCAGGTACATGTAGATGGCCAGTTCATGTATTTTATAATATCCTTCACTTGACAGCTATCAAGTCTGAGATCACTTAGAAGAAAGTAACAGGGAAGAAGATCACTCATTGAAACTACATCTTGAAGCTATTGGAAGAACTTCATATGGGGTTCTTGGGTTCAAAATCTAAGTCTGTGGAAACAACCACAAAAAGAGAGTCAGTGGAAGGAAATAAAGTGAGGAGGCAATTAAAATGAAAAATGCAGGAATTAAACAAGTTATATCTGCAAAACAAAATGTGCAAATGGTGAGTCAGTGCTTTTTCCCAAAAGACATAAAAGGAAGGGGTGTATACTTCCTGCTAATAAAGATACATGATTCACATCAACATCAACATGTGCAAATACAGTGAAGAAAAAGTAAGCCAGTGTTTTAAAAATTTGTTGTGGTATGTGGATTTGGCAAAGATCTCTCGTGACTTTAATTGCAATAAATCAAGTATTACAGAAATGTGTTTGATGTTAATGAGTACTTTTAACTATGTTATCTTCTATAATGATCAAAAACTACCTGGCAGACTAAAACTGTGTGCTAAAACTGGAATTTGAAACTGGGAACTGCGCCTTTCTCAGATTTGAATCCTCGTTCCGTCACATATTTTACTCTGGCACGAATTTTCACATCAGTACACACTATGCTGCAGAGTGAAAATATCATTCTAGTAAATTGTCGTTTCTTAAGATAAGGCATCAGACTGTATGATACTCTAAATCAAGTTTTTTCACCAGTTTCCTTAAAATGATAAGTATTTCGTAATGGCTGCCAAGTCCACTTGCAATTATAAATAAAATTCTGTTATCTCCTATGAATTTCATACACTACCATGTATGAGCTAAAATGAGACAAATGGAAAGTCTATGCAATAATTTGTTATATGGATTGCCAAGACTGCTTATTTTGAAGTTTCATGACCAGTTTTCGCAGAACTAGCTGTCCTCAGATGCTCTAACATCATAAAACTGGGTGTCAACATAAGTCGCTGAGATGGGGCTGTGCTAAAATTATACAACCACAATAACAAAATAACAGAAATAATTTTTTTTTTAATATGTCAAAGTTAAAATCATGAGCACAAATGGTCCCATTCTTGTACACATACTCTCAATGATGACTAGAGAAGTAACATTTTAACTTTGACAAATTCAAAATTTTTATTTCAGTTATTGTATTATTGTGAGAACCTAGCATAGTTATATATGTTACAATTTAAGCCTATTTCCATCTTAATGACGATATTAATGCCCAGTTTTATGAGGTGAGAGCATCTGAGAATGGCAGCTAGTTTTGCTGAAACAGGACATGAAATGCAATAAAATAGTTTCAACATAACTGGTCTTGGCAATCCATATCCCTTTTGGACCCACTGGTCACAATTGTGTACATAACTGTAATTAAGTCTAAGCAACAGCAGATTTTTTTTTCTTAATGGAAATCACATTTATGTGATTGTCAGTAATGAATCTTTTCATCATGCATGCATACTTTCACCTGAGATGGATCACAATAGAAATACCAACAAGAGTATGTTGCATTGCGATGCAATTTGTGCACTTCAGAGTTAATAGAAGATGTAGATTATGAGTATTTTACTGTATAAATAAAAGTAGTAGTAGTTATTTTATTGAGGTAATTATTGAGTAATTGTGATGGGAGACTGGAATTCAGTAGTAGGATAAGGAAGGGAAGGAAGAATAGTAGGTGAATATGGCCTGTGCAAAAGGAATGAAAGGGGAAGCTGCCTGGTAGAATTTTGCACGCAACATACTTTCATCATAATAAACACCTGGTTTAAGAAACACGAAAGAAGGTTGTATATGTGGAAGAGACCAGGAGACACCACAAAGTACCAGATAGACTTTATAATGGTAAGATATAGATTTCAGAACCAGGTTTTAAACTGTAAGACTTACCTAGGGGCAGATATATACTCTGATCATATCTCATTGGTCATGAACTGCAGGCTGAAACGGAAAAAAAACTACAGAAAGGTAGGCAAATAAGGAGATGGGACCTGGATAAATTGAAGGAACCTGACGATCTTGAGAATTTCAGAACCAGCTTTAACCAACAATTGACAGAAATGGGGGTAAATAAAACAGTAGGAGAAGAATGGGTAGCTTTAAGCGATGAAATAGTGAAGGCAGCTGAGGACAAAATAGGTAGAAAGGCAAGACCTACAAAATATCCTTGGGATATCACAGGAAATACTAAATTTAATCGCTGAAAGGAGAAAATATAAAAATGCAGTAAATGAAACAAGCAAAATGAAGTACAAATGACTAAGAAATGAGATTGACAGAAAGTGCAAAATAGCTAAGCAGGAGTGGCTAGAAGGCAAATGCAAGTCAGAAGAAGAATATTTAAATAAGGGAAAAATAGATACCGCCTACAGGAAAATAAAAGGTACGTTTGGAGACAAGAAAAGCAGCTGTATGAATATAAATAACTCAGATGGGAAATCAATTCTCGGCAAAGAAGGAAAAGCTGAAAGTGGAAAGAATATATAGAGGGGCTCTACAAAGGAAATGAACTTAAGAGACAATATTGTAGGAAGGGAAGAGGGAGTAGATAAAGATGAAATAGGAGATAATAAACTGAGAGATGAATTTGACAGAGCATTTACAGACCTCAGTCAAAATAAGGCCCCAGGAGTAGATGACATTCCCTCAGAGCTACGAAAATCTCTGGTAGAGCCAGCCATGACAAAACTATTTCACCTGATGCGTAAGATGTATGAGATGGGCGAAATATCCTTAGACTTTAAGAAATATGTAATAATCCCCATTCCAAAGACAGCAGGTGCAGACAGATGTGAAAATTACAGAACCATCAGTTTAATAAAGTCATGGTTGCAAAATTTTAACACAAATTATTTACAGTAGGATGGAAAAACTAGTAGGAGCTGACCTAGGGAAGGATCAGTTTAGATTCCGGAGAAATGTAAGAACAAGGGAGGCAATCCTCATTTTATGGCTTATCTTAGAAGATAGATTAAATATAGGAAATGGAGGATTATTTACAACTTGTACAAACACCAGACAGTAATTATCAGAGTTGAAGGGCATGAAAGGAACGCAGAGGTTGGGAAGGGAGTAAGACAGGGTTTTAGCCTTTCTCCAATGTTATTCAAGGGCATGAAAGGAACGCAGAGGTTGGGAAGGGAGTAAGACAGGGTTTTAGCCTTTCTCCAATGTTATTCAATTTGTACATTGAGCAAGCTATAAAGGAAAGCAAGAGAAATTTGGAGAAGGAATTAAAGTTCAGGTTGAAGAAATAAAATCATCACTTTTTGCCGATGACATTGTCATTTTGTCATAGACAGCAAAGGACCTAGAAGAGCAGTTGAGAAGGTGCATACAAGATGAACATTAAGAAGAGAAAAACAAGGGTAATGGTATGCAGTCTAAGAAAATTAGGCAACACTGGAGGAATTAGATTAGGTAGTGAAACCATAAAGGTGGTAGATGAGTTTTGTAACTTAGTCTGTAAAATAACACATGATGGTCGCATTACAGAGGATATAAAATGCAGAATGGCAATGGGAAGAACCGCGTTTTTGAAAAAGAGAAATTTGTTATCATCGAAATATTAATTTAAGTATAAGGAAGTCCTTTCTGAAGGCATTTGTGTGGAGTTCTGTCTTGTATGGGAGTGAAACATGGACGATAAACAGTGCAGACAGGAAGAGGACAGACTTTTGAAATGTGGTGGTACAGGAGAATGCTGAAGATTAGGTGGGTAGATCGCATAACTAATGAAGAGGTACTGAACAGAGTTGGGAAGAAAATGAATTTCTGGCATATCTTGACTAAAAGAAGGGATAGATTGGGAGGACATATTCTTAGACATCTAGGATTTATGAGTTTAGCATTGGAGGGAAGTGTATGGGGTAAATATTACAGAGGGAGACCAAGAGATGAATACAGTAAGCAGATTCAAATGGATGTAGGGTGTCGTTCTTATGAGAAGATGAAGAGACTTGCTCAGGATAGAGTAGGGCGGAGAGCTGCATCAATCCAGTCTCCAGATTGAAGATGACAACAATTAGTGAATGACAGTTTATTCAATACAACAGTCAGTACTTCAAAATTAATTACCATATATACTCGAGTAATCTGCGCACCTTAAATTTTGACAAAGGGGGGAAACCACACGGATTTGTACAGATCAGGATACACCCAGCAGATTTGAACAAGTACGTGAGGGCAGCCCTTTGGGATGTAACATCTATTAAATTTCAAAAGGATATGTAAATATCAAAACAATTGACGCCGCACTGATTGAAAGAGAGATAGAAAGGCGCACAATGTTGTCATATCCAGAGTGTGCGAATCTCGCACCAAACCCATAAATTTCTCGTATTTTACCTACTAAAAGTTCTCATACAAACTGAAAAATATTTCATTTGTAATGTATTACTGCGAAAATTTACTTACAGTAACACACTAAAATAAACACTTATAGAATCTGAGCCATTAAAATGGAGCTGAAACTGTTATGACATGGTCATATATCTTTGTAAAAGTCTATATGTCACGTATTTAAATCAAAGATATTTGATAGCATTATAAGGAGCTTCGACAAACATGTATTTTGCATTAAAGAAATGTCATCAAATGTAGTGCCTCGCCATATATTTGATTGTAAAAGTTGCTTGTCTTCTCTCTACTGCAAATGTATCTGCTCTGAGCACAAGCATCGCTGTTGCTAACTGACGTGTGCATGCGTTTGAACATAATTGCAACACCGCACCGTAATTGGTGTTTAAACAAAGTAGCAAGAAATCGCTGTAACCCTATCTGCTCCAGATATAGTTGTTGTCACGTCCCGATACCGATGTGGGTAATATGATGGTACTGAACCGAATAATACCCAACTTAAATAGATAACATACTTTATTAGTCAGAAAGTGGTACCACAGTCTACTATACACAGTCGCTACTACTTCCGCTTTCAGCAGGCTCTCTGCTTGAGCTGCTCTACGTAGGTTTTACTCTTAGAGCATTTCCTACTCATGAGTTGGAAGGGAAAGGAGAAAACTTGAATTGTTTTATTTATTTCTTCAGTTGTTCGCGGGAACGTTGTGGTCTAGGAAGGAGAATGTCCTAAAAGGAAAAACTTGAGGTGCCTCAAGGGCAGGGGAAAGCAATATCCCCCAAAGAAATCCTGCGTCACAACTGGAATGGCGTAGCCGGCGATGAGAGTGCCCCGTCCTCTTGGATGGTGTGATGGTACATGAGAAGCGACGACGAATCTTCTCAGTCGGCGCGTTGAAACGTTCATCAGCGACGATTCCGCTGACGACGACGTGAAGACTGTTGAGTAGCTCTCTGTGGGATCACCATCATGTCCGTTCCTCTCGTAGAGGGCCTCTTGAGCGTTTCAGAGGCACCCCAATCTTGACCAACTTGGTCAAGAAGAAGATCTCGGAGAAGTAAATCCCATTGCATGTGGTCGAAGATCGGAAAAGAAGCAATTCGAGATCGATTTGGTCGTAGGGAGGACGCATGGCTTCAAGAGCTACAAGAACAGGGTCAGCGATATCCACCTTTGGATACGGCAATTGAGGCGCTGAGCACGGCGGAAGAAAAGGAAACGGATCATCCCAGTAGGGATAGCTTCCATCCCTTATAGACTTGTAGATCTTCAACAAGGCCGGCGCGACACTTTTGCCGGCCGGAAACGGCAGGCAGCCGTGGTCCTGCACGTATTTCTGCGCGTTAGCCAGGTCCCAGGCGTCGGAAGATGCGCGAGACGAACCCGAACCCTCAAAAGAGGGGACTGGGACGACAGGCGGATCAGCGTCTGCAGAACACACTTCCATGGCAGCGACCGCCGTTGCAGGTTGTGCCAGGGCGTGAGGGGGCGTTGCAGCGCCGGGAGAGAGTCCCACAGTCACCGGAGCCGACACAGGCGAAGCGGGAACGTCGGTCTGAGTCGACGCGTCAACTCCCGCCCGCGCCGCCACGTAGGAGGGAGCAGGGAGCGACGCCTCTCGTAGCCTCCGAACTTCGTCGCGAAGGCTGGCCAATTCTTCACGGACAGCAGCCAGTTCTTGTGCCCAGGCAGCGCGCTCAGCCGCAACAGCAGCCGACAGCGCAGCCATGGCGTCATCCGTGGCGGCCGACACAGCGCCACGTCGATCGACCGCGCCCCCCGACCCGACATGAGCAGGGGACGGCCGAGTCGACGCCGCCACCGGGACTGCTGCATCGGCCTGACGGGTCTTGACCCGCTTTCGATTCCGGGGGCGTCTCCAGTTGAGTTTGTAGTCACATTTGCGGTAACTCGCGGCGTGCGAGCCGCCGCAATTCGCGCATTTGCGCGGCGCATCGCGTGGTGACGTACACACGCGGGTGTCGTGTGCAAGGCCGCATTTCATGCACGCCGGAGCGGCCGTGCAATGCTTGGCAACATGTCCTAGCTTCTGACAGTTGAAACACTGCGTGGGTCGACTACGAGGGCGCCTCTTGCGTTCTTCGTCCAGTGCTTCAGACGCCAGAAGTTCCAAAACGGTAATGAGGCGGGACTTAGCCCCGCCGCGCGTGTTTACCTTGGCGGGCATACGGAGCGCTCGTGCAGCGTGGCGTTCGCTACGGCTGCCCGACTCGGACTATACACAGTCGCGACACTCACTGCTGTGAAAGCTGTTGTCGACTGACAGTTCGAGCGCCACTAGCGCCCCTAGCGGAGGATAAGCTCGTCGCCCTTTAACATCGGCTGCGCTATAGAAATAATGTTTGTTTTTTGTTGGTTATTATGCTTTAGTTTATAATTTTGGCAGTGTGTTATTGCGTCATAAACGTTGGTAGAATAGTGACAGACACAAATGATCGCGAGAAAAACGTAACTCAAGCACAAAATCGTGAATGGAGTAAAATAATCGCTACATATTGGCGACGAAATAGTTTAGAAATTGCGTATAATATTCTCATTTCACTGAAAGTAAGAGAGTAAACGTCGTATATTACACATAACAGAAATATGTATGTATGTTACCCAACATATAGAAATGGAACAAAACAGTACTTTGGAAGACGACTGCTTCCAAAAATACCACTTTGACTTTCATCTTGTTGCATGTGACATTTATGTTCTTTCAAGTAAGGGCAGTAATACGATTAAAATGTATGTATTATAATACACTTTTATATTATGTTTAACACAGAGGAAAATAAATAAATGAAACTCATTCATAACAGATTAGCAGCCCAAATGAGCCACCTTCAAAAACGTTTTACTCTGTCGTTTGTTCTTAGACAGTAAATCTCGATTTTTGAATTTAATTATATAGTACAGCCTCACTTTTACAAATAGTTTTATTAACAGCAGCTTGGTTTCAGGACAGCATCCTGCTGGAAAATTGGGGATACCCATTAATAAATTTACAAACAAAGCACCACAATTAATTTTGTGTGCAGTTTCATCGAAAATAGAAGTCATCTGATTCTCACACTCAGTTAAAAAGTCTCTGACGGTGTCAGTGCAAATGAACAGGCTTCCAAAGTTCCCCTCGTAACTTTTAAAGTAGCAGTAGGCTTTATCACTGGCATTTAGCTCTTGGCTGCCATCTACAAGTACTGTCCTACAGTTGTAACAGTCATGAACTGTAAGAAGTTTCTTCAGTACAAACCCAAACACATATCTCACGCTGTTTGCCTCTCCAAGGTCTGATGGGACATCCACATTCGGTAGGCTCATCACTGAACTACTGTCACAAACAGCCAACAATGGTGAGACATGAAGTTTGGGAGCAGATTTTACCTCTACAATGGCCTTTCCCCAGTCAATACCCTCACAATTTGACGTAGAGACATTATGTGTGTTCAGTAATTTGCTTAGTGCACAATTATTGAATGCTGCACAAAATTGTCTTGGTGATGGATTAGTGCAAAAGCCACCCTTATGTCTTTGTGTTGTTGTTGTGGTATTCAGTCCGGAGACTGGTTTGATGCAGCTCTCCACAATACCCTATCCTGAGCAAGCCTCTTCATCTCCACATAAGAACGACAACCTACATCTGTCTGAATCTGCTTACTGTATCCATCTCTTGGTCTTCCTCTGCGATTTTTTCCCCACACCCTTCCCTCCAACGCTAAATTCACAACTCCTTGATGTCTAAGAATGTGTCCTACCAATCTATCCCTTCTTTTAGTCAAGGTATGCCAGAAATTCCTTTTCTCCCCAATTCTGTTCAGTACCTCCTCATTAGTTACGCGATCCACCCACCTAATCTTCAGCATTCTTCTGTAGCACCATATTTCAAAAGCCTCAATCCTCTTCCTGTCCGCACTGTTTATCGTCCATGTCTCACTCCCATACAAGGCAACACTCCATACAAATGCCTTCAGAAAGGACTTCCTTAGGCTTAAATCAATATTCGATGTTAACAAATTTCTCTTTTTCAAGAACGCTTTTCTACCCATTGCCATTCTGCGTCCTTATCTCTTATAACTGAGAAAAGGTTTTCCAGTGGGTCTTGATTAATTTTTCTTGTGAATAAATACAGGTTGCTTCCATCCAAAACATCATCAACAAACATGTTTAGAGCTGCCACGTTACAAAGAAGTCCCGTTACACATTTAATTCGAGAAGAACAGTCTTTTCCAGTAGCATCTACAAATTTCCATGACTGTATCCAAGGCTGCAATGTCTTCACTACTTCTAAATGTTTTGAGCCACTTGTAACACAGTTCCTTAAACATACAGGGTCTTTAACACTGCGTGCATTAAATATATCAAAAATGTTATTAACTTTTTGACAAAACTCTGCAGTAGCAGCAGCAGATGATGGCATCATACCACACGAAACAAGAGTCTCAATGCCAGCAGCCACTGTATGACTAAGCACACGGACTACAGTGCTGACCTTCATTTTGGCAAATGCTGGAAGCTGGACAGCCTTTTTAGTCAGCTTGGGGGCTAGTTTATATTTCCTTACACAATCACTTTCATACAGCTGACATATGTCTTCCCATGAAGCAATGACAGTAAACCCTTCATCTGAAGTATGTAAGATGTCATACTTGAAAATATTGTTCCTTACACTTTTTATCAAGTGTGGAGTATCATAAGAAAAGTAGATTCTGTTGCCTTCATGATCTACACATGGGTTATCTGGTGTGATTCCCAGTCTGTTTCTCCATTCAACAAAATTGACACCTTGGTCAGTCACACAGGTTTTGACTATCAGTCCAATTTGTATGAGTTTACTCACAACTTCAGAAAATATACGACTTAGATGAATGGCTTCAACTGGCCCTTTGGACAAATAATAAAGCAATGGTTGTTTAAAATTGGAAAATATCCCATTAATCATAACAACCAGTGCTGTATTGGCAACCATAGTTGTACGAATGTATCCCATATCCTCAAACCCAACAATATGATCAGTACTGCTATCATACATCAGATTTTCCATCAGAGACATCTCGTCCCTACACAAATTGACAATTCTGTCAGTATCTGACAACTGGTGCACTTTCTGTTTTAATAGCTCAAATATAATAGTATTAATTCCACTTTTTATTTGAATGCCTTCAACATACCTTTGAAGAGTACGCACTAATGGAAGGCTAAAGCAATGTGACAAAAAACTATATGCCTGTGTACTATAGTACAATAAATTTAAAGAACATAGTTTCAGTTCATCATTCCACCTAGCTCCATGTTTACTATTTAGTGGCATGCTAATCTGACTCAACACTAAGTCAAGACCGTCCTTTTTTAAATATTTGGCACCAATATTTGTTAAAATAAGCTTGTCTTTATTGACTTGCGCTCTGAAATGTTTTTGTTTCAGTTTGTTCTTATGATAGGCACTTTGCTTTTCACGCAATAATTTTGTGCGGAGTCTGATGATCTGCACGTTTGTGCACTTCACCCGATTTTTTAGCACACGGACAATTTCGTTCAGTTTCATTATCTCATCCTCGAAAGTGGTCTGTGTTGACGCTTCCGATGTTAATTGCACTGTGTGGTTGTGGGCAACAGTTTGGGGCTCTGGTGTAGGAAGAACCGTAGAACAACTTTCTTCTGGATCTGGAGACACTTTCATTATTTTTGAAGTTTCAATATGTCTATGCGGCAGCTTCCTCTTCAATGTCAATTGTGGCGGCTTATTTGACACATCAAACAGTGTGGGAACTGCATTCCATACCAGTCGTTTCTTTTCAACGTTCATAAACTGGTTTTCCTCGAAATGTAACGCACAGAATCTCACGTTATTTCGTAAACAGGTAACATCTTTCTGCAGAAGGTCTTCTCTTCTACAGTTTATTACCCATTTCTTGCTCCTAAAAAAGAAACAATTTCCAGTAAGTGTGTCGAATTTACGATGGAATCGTAAATACAAAATCGTGTAATTTGATGTTTCATACCTCTCAGGGTCCTTAGGGAACCTAAAGAATGACAAATGTGGAGTCTTCTTTCGGTTATTGCTGCAATTTATTGCACTGCATACACTCGAATTGGTAAAAACCATGTTTAAAAAGTATAAACAACACTGTTTACAAACACTCGGCAGCGTATTCAGCGAAGCTTAGCTTACCCTCCGCTTGGGGCGCTGCTGCTGCAGCGGATAACAAAAATCAGCGGAAGTGTCGGGACTGTATTTATTAGACTGTGGTGGTACCATAAACTACTCATTCTTACAACAACAATGCAACTGTTCGTACGCGCCAGCCGCACTGGCAAAGAAGCTGCCGGAAAGATACCCTACTCCACTATATTTGTGACCGGCTAAGGCAGCACACAATAAAAAATTATTATCCGCTATGTTGAAATATGACAACAATAATACCCCTTTTTAACACCACAATGAAGATTTATGTCTAAGAAATATTACGAATATTTGATTGAAAATATTATCGTGTATTACTGGTCTAAAGGGATATTTTTTAAAGCGGAGTAATCCACACATGATAGCACCCCGTTTACATGGGCTCCCAAAACCGGATTTCGTAAACCGATTTCCCAATTCCGCTTTTGGTTGGTCATGTAAACACTCCATTCTGGAAATCCACTTCTCTAAAGCGGTTTTCCAGTTCCACAATCGATTTTCGTGTCCATGTAAACGCAACCGTTTTTGAAGCATTCTTGGCTTGTCAGATTGTGTTTTTTTTGGTAAGAATTTTCGGCACATATGGACCGAGTGATATTTTCTAATATAAAATAAAAGTATTAATATTAGAGAGAGCATGAATCTGTGTATTTAAGTAAAGAAAAATAGCGATTATGCTGACTAAATCAGGGACTGAATCAGCTGTTTTTCAGCCGCCATCTTAAGTGGATTTGGAAATCCGATTCAGGCTGTGCCATGTAAACACGACAGCGAAAAACGGTTTACGAAAATCGGTTTTCGTCTTCCGGAAGCTGTGTTCCATGTAAACGTAGTGATGGTGTGTTTTGTTGTTGCAGATGGAATAATACCAACCTAAATTCAAGTAATCCACGCACCCCAGTTTTTCCGTTCATAAATTCGGAAAAAAATGTGCGCGGATTACTTGAGTATATACGGTATTTTAGTCAATAAAAATAAACCTTATCTTTCAATGTACCCAATCGTATGAAAATGTGTACAAATTACTGTATAAATCTTGCTACTAAAATTATTAAAAAGTAACATCTATACTAATAATAAATCTGTAAATGTAGGCTTGTCGCTGTTCACTAAAATCTTCAAAACTACTAGATGAATCTTCATGCGGTTTTCACAGGAAACTTGAGAAAAGGTTTTTATCAAAATCGGATCACGAAAAAAAAAGATATTGTAATTTTAAGTGTTTTCAGTAACCGCCGTATCTGTTTGTTCAAGTATTAAAAACCTCTTTATCTCCAAAACTACTTCACGAGTTTGCATGGAGGTTTCACAGGTTATTTGAGCGTAACACTGGCCCTCAAATAGACTTAATTTCAAAAAAATCGGATAACGGAAAAAAAGAATATCGTGAATTGAAATTTTTATCTATGACCGTCATGTCTGCCTGTCTCTTCAAACACGTTTATCTCCAAATCTACTTGACAAATTTTCATGGGGTTTTCTCACCTAACTTGCGCATATTGTACACGTACATAAAGGCTTCAATAATTAAAACGGATTGGACAAAAGAAAGATATTGTAATTTAATCATTTGTTTGAAAGCCATCCTGTATGTCTATTTGTTGAAGGTAATCTTCAAAGTACTACATGAACTTTCATGGATATCCACAGGTAAATTGAGAATAGTTTGGAGAGTAACATAGGCTTCATTTCATCAAAATCGGATCAGAGGAAGGAAAGATATCGTAACTTGAAGTTTTACATGTATACTATGCTTATACGTATGGTGTAATACAGAAAATCTCCAAGAATACTATACGAACATCCATGGGGTTTCATAGGTCAACTGATAGTACCTTGGGACAACATAAAAGTTTCTTTTAATTAAAATCGGATCAGGGGAAGGAAAGATAGCGTAATTTGTAGTTTCTGGTGTGTGCAATGCTTGAATTGCAGCGTAGTATAGCAATGATCTGCTAGAGGTGCTGTTACTTACGTAGTATACGTAGACCAAAGATCTTTGTCGATGCTGCGTTTTTTATTTACATAACTAAAGTGTAATACACTGAAACGAGGGCTACGACTTTTCTTACGGCTAACGGCAGTGATGTAGTGTATTGATGTCGGCAACGGCCGTTGAATCCTTTTTGAAATATCAGTCATGTACAATGGGGGAAATAATTCATTGTAAGAGATGACTTACCAAAAGGACCGGCTCGTCGATAGAAACAAATAAAATCACACACAAACACACATACAATCTTTTGCCACCACTGGCAGCTTCTTCAGGAAAAAGAGAAAAAAGGGGAGAAAAAGGGAAGGATATGGGTTTTAAGGAAGTGGAAAAGGAGTCATTCCAATCCCAGGAGTGGAAGGACTTACCTTAGGGGAAAAAAAGGAAGGTAAACAAATACACACACACTCAGACATATTGAAACACAAACACACCTAGACACACATTTGTAAAAAGTACACCAAATAACTAGGGATGGGTCGAACCCTAATTTTACCGAATCGAATCCGAATCTTAAATAAAACATGTGCCGAATACAATCTTCCGAATCTCGAACCCAAATAATCTGTCATCTTAAGTAAATGTATTTAAAAAGAATTACTACTCTATCACAGCCAGTGATGAAGATAACGCCTTCTGGGGTGAATCCCAAATGACAATATTAACAGTAAAATTTAAGAAATTAAAGTTTCATGTAGATTATTATTTTAAATCTTAAAGATTTTTTAATGCCCCTTACCCTTAAAAGAAATTTGTATGAGACATTTCGATATATTTGTTGTTGAGATGGTCTAAAAGATTGTAAGAAACTGTCTTCACTGTATTACAAAATGTTTCATTTTGAAATAAAAAATAATGAAAGGAAAGGATTACGAATTGTTTTTCTTTTTTCAAAGGGGAAGACTCAAAAATAAAACCTGAAAAGATGAGTAGATATTTTGGAAGTTAAATAATAGATTCTTAAAAATTAGGATGTGTAAATGTTAAATAAAATATGTGCCAAATACCAAACCCGAATCTAATTTTCCGAATCTCGAAACCAAATAATCTGTCATCTTAAGTAAATGTATTTAAAAAGAATTACTACTCTATCACAGGCAGTCATGAAGATAATGCCTTCTGGGGTGAATCCCAAATGACAATATTAACAGTAAAATTTCATTTAGATTTTTATTTTAAATCTTAGAGATTTTTAATGCCCCTTACCCTTAAAAGAAATTTGTAAGAGACATTTCGATATATATGTTGTTGAGATGGTCTAAAAGATCATAAGAAACTGTCTTCACTCTATTACAAAATGTTTCATTTTCAAATAAAAAATAATGAAAGGAATGGATTACGAATTGTTTTTCTTTTTTCAAAGGGAAGACTCAAAAATAAAACCTGAAACGATGAGTAGATATTTTGGAAGTTAAATAATAGATTCTTAAAAATTAGGATGTGTAAATGTTAAATAATTTCATAGTGACATATCAGGCATTTCATGAGTGACGGACAGAACATTCAGACACATAGAAAACCGCGTTTATTCGATATGTGTGTACTTGTTATTGCCACGATGACATCTCAGAACTGTGAAAAGGTTGTACATTCCAGAGGGTTAAGCAAGGGTATTTTGCAGATTTATTTATTCTTTCAAACATTTAAGATCACGTAACTAGTCTGAACAGAATTTTTATTCGTACAAGATTTAAAAATCACTACTAGAAGTCACTTGCCGTGCTTCATTTCTAACTATTCCCATTCAGCATAAGAATAATACAAATGTAAACATTAACGTGATACGTATATTCTTCCGCGTTTGCCGTTGTCTTTCTGGTTTGTTAGGCGGACGGAATATAAATATGGTAACAGCTAACACGAAAGTTTACATGGCGTAATGTACATTCGTAACTGAAGGTTTCCATATAACATTTTGGATTCTGGATTCGGTAGTATTCGGCCATTATGCGCCGAATAATGGATTCGGCCGAACCATTCGGACACAACCCTACAAATAACTAATTATGGCGTTGCTGCGTATTTTTCATTCTCATAAATATGGTGTAATACACTACAAGAAAAGGTACAATTTTACTTACGGTGGCGGCGTTGTGTGCTAATGTTGGCAACGGCCACTGAATGCTTTTTCAAAAATCAGACATGTAGAATGAGGGAAATATTTCTTTACGTTCAGGATGAAATAAATAATTTATGCTGTTCTGGTCAGTAAATTAATCCTCCTCCTAAAGCGAATAGTTCGATGCTAACGATAGCAAACTAAACCGCTGTCACTGCAAATAAAATTTAACTCAGGTAGGACGCAATTTTTTTTTCAGCCTAGCTGTCTCCCACATGCTTTGAAATGTCATGGAAACAAAAGAAGTGCATCTTTCAATGGGTATAGCAAGTAAATTGTACATAGAATAGAAATATATATGAAGTGAGCATTGAGTACTGTGCGTCTTCTCAACATTAAGCTGGAATTATCACGTGATATTGAGACAAATCCATTCTTTCCACACATTTTTTTGCTCTTACAACTGGTTTGTACCACATTGACTGTAAGGAAGCCCCTCCTCCTTTTCGCAGAGCAACCACATAAGATGAAATAATATCTAAATAAAGTTGAGCAAGTGTCACTAAATGGGCAGTTTACATATAGTCACCCGTCTTAACCGAACAAAAAAGGAGCAACATAAACTCAGCAATTAGTATATTTTTCCCAATATCACGTGCCATTTCCACCTTAATGTTGGGAACACAAAATCTGTTCTGCGCATCTTAATGCTTACTCCAGAGATACTTCTGCTCTGTGCCTGCCACACACAAGTGACAAACTCATCAGAAACCTCTCTGCTTTTGGCGGAACACTATTGTGATTTAAATTTGTAATTACTTACTTTTGGAGCGGACTACATTAACATAGAGAAAGATGTCTTCGTTTGCAGAGACAATTGTACTTATAGTTATAATCCGACTTTTGAATATATAGTTCTATTACACAAGATCAATTTCAACTTCGTGCTTAAAGAAGTAATCACTGAAGGATGTGAGGACATTTATTAGCTGAAAGAGTGGCCGATGCTGCTAACACAGTCAAGACAATTCACTGGAAATACTATATTTAATGGAAAGTTCTATACAGATGATGAGCTGACGCATTCCTTCTACTATTACCCAGACTTACTTTATCACACATCTACACTACCATGACTCTTATATGAGAGATAAACAGTTTAGGACTACACCATAGAAAAAACACACGGCGCTGTTATTAGTATTAGTATTTTTCATCTCAACGATAGACGTGTTTTCAGAAGTTTACGCCAAACAGACATTCTTAACTTTATGAACACAAACTATCATTGAATTTACATTGTTCTGCAGTATGGAATTATATTAATTTCACTCTTAGAATGAAAACGTTTATGAACATTCATCGTTTTCGACAATGACTTCTTCTTAAATTTGACATCTTGGCTAGGTGAACTGACTTTATTGACAGAGCGATCCTACAAGGATTGTGTTTTTGTTGACCTACGTCCGGAACCCAAAGAACCATGATATACACAGGTCCCGAAGCACGGGCATATAAGCTAGTAAGGGAATAAGAGCATAAGAAATAATTTCCTTCCTCCAGATAAATTCAGGTCTGAAAGGGCTAAAACAAGTCATACCAGATCTCCCCAAACTAATGTATAAGTTATATCTATGAATGAGTTTTTACCTCTGCAAACTTATGTTGCATTACATTACTTAATTTGATACTGCACAGTAAATGTAACAAATAACAAAACTGACATTAATCCATTATCAATTAAAGCCTTCAAACTATAGATTTCTTGAAATAGGATACTAAGTTTCATAGCGTGTGAAAGTCATCTCCCACCACAAATGGCACTTTTACTATCCAAATATCATTGTTTTTCATGTGTATCTTAACAATAAATAAAAGTTTTAAAAAAATGGACAACAGTGTTTCTAGATAAATGTTTATGCTTTATATACCATTTTAAGTTCTCCCTAGACCACAAGTAATTTATGAAAACCAGTAGATTTCCTCAATCTGGCAGGTTTGCAGGGAGAGTGTAATGTTTATATTTTCATTCTGTAATACAGGATAGTCATAGTATGCCCATTCTTCTAATAGGGAGACTAATGATCACTGGGCCAAGGAATATCAAAAAACACTGCACTGTTTATCTCTGAGATCAATCAAAACCTCAGATATAGGCCTCTGAAAATTACATTTCTGCACACAATGTTTTTGAATATACTAATACTGTACACTGTAGTGCATGGCCTCATGAAGTCCTTTTAACAAGAACATGCTCTCTGCAGCTTCATCTCATTTAAATAAAACAAATATAAAGATGATCTGGACTCAGGGCCAGGACACCCTATCCTTCTTTCTTCAGATCCTCAATTCCTTCTCTTCCATCCGCTTCACCTGGTCTTCCTCAACCTACCGTGCCACATTCCTAGATGTCAACCTCCGTGCCACATTCCTAGATGTCAACCTCCACCTCACTGATGGCTCCATATTACACCTACCAACTAACAACAGTACCTACAGTTTCACAGTTGCCATCCCTTCCACATTAAAAAATTCCTCCCTTACAGCCTGGCCACCTGTGGACGGCATATCTGCAGTGACAAGAACTCCCTTTCTGAATATGCTGAAGGTTTCACAAAGGCCTTCACAGATAGAAACTACTCCACAGACCTAGTCCGCAAACAGATCTCCCGTGCCATATCCTCACACACCCCAAATCCTCCTCCCAACACCAGTAACCATCCACAAAAAAGCGCTCCCCTTGTCACCCAGTACTACCCTGGACTCGAACAACTAAATTAATCCTTCGCCAAGGTTTTGAATTTCTATCCTCATGCCCAGAAATGAGAGACATCCTGCCCAAGATCCTTCCCACCCCTCCTAAAGTGGTGTTCCGCCGCCCTCCCAACCTCCACAACATCCTAGTTCATCCTTATGCCACCCCGAAACCCAGCTAACTGCCACAGGGATCATATCCTTGTGGAAGACCTCGCTGCAAGACCTGTCCAATCCACCCACCTAGCACTTCCTATTCCAGTCCTGTCACAGGCTTATCCTATCCTATCAGAGGCCGGACCACCTGTGAAAGCAGCCACGTAATTTACAACTGTGTTGCAAACACTGTACAGCTTTCTATATTGGCTTGACCACCAACCAGCTATCCATTAGGATGAATGGCCACCACCAAACTGAAGCAAAAAAAAAAAAAAAAAAAAAAAAAAAGGTGGACCACCCTGTGGCACAGCATGCAGCAGAGCACATGCTTGATTTCAATGGCTACTTCACAACCCGGGCCATCTGGATCCTCGGATCCACTACCAACTTTTCTGAACTGCACAGATGGGACTTATCCATACAATACATTCTCCGATCCCGAAATCAACCAGGCCTCAACCTGCGATAACTTCCCTAATTTTTTCTCCATACCTTACAGTTCCTACCCCTCTATCCCAAACCTAACCTATTTTGAGTCGTGCATGAATGTGGAATTGTGTGTGTGTGTGTGTGTGTGTGTGTGTGTGTGAGCACGTGCATGTGCGCAGGTGTGTGTGTGTGTGTGTGTGTGTGTGTGTGCGTGTGTGTGTGCACGCGCGTGCGGCGCACATGTGCGTGTGTGTATGTATGCGGTCTTGTGTACTTGCAGCGTGCACGCATTTTGTATATTTATTTTACTTTGTTTCTTTTATTTTATTTTTCTCCCATCCCCCGCCTACCCACTCCATTCCTAAGCTGCATCTCGTTATTCCCATCCAACCCATCCCCACCACCATGACGTAACCTTCCTAACCCCTCTCTCCTCCCCTCCCCTCCCATCCCCGATTTCCTGCAGAGCACGATTCGAAGTGCGGCAGCGAGAGCTGATGCTTGTGCGACTGTATTGTGTGCCTGTGTGATTGCGAGAGTGCTCTATTTTCTGAAGAAGGCCATGGCTGATAGCTGAAAGTGTTGTATGTGTGTGTCTTTTGTACGTGCCTGTCGCATCTTGTCGCCACGTCTTTGTAGTGAGTTGTAAACTGTCCTTACTACATTATATAAAGAACCAAGTATCATATATCGTAACTAATAACGGGCTCAGAGGGTATCAGACAACAAAGCACATATTGTAATCACAAGACTCAATAGTCTGTTTTCCTTTCTGTTAACAGTAATCCAAATACCTTCCCTTCAATATTTTAATATCCCTGAAATAAAAAAGCAAGACAAACCAAATAAGGTACAGCAGCATTAACCACAGTTCTTCATCATTATTGAGGATATATCCATATATATATATATATATATATATATATATATATATATATATATTCCTGTTAGGAATTTTTCCTGTTAGGAATTTTTCCTCTATAATATATATATATTATTCACCTTCGCCTGGTGAGTAATCTTCGTCTATTTTTTATATTTTATTTTTCCTGCTAGGAATTTTTCGTCTTAATAAAATATATATATATATATATATATATATATATATATATATATATATATATATATATATATATATATATATATATATATATGAAACGATTATTAAGACGAAAAATTCCTAGCAGGAAAAATAAAATATAAAAAATAGACGAAGATTACTCACCAGGCGAAGGAGCACAGGTGTGACAGCATCACAAATAAATAAATGAATACACACACACACACACAATCGCAAGCTTTCGCAACCCAGTTGCGTCTTCAGGCAGTAGGGAAGGAGAGGGAAAAGGAAATGATGAGGGTTTTAAGGAAGGGGGTAAGGAGCCATTCCAATCCCGGGAGAGGAAAGACTTACCTTGGGGGAAAAAAAGGAGGGTAAACAAATGCACACATGCCCACACATTCACACAGACACAAGTACACCTAGGCAGACATACTGTAGAAAGCAAAGAAGTTAAGTTATAGAAGTTAAGAAGTTAGACAGAGATACCACTTGAGGCAGAGGCTCTGTCCAGAGAACTGATGCAAAGATGTTAAGAAGGTGGGTGGGAATTCAAATTTAGCGGAGGTTGAGAGCAGGTGGGCAACGGGAAGAGAGAATATGCTGAAGGGCTAGTTCCCATCTCCGGAGTTCTGAAGGATTGGTGTCAGTGGGAAGTATCCAGATAACCCGGACGGTGTAGCACTGTGCCAAGATGTGCTGGCCGTGCACCAATGCGTGTTTAGCCACAGGGTGATCCTCGTTACCAACAAACACTGTCTGCCTGTGTCCATTCATGCGAATGGACAGTTTGTTGCTGGTCATTCCCACATAGAACGCTTCACAGTGCAGGCATGTCAGTTGGTAGATCACGTGGGTACTATCGCAAGTGGCTCTGCCTTTGATCGTGTACACCTTCCGGGTTACGGGACTGGAGTAAGTGGTGGTGGAAGGGTGCATAGGGCAGGTTTTACAACGGGGGCGGTTACAAGGGTAGGAGCCAGAAGGTAGGGAAGGTGGTTTGGGGATTTCATAGGGGTGGACTAGGAGGTTACGGAGGTTAGGTGGGCGGCGGAAAGACACTCTCGGTGGAGTAGGAAGGATGTCATGAAGGACGGATCTCATTTCGGGGCAGGATTTAAGGAAGTCGTATCCTTGCTGGAGAGCCACATTTAGAGTCCGCTCCAGTCCCGGAAAGTATCCGGTGACAAGAGGGGCACTTCTGGGATTCTTCTGTTGAAGGTTCTGAATTTGGGGGGATGAGGTAGTAGCTCTGGCAATTTGTTTCTCTACCAGATTAGGAGGATAGCCGCGGGATGTGAAAGCTGTTAATAGGTTGTTGGAGTACTGGTTCAGAGCTTCAGGACTGGAGCAGACTTGTTTGCCACGAAGACCTAAGCTGTAAGGAAGGGAACGTTTGATATGGAATGGATGACAGCATTGATGATATCTTCATGATCTGGACACACAGTGAAGAAGAACTCCAGAATTTCCTCTTCAACCTCAACTCCTTTGGTCCCATCAAATTCACCTGGTCCTATTCCAAATCCCATGCCACATTCCTCGATGTCGACCTCCATCTGTCCAACGGCCAACTCCACACATCCGTCCACAAACCTACCAATAAACAACAGTACCTGCATTATGATAGCTGTCATCCATTCCATATCAAACGTTCCCTTCCTTACAGCTTAGGTCTTCGTGGCAAACAAGTCTGCTCCAGTCCTGAAGCTCTGAACCAGTACTCCAACAACCTATTAACAGCTTTCACATCCCGCGGCTATCCTCCTAATCTGGTAGAGAAACAAATTGCCAGAGCTACTACCTTATCCCCCCAAATTCAGAACCTTCAACAGAAGAATCCCAGAAGTGCCCCTCTTGTCACCGGATACTTTCCGGGACTGGAGCGGACTCTAAATGTGGCTCTCCAGCAAGGATACGACTTCCTTAAATCCTGCCCCGAAATGAGATCCGTCCTTCATGACATCCTTCCTACTCCACCGAGAGTGTCTTTCCGCCGCCCACCTAACCTCCGTAACCTCCTAGTCCACCCCTATGAAATCCCCAAACCACCTTCCCTACCTTCTGGCTCCTACCCTTGTAACCGCCCCCGTTGTAAAACCTGCCCTATGCACCCTTCCACCACCACTTACTCCAGTCCCGTAACCCGGAAGGTGTACACGATCAAAGGCAGAGCCACTTGCAATAGTACCCACGTGATCTACCAACTGACATGCCTGCACTGTGAAGCGTTCTATGTGGGAATGACCAGCAACAAACTGTCCATTCGCATGAATGGACACAGGCAGACAGTGTTTGTTGGTAACGAGGATCACCCTGTGGCTAAACACGCATTGGTGCACGGCCAGCACATCTTGGCACAGTGCTACACCGTCCGGGTTATCTGGATACTTCCCACTGACACCAATCCTTCAGAACTCCGGAGATGGGAACTAGCCCTTCAGCATATTCTCTCTTCCCGTTGCCCACCTGCTCTCAACCTCCGCTAAATTTGAATTCCCACCCACCTTCTTAACATCTTTGCATCAGTTCTCTGGACAGAGCCTCTGCCTCAAGTGGTATCTCTGTCTAACTTCTTAACTTCTATAACTTAACTTCTTTGCTTTCTACAGTATGTCTGCCTAGGTGTACTTGTGTCTGTGTGAATGTGTGGGCATGTGTGCATTTGTTTACCCTCCTTTTTTTCCCCCAAGGTAAGTCTTTCCTCTCCCGGGATTGGAATGGCTCCTTACCCCCTTCCTTAAAACCCTCATCATTTCCTTTTCCCTCTCCTTCCCTGCTGCCTGAAGACGCAACTGGGTTGCGAAAGCTTGCGATTGTGTGTGTGTGTGTATTCATTTATTTATTTGTGATGCTGTCACACCTGTGCTCCTTCGCCTGGTGAGTAATCTTCGTCTATTTTATATATATATATATATATATATATATATATATATATATATATATATAAAATAGAAAAGAGATGACTTACCAAAAGCACCGGCTCATCGAGAGAAACAAATAATATATATAAACAAGTGCTCATACTGAATCAAAAATATACTTTCGAATCAACTGTTACAGAGTTTAAACATAATGTGTTTTCCATACTTCTAAAAATTCCTTCATATTTGGTGTGAGTAAGGACCATTATACATCTGCCTAAATTCAGTTAAATTTGAACCACAGAGGCAGATAGTTCAGTGGCCATTACGAACCTTACACATTAACGTTACATAGTCAAGTCCCAGTTGCTATAGTGTGCAATGCTGCCTAAAGATAAAATGTCTATCTACTGGATTTTTCTGTGTTTTCATATGACTCTTACAGCATTCATGGAATAAAAATACTGTCTGAGCAATTTTTTTGCAAATTGATTGATATAATTATGTATTTGCAGATGCGCACAAAGAATTTGATGATGGTTCCAAGTTGCTATAAGGTCATAGTAAGCAACACATAAATTTTAAGAACTTTATTTCTTATCTGTATATTCACAACATCTCATAAAATGGGGATCTGTCAAAGATTACTTGCAAATACTATCACTGACCTCTAGTCTATTTTGTCAGGACAAGTGTACACTTCCTTGGAATGAAAACATTTGTCAGAAGTCACACGTACATTTAACAGACTGAAAGTAGTGCTACTCTATAAATTGTTACAATGTAGCCTAGACATACACTAGTTATAAGTATGAAGTCAAGTCAGGTATACAGTACATGGAAGTGCATTAATGATTGCTTACTTTCCTTACTTATTTCCCCATTATACAAAATGTTACAATATAAAAAGTCAAAATACATACATGGAGCTTGTACTGCATCATTGTTCAACCTACAATGTTTTCCTTTCTGAACATAATATAGTCATCTTTTACAAGGAGCAATAAGCATACATGCAACAATAGAAACATAAAAATGCTAAACTTATTTGCAGGGTTTTAACTCTCCACTTTTATCATGAAACAATGCCATGAGACTGCTTCGTGGAGAACTGGTAAATTAAATCAGCATATATTTTCCAGTGAGGTGGGTGTAAGACACGGAACCTTCACATACTTAGGTAAGAAAGGTACATATTAATTCATAAGTATAAATATTATACAAAACATATCCTGTGTCAGTGTTTCTGCTTAAAATTAATAATAAATGTAGAGTGACATATCATAGAATGTGATAATGTGTCAGAAAATCACTGATCACTTGAAAAGTTTAAAGAATACACCAACTCCTTCTTGCCGAGAAAGACAAGGTGACTTGATGAATTAAGTAATAAAAATATTTAGTCACTGAGAGATAGATTACAACAAATTTCATCTCAGACACAATTTTTTACTTCTTCCATTTAAGAACTTTTTGAGGAACATTATTTAAACAGGAAGCTAACACTTTTGATATGCCTATCCATGAGAGGCAGCCCATTCATCTAGATAATTGGACACTTGCAAATCTGCTTGTCATTACTGGGATGGCATGGCCAATGCTGTCTGTCACCTGCAGGAAACACTCACGGCAGTGGCGACAACAGGCTGGTCTCCAGCCTGGGCATCTTGATGGGCAGCAAGTCACATTCTTCCTCACTGTTATCCACAGCACTCCTGTGCAATAACCAAAAGAATCTGTCATGTAAAAGTGGGTTGTGGGAATAAAACATTATGTGTTGCCAGCTAACCTTGAAAGAAACCCACAGTGTGTCCATAAAACCAAGGGTAGTTTTAACTGGTCACAGAAAAGCAACCAAAATGGATACAAATATGAAAACAACACCCAATGAAAGTTTGAAAAACTGTTCATTGCAGTTCAATGTGGCTTCAATTTGTCATTCCACACGTACTTAAATGATAATCTAATATTCCAATTCATTCCACACATGCTGAAGAATGTCAAGTGTCACAAAGTGAATTGCGTACTGATTCTACCCTTTTAATGTCAATGTCGTTGATATCAACACTGTTCACACATTGCTTCACATAATCTCACAAGACAATGTCTAAGGACATCATACCTGGGGATCATGGTGTACATGCCTTAAATAAACCCATTTCCACCCTCTAATTTTATAATGCATGAGGGCACACCAGACATTCACCTTAGGTGAGTTATTCAGTAGGCAAGATGATTTTCAGTGTCCTATACCGCATTTTATCGCGAAATTCCCCCCTTTTTTCCTCGAAATTTTTTTTTTTTTTTGAAAACACTTGGGTGGGAATTATGCGAGTTGTTGTTCATAAAGGAAGAAAAACTATGTACTAGGCAGGTAAAAGATACTGGTATACGGCAATTTGTGAAAAAATGAGGTATACAGTGTGTTTAAAATTAGTTGCAACTTTTGACATGTCGGTGCGGAGCGAGTGGAGGGTTCACATAGTTTCCAGCGTATGCTGAGTGCGCCGGCAACATCTAACGCCACGCTGGCGCCTGGAAAAATTCTTTGTCGGTAGGACACAACAATGCAGAATAGAGAACACAAAGGGCCACCGCGCGACACCACGTGCCACTGTTTACACACGCTTTGGCAACAGTGGTGCCTCACAAGTCGAGCCGGTGGCGGGGGGAGTGGAAAAAGCCGGCTCACTATTACTGTTACCTGGGCAACAGCGTCTCCTTCACCCCGACAAGCCAAACGTCAGAAATCGCAACTAATGTTAAACTTACTGTACCGGTATTTATTTTCTTAACATAATTTATTTTCAATTACCGTAACACAAAAGAATTGGATTAACGGTAATGCCACGGCTTCATTATGCCTACAATCAAGAGCAGCAATACATTGTTTCATTGTTTACCGTATTTTCTCTCTCTGTTCTGTGACCTCACTTTCATCACTATTTTCAGGATCAGATAACACATCATCTTCTTCATTTTCAGTACCGCTATTCCACAACATGTCGTCCTCGGATCCATCAATGGCACAAGAAATTCCAGTTTTTTTAACTCTTCTTCACAATATCGACACCAATATTCTCCCATGCACAAATTAGCCACTCGCACATCGTCGGTACTGATGGCTTCCTTATCTTGCCTCCTGGAGTCAGCTGATGAGATCCCACCGCCATCCATTGTGAATACAAGCGTCGTAGGTGTTCTTTGAAAGGTTTGTTCACGCTGACCTCTAAAGGTTGAAGAATGGACGTTAAACCTCCAGGAATGATAACAGGTTGGGACTTCATCCGTTTCATTTTCTCCTTTACGGCTTCCATAAGGTAACCCCGGAAGGGACTTCTTTTGTAATAATGCCCCTGGTCGTCTTCCCCATACTTTCTCCAGCCAATCCACCATCAATTCTGCTGCCATCCAGCCCTTTTCTTGAACTCGTAAGTTAATTCCCTGAGGGATAGTCTCCTTTGGTAATGTCTTCCTCTTAAAGATGACATACGGTGAATGTTTATTGCCGTCTGCTGTAATGCACAACATCACTGTGCATCTTAGTTTCTCTGCTCCAGTCGTCTTCACAAGGACACTTTTGGAGCCAGTTGCAGCAATGGTTGTGTTCCGTGGCATATCAAAAAACACTGGTGTTTGGTCAGCGTTACCAATCTGGGAGAGCAAATAGTCATATTGCTGTCGCACTTGTATTATGTAACGATGAAATTCGATTACTTTATCTGTGTAGTCTCAAGGTAATCGCTGGCACAAAGATGTTCTCCTTCGTAGACTGAGATTCTGCCTTCTCATAAAACGAATCACCCAACCAATGCTTCCTTTAAAGTCCTTTCTGTCAATGTTTAGCATGGCAGCTATCTCGCGAGCTTTGTTCTGAATTATTTCATAAGGGACAGCACAACCATCATTCCGAAGTTCATTGACATAAGCAAATACACCATTATCAATTTCGGTATAATTCCCTGTTTTAGGCCCACAGAAAGATCTGGAGCTTGCCTTTGCAGCCATGAGTTTATCTTTTTGTCTCCGCCAATACCGTATTGAATTAGGATCGATGGAGAAATGCCTTCCTGCAGCTTTTACTCTGTTTCTATCGGCGTAAGATAACACATTTAGTTTAAATTTTGCTGTTTAGTTTGAATATTTTGCCATAATGACGACTTGTAGCAAACTGACCTAGAAATATGTCTGCGGCTTAATGTTTCAAATTTACGGTATGCTGTGACAATGGAAATATTCATTTGTGGCAGTACCGACTGCTGTGTCCATTGTCAAGTTATTTGAAGGCCGCTCCTGTTAGAACGAACCAGGAGAGGGAATTCTGTGCAATATTAATAAAATAATTTTTTAATTATGAAAAATCGTACGGGAGTGGAATATGCAAGGGAGGAGCTTATGCGATAAAATACAGCATTCTGAAGTAACAGTGATGAATATGACAACACACATTGAAAAAGGGCTCATTACAAAAGAACAACCAGTTTAGGAATTGTTCATTGTTGTCAGTCTGATGAAGCATCTGTGAAACAAATTCAAATCATTTCGCCCTATCAGATGGGTGGATAGCATGTAACTCTCCAGTCTGTAACATAAAAAGATACCTTCTACAGTTCTGTCTCTAACCAAAGGCCTACCAGAATGTTTTTGGTCAAACAAACTGCCAGTTTCCTTCAACTACTGATTCCACCATCAAAAGTTATTTCAATGGTGTAGGACTACATTGTGTCCTCTGCACTGACCATGTCTTGACTGAAATGACCTGACCTGCTGCTTCATTTCATTGCTTGTGTGCACCAAAAACTGAAAATTATGAAATATAAACTTGAGAGTTTTTCTTGCATTTGGTCAAGGTTTCACATTTCTATCTTGTTTCGTTACCTTTCCGTGATATTAAAACTGCATCGTCTCTTTAAAGACTCACTGTATTACCTAACAGATACTCTTTGGTTTTAACTACAATTAGTTGTAGCAAAGGCTAACCAAAATACTGTTGTGCACATGTGTTGAACATGACACAACTTATGTTTTTGTTTTGTGATTGTGTTATAATATACTTTACAGTGTAGTCATTTGTGTTAAAACACTAGAACTTTTGTGTAGTTCATCTACAGTTTGCCTTTGTTAGTATTGTCCCAAATCAGTCTTAGACATAAAACCTGACCACAAGCCAGATGCCAAGAGACTATGAGTCGTTCATTTTAAATTGGGTCAATCCATATGAAGTGGCCCAATGAGGGTTGCTTGATTATTTTTGAATAGTTTAACTTTTTAGTATGTGATTACCCTATAATTGAGAAGTTCACAACAGTCTAAATTATTTTTTCTTGCACCATTACTGAATGGTGGCCATTTTTGTTGGTAAGCGCGCGACCATTTTTGAGTTTGGAGATGTTAGCGATAATTTGAATATCTCTGCACTGGGTTAAGTTACAACAATTCAATACACATGCATATTTTTGAAAAGTCTCCACTACAATCTTGTTTATTCAACAAAATACTCTAAATTCAAAATTAGAAGTTCAAATGACCTCCAAAGTTAGGTAACAGAATTTTTGAAAATATACTTTTTAGGACCAAAAATAACAACCATCAAGTGATTTATCGGAGTCCATTTTTCCCTCTAGTTAGATATCATAAACTACTAGCCTGGAGCAAGAACATTTACAAACATTTCATAAATTTTTTATGAATTTTTGAAATTTGTAAATTTTCATTTTTCATAAAGTTTGGAATTAATTATGTCTGGTGGGACTGAATATAAAAATCCTATTTTTGCACAGTTTTTACACCTATATGATAGAAAAGTACTATAAAAATTTTCACACTGATATATGACTGTGAACAAAGAAATGAATTTTAGAAAATGAAGAAAATTCACATTACACTAAAACTCATCTTATGGTTTTTGCCTAATTCATGTGTGATATAAGGTACTGAATTAATAATAATAATAAAAAACTGGAAACATTACTGAAAGAAACAATTGTAATACTTTAACAGATTTAAAGTAAATATTTTCAATTAACATATTTTCGAGACGTTATGATCCTAATCCTGAAGGTGAATGTTAAGATAACTTATGCCTTCAAAAAGGTTTTCTGATAAAGAATAAGACCTTACAGTTGCTGTGGTAACTTCAAGGCCTGAAAGTTTCCTTCATATGTTTTTCAGTGGTATCCAAACTTTGTCACTAGTACATTTGTTGAATGATTTTCATAGCCCAGCAGGGTGGTAGGAAGGCACAAAAGACATTATTCTTTCAACCTCTGCAAGTCACCATCATACACACATGCCACTATGTCATTCAATGCTAAAGACAGATTTGTAATTTAACTGATGCAATGAACCTTGTAAATTTTGGTTCATTATGTTTCATACTATCAGCCTAAATTGTCTGCAATGTAAAGGAATTCGTGGACTTGCCTTGTTTCCTTTATCGCTATATAGTTTTCAAATCTGGTTTGAAGTATTGTTTTTATATGAAGAACTACCTCTTCATTCTTGACAAGGAAATGGGTGACACCTTTAATATTCTCCTTCTAAAAGATATACATGTCCTATATTGTAGGAATTTGGTTTTTGGTTGTAACTCATACTCGATTGCATGAACTTTTACCATGGCAAGAGGCAGAAAGTGCCATTCAGCCTCCAACCCAAAATCTACTTTGTTGCAGCGAAGATTTATATATATACCACGTGATTTACCAACTGACATGCCTGCACTGTGAAGTGTTCTATGTGGGAATGACCAGCAACAAACTGTCCATTCGCATGAATGGTCACAGGCAGACAGTGTTTGTTGGTAATGAGGATCACCCTGTGGCTAAACACGCCTTGGGGCATGACCAGCACATCTTGGCACAGTGTTACACCATACGGGTTATCTGGATACTTCCCACCGACACCAATACTTCAGAACTCTGGAGATGGGAACTAGCCCTTCAGCATATTCTCTCTTCCCGTTGCCCACCTGGTCTCAACCTCCGCTAAATTCGAATTCCCACCCACCATCTTAACATCTTTGCCTCGGTTCTCTGGACAGAGCCTCTGCCTCAAGTGGTATCTTCTTTGCTTTTGTATGTCTGCCTAAGTGTACTTGCGTCTGTGTAAATGTGTGGGTGTGTGTGTGTATTTGTTTACCCTCCTTTTTCCCCCCAAGGTAAGTCTTTCCTGTCCCGGGATTGGAATGACTCCTTACCCACTCCCTTAAAACCCTCATCATTTCCTTTTCCCTCTACTTTCCTTCTGCCTGACAAAGCAGCTAGGCTGCAAAAGCTGCGTTTGTGTGTGTGTGTGTGTGTGTGTGTGTGTGTGTGTGTGTGTGTGTTTATTTGTTGCTGTCACTGCCTGTGCTCCTTCGCCTGGTAAGTGGACTTCATCTATTTTTTTACAGTGTTTGTATTTGTCTACCTTCCTTTTTGTCCCCTAAGGTAAGTCCTTCCACTCCTGGGGTTGGAATGACTCCTTTTCCACTTCCTTAAAACCCATATCCCTCCCTTTCTCCTCCCCTTTTTTCCTCTTTTTCCTGAAGAAGTTGCCAGTTGTGGCGAAAGCTAGTAAGTGTGTTTTGAGTGTGATTTTTATTTTTATTTGTGCCTATTGACGAGCCGGTGCTTTTGGGTAAGTCTATATATATATAGGCAGTGATAGCAACAAATAAACACACAGACAGACAGACACACACACACACACACACACACACACACACACACACACACACACACACACACACACAAACGCAAGCTTTCGCAGCCTAGCTGCTTCGTCAGGCAGAAGGGAAGGAGAGGGAAAAGGAAATGATGAGGGTTTTAAGGGAGTGGGTAAGGAGCCATTCCAATCCTGGGACAGGAAAGGCCCACCTTGGGGGGAAAAAAGGAGGGCAAACAAACACACACACACACACACACACACACACACACACACACACACACACACAGACGCAAGTACACTTAGGCAGACATGAGTTCTACAGTATGTCTGCCAACTGTACTTGCGTCTGTGTGAGTGTGTGTGTATTTGTTTGTCCCCCCCCCCCCCCCCCCAAAGGTGGGTCTTTCCTGTCCCGGGATTGGATTGACTTCTTACCCACTCCCTTAAAACCCTCATCATTTCCTTTTCCCTCTCCTTCCCTTCTGCCTGACGAAGCAGCTAGGCTGCGAAAGCTTTCGTTTGTGTGTGTGTGTCTGTGTGTTTATTTGTTGCTATCACTGCCTGTGCTCCTTCACCTGGTGTGTGGATTTCATCTATTTTTTACGTATATTTTTCCTGTTAGGAATTTTTCCTCACTGACTACCACTTCCATCTGAAAAGTACATGAGCATCTCAATCTTGGGCAACTTTTCTTTTATGGAATTTATTACATACTTTTGAAACACATTGACAGCCAAAGTGTTGTACTCCAATTAGTCACTTATAATACAAACTGAAGAACCTAAAACTTAATCTTTCTCATTTTTTAAGTACAGAACAAAAGGATGCACTGTTGCCTGGTCACTGACCTAGTATCAACCTTGTACCTCATCCTGAACCCAAAATGTAAAGTTTTCTGCCAAATCAGCTAGGACTATGCATTCAGTTACATGAAGTTGTCACTTTGTTTCCCTTTAAACACTTGCTTTGGATTTTGGAAACAGCACTAAGCACTAAGCTGACTTGCGAGAGTTTGCAATTCATAAATTATGGATTCAAAGTACTCTTTCTGAGATTTAACTACTGTTAACGTTTCTGTCCTGACACTTCTGCCCACTGTTTGATGGTAACATTGTTGGGCATTGCCTCCTCAATATTTGTTGATCAACTGAAGAATGGTATCCTCACCAGGGCATTTATCACACAAATCAATCCATCATTTAGGATAACTGTCAGCATCACAGACCATTAAATCTAATACAGTAAAACCTCGTTTTTAAATTCTCGGTTTTTACGTTTTCCCGCCATTTACACCATTTTTTGTCGGTCCCATCAAATTTCCTATGTTTACAATGTTAATTCACCCTCGTTTTTGCATTAACATATTTACGCTTTTCCCGCAATTTTACACTTTTTGAAAGCATGTCCGTGAAGAAAAATGACGTAATGTACATACATTAACACTAGCATGGCTTTCCCCTTAAAGTATAGCACTTAAAAATTATTCGCATTCGAGTTTCTTGACACTTGGCGTTTATTCAAACGTATATTTCGCATTTCATTGTTGATTTAAAGACGCGCCGATTTGTGGCAATGTAGTTCTTCTTTTCACCAGCTTCTTTGGCAGAGCGCGTGGCATGTACTTAGACAAACAGAACGGTTTGTTAACGAGAGAATAACGCTGATTTGTGGTGGTGTAGTTCGTCTTTCCGCTAGCTTCTTTGCCAGAGCGGCTGGCGAGTATAGTACTCAAACAATCAGAACCAGTTGCTTTGTTGAAGTGAGAATAAATAGTTGCGTTGTTTTTGTGATACATATTTCTGGTTAATAAAGAACTTTATCTGTCACAGTTGGGTATCATAATACCCACAACCTCAAAAAAGCGATAATAGTGAGAGATGCCGATCCAATGCAAACGTCACAAAAATACTTATGCATATGTTTGTACTCAAGAACGCAAATAAATTCTCGAAAAATACAAAACTAACGGAACTGTAGGAGTTTTACTAGGTAAATAATTAATTCCGGTAAAAGGCAGTAATTTTGAAGATGTTACGTAGCCTAGCAGCGGCGTCCAAACAATATCTATCGAAGCGGTTCAGGTAATTTTGAAGATGTGTTATATCCCAGCAGTGGCATCCTCGATTATAATGAATGAAATTACGTAAAAAATTTCTACTTCCCATAAAATTACCAGTTTGCCTGGCGCTTAAAATAGCGGCATCCTCGATTATAATGATTGAAATTGTCAAAAATTTCCACTTCCCATAAAATTACCAGTTTGCCTGGCACTCAAAATAGCGACATCCTCGATTATAATGACTGAAATTACGCCAACAATTTCCACTTCCCATAAACTTACCAGTTCTGCCTGGCGCTTCAAATAGCGGCGTCCTCGATTATAATGAATGAAATTAGACCTATGTCAAAAATTTCTACTTCCCATAAAATTACCAGTTTGCCTGGGGGTTCAAAATAGCGGCATCCTCGATTATAATGACTGAAATTACGTCAAAAATTTCCACTTCCCATAAAATTACCAGTTCTGGCTGGCACTTAAAATAGCGGCGTCCTTGATTATAATGAATAGAAATCTTTGACTTAATTTCACTTCCCATAAAATTACCAGTTTTTCCTGGCGCTTAAAATAGTAAAAATTTGGATAACCTTTATTGTATAATCAACTCCCTGGCGAGTATTTAGATGTCTATTATGTACATATATCACACATAAACTACGAAAATGCAAGGCTGATCCAGTAAGCATATTTTACCATTTCAAACATTATTTCCTGCATTTTACATTTTCCTGCATTTTACACCATTTCACTGAAGTCCCCTTAAAAGTGTAAAAACGAGGTTCTACTGTAATTCTTTGTAGTGAAGATCACCGAATTTTTCACTCATAAGCATCAGTGCGACAATATCCTTTTGTTACTTTAATTCAATTCATAACAACTCAATTGCAATCATTGACACCTGGGAATATACTACTGTTTGCATCATCTTAAAAAAACTGCTGCAAGTTTTTAGTTTCATAACACGCCTCAGTTGATTTTGATGAAAGTATGCGGTTAAAGAATCCAATTTTTAGACACACTGTAGTAAAACATCTTAGCTTTAGAATAAAACATTCACCTTTTTGTAATTCGTAACAGTAGTTTTCAAATGACGCTCTTTGTCAAGTATATGCATAAATCGTCTATTGAAAAAGTTAGACAGCGAGCAGCTTACTGTTCTATGCATATACAGTAGAACCTCCTTTTTACACTTTTCAAGGGACTTCAGTAAAATAGTGTAAAATGCAGGAAAGCGTAAAATACAGGAAGTAGTGTTTTAAACGGTAAAATGTGCTCACTGGATCAGCCTCGCATTTTCGTAGTTTATTTGTGATATATGTACATAATAGGCATCTAAATACTCACCAGGAAGTTTATTATACAATAAAGGTTATCCATATTTTTACTATTTTAAGCACAGGGCAGAACTGGTAATTTTTTGGGAAGTAGAAATTTGAGATGTAATTTCATTCATTGTAATTGAGGACGCCACTGCTGGGCTATGTAAAACATCTATAAAATTACTTGAACCAGTTCGATAGATATCGTTCGGACGCCGCTGCCAGGCTATGTAACACATCTTCCAAATTACTGCCTTTTACTGGCATTAATTATTTACGTAGTAAAACTCCTAAAGTTCCGTTCTTTTTGTATTTTTCGATGTTTCACTTGACAATACTACAGAATTTATTCATGTTCTCGAGTGCAAACATATGCATAAGTATTTTTGTGATGTTTGCATAGGATTGGCATCTCACACTTATTACCGCTTTTTTGAGGTTGTGGGTATTATGATACCAAACTTTGACAGATAACGTTCTTTATGAATCAGAAATATGTATCACAAAAACAATGTAACTCTTCATTCTCACTTCAACAAAGCAACTGGTTCCGATTGTTCGAGTACACGCCAGCCACTGTGACAAAGAAGCTGGTGGAAAGAGGAACTACATCGTCACAAATTGGCGCGTCGTAAGTCAACTAGATACGTACTGCCAACAATGATACGCGAAATATACGTTTGATTAAATGCAAAGTGTCAAGAAACTTGACTGCGAATAATTTTTAAGTGCTATACTTTAAGGGGAAAGCCATGCTAGCATCAATTTATGTAGAATACGTCATTTTTTCTTCACGAACAGGCTTTCAAAAAGTGTAAAATGCAGGAAAAGTGTAAATATGATAATGCAAAAATGAGGGCGAATTAACACTGTGAACATAGGAAATTTGACGGGACCGACAAAAAAGGTGTAAATGGCAGGAAAATGTAAAAACCGGGAACGTAAAAACGAGGTTTTACTGTATTAAAGAATGTGAAATGCAGCTAAAAGAACAGAAGTTTTTGAAATGGTAGTCGCACTGGTATCTACTTCACGACCGCAAGCCTATGAACTCAGCATGTGTTGAGTGTAGCGTGAAGCACTGCAGTGCCGAAAAAATTATTTGCTGGCAACGTATGTTGGTCCCTTGTGATGTGTTAATGATCAATAACCAGAAAACAATTATGAACTAATTTTTCTTGCGTGGTGACCGAATACAATGGACAATGATCTGCTACGATTTTACATCAGATCATACTTAACTTTATGAGACAATGGAAATTCCAGGAGGAATTCAATAATATTTTTGAGAAGGATTGGTTGCTTACTCACCACAGAGATGTTCAATGAGCCACAGATACGCATAAATAATAGACAACAACATTAAAGCTTTCGGGCTTTTAGGTCTTCGTCAGTTAGACACACAAACATACACACACACTCATGACCACCGTCTCTGGCTGCTGTGGCCGATCTGCCATAGACTACGGCAGATTGGCCATAGCGGCCAGAGATGGCAGTCATGTCTCTATGAGTGTGTGTGTATGTTTGTGTCTCTAACTGACGAAGGCCTAAAAGGCCAAAAGCTTTAATGTTGTCTATTATTTGTAGGTATCTGCAGCTCATTGGACATCTCAAAAACATTATTAACTTTATGAGAGGCATACTAGTAGTTTTTTTGTCCACAATTCATGAAATATATATTTCGTGTTTGGAACTAAAAGAGAACAAATTAAAATAAATTGCAAATTTGCTGTTGATGGACTGAAATAAAATTTTCTGACATTACAGTTGACGGATTTCCAGTTGTAGATGAAGTTGAAGCCCAAAACAGTTATATTTATACATGCATCTACTCCTAATACAAAAAATACATATTATTGAAAATTTTCACTTTTGTAGCTTTCGGAAAATGTGGTACCACAAGGTGAAAATAACTGCATACAGCTTGTCCCACATAAATACCGCACCTTCACATCTGAGATTAAAGTAAGAATGAACTAAGTTGCTTTTAGGAACCTGCGAGGAACAACATTTCTACAAACATTTTGAAGACAATTTTCTTTGTCGGCGAGATGGTACTTTTGAATTTTCTACTTACGCTGGTTTAGTTTACCCTAAGACACTGCAGGGCAGGTCAGTAAAGGATAAGAAACATATAACTTTTTTTTTCATTATTTTTTTTTTCTTCGGAGGGAAGGTGGGGGAATTGTCCCTTGCAATAAGGTATCCCCACCCATTGTCAGCAGAAGAGCAATTGCATTGTAAATAATTAACTTTATTCCTGCTTTATGGTATATAGGTTAACGTATGTACCCTTGTCCACTCACTACATTAATAAAGCTCGAAAAACAAATATATATATATATATCCTTCATGACATCCTTCCCACTCCACCAAGAGTGTCTTTCCGCCGCCCACCTAACCTCCGTAACCTCCTAGTCCATCCATATGAAATCCCCAAACCACCTTCCCTACCCTCTGGCTCCTACCCGTGTAACCGCCCCCGTTGTAAAACCTGCCCTATGCACCCTTCCACCACCACTTACTCCAGTCCCGTAACCCGGAGGGTGTACACGATCAAGGGCAGAGCCACTTGCGATAGCACCCACGTGATTTACCAACTGACATGCCTGCACTGTGAAGCGTTCTATGTGGGAATGACCAGCAACAAACTGTCCATTCGCATGAACGGTCACAGGCAGACAGTGTTTGTTGGTAATGAGGATCACCCTGTGGCTAAACATGCCTTGGTGCACGGCCAGCACATCTTGGCACAGTGTTACACCGTCCAGGTTATCTGGATACTTCCCACCAACACCAATCTTTCAGAACTCCGGAGATGGGAACTTGCCCTTCAACACATTCTCTCTTCCCGTTGCCCGCCTGGTCTCAACCTCCGCTAAATTCTAATTCCCGCCCGCCATCTTTAACATCTTTGCCTCGGTTCTGTGGACAGAGCCTCTGCCTGAAGTGGCATCTCTGTCCAACTTCTTTGGTTTCTACAAATGTCTGCCTAAGTGTGTTTGGATGTGGATATGTGTGAGTGTGTGTGTATTTGTTTACCTTCCTTTTTGTCCCCTAAGGTAAGTCCTTCCACTCCTGGGATTGGAATGGCTCCTTTTCCACTTCCTTAAAACCCGTATCCTTCCCTTTCTCCTCTCCTTCCTCCCTCTTTTTCCCGAAGAAGCCACCACTGGTGGCGAAAGCTCGAATGGTTGTGTGTTTTTGTGTGTGTTTAGTGTTCCTATCGACCAGCCTGTACTTTAGGTAAGTCAAAAATCTTTATTTTATACTATATATATATATATATATATATATATATATATATATATATATATATATATATATATATATTATAGTGAGGACAGTTACAACTCACCGCAAAGACGTGGCGACGAGATGCGACAGGCACATACAAAAGACACACACATACAACACATTCAGCTATCGGCCATGGCCTTCCTCAGAAATAGAGCACTCACGCAATCACACAGGCACACAACACAGTCATACAACCATCACCTCCGACTGCCACACTTCGGATTGCGTGATTGCGTGAGTGCTCTATTTCTGAGGAAGGCCATGGCCGATAGCTGAATGTGTTGTATGTGTGTGTCTTTTGTATGTGCCTGTCGCATCTCGTCGCCACGTCTTTGCGGTGAGTTGTAACTGTCCTCACTATATTATTTATTCCAACCTGGACTTTCCATTATTATATATATATATATTTGTTTTTCGAGCTTTATTAATGTAGTGAGTGGACAAGGGTACATACGTTAGTACTTGTGTCTGTGTAAATGTGTGGGTGTATGTGCATTTATTTACCTTCCATTTTTTCCCCCAAGGTAAGTCTTTCCTGTCCCGGGATTGGAATGGCTCCTTACCCCCTTCCTTAAAACCCTCATCATTTCCTTTTCCCTCTCCTTCCCTTCTGCCTGATGAAGCAGCTAGGCTGCGAAAGCTAGCATTTTTGTGTGTGTGTGTGTGTGTGTCTGTGTGTTTATCTGTTGCTATTACTGCCTGTGCCCCTTCGCCTGGTAAGTGTACTTCATCTATTTTTTATGTATGTGTGTGTGTGTATGTATATATATATATATATATATATATATATATATATATATATATATGTTGTGTGTGTGTGTGTGTGTGTATGTGTGTGTCTTTTGTATGTGCCTGTCGCAGCTCGTCGCCACGTCTTTGCGGTGAGTAGTAAACTGTCCTCACTATATTATTTATTCCAACCTGGACTTTCCATTATATATATATATATATATATATATATATATATATATATATATATATATATATATATATATACGTAAAAAATAGATGAATCATAGTGTATATCAGAAGACAATGCACACTGATCTGTATTTACACGCTGACAGCTGTCACCACCCTTCACAGAGGAATGGGGTACTTAAAACTCTAGTACAGCGGTTGCTGAACATTGTTTGTTGGAGAATCATGCGATGGAATATGAATGCACTAGGATTCTGGTACAGACGTTGAGATACAGGGACTGCGTCGTTAGAGAGGCCATTGAAATTCGCACAAATGACGACCTCATAAACTGTGACTGTGGCTATAATCTTAGCAAAGCTTGGGAACCAGCGATTGGGTTAATTATCGGTAAATCTAGCAAACGTAACGAAGTGACGACCAAGGCGGACATTTCCCTCACACCAACGTCATCTCAGACGCCGTCGCAATCGGTTCCAATGTGCGGCCGCAGCGTGGGGCGCGGACCGCGGAGGGGTCGCTCCGAGGGCCGAGAGTATTTAAATCGCCCGCTACCGGGCTGGTTCCCAGTTCCCTTCGAGCAGCCCTAGCGTACGGATCTCCGTGCCAGCGTGTTTCCAGGTGCTCAGTCCGTCAGTTCACCTGATGATGGCGACATGTATGATTGCCGAAATATTGTGCCCGTTGGACACTATAGACCGGCAGTACACCCGTGGATTGATTACCAAATATGCCGGGAGAAACTGAAGAATCACTTTGTAGGTTGTGTTGTCTGAAAGCTGACGCAGTCCCTCAGCCACATACTCACGCTGACCAAGTACCATGGTTGTGGTTCCCTTGTCGGCTGGGAGAATGACGAAGGAATGGTCAGCTTTCAGATCACGGATGGCTCCAGATTCAGCTGTGGTAATGTTGGGAGTAGGATTAAGGTTTCTTAGGAAAGACTGAGAGGCAAGGCTGGAAGTAAGGAATTCCTGGAAGGTTTGAAGAGGGTGATTTTGAGGAAGAGCGGGAGGGTCTAGCTGTGATGGAGGACGGAACTGTTCCAGGCAAGGTTCTATTTGAGTCATGTCTTGGGGAGTTGGATCATTAGGAGTAGGATTATTTTTCTTTGTGGTCTGAATGCTTCACATTGCAGGCATGTCAGTTGGTAGATCACGTGGGTACTATCGCAAGTGGCTCTGCCCTTGATTGTGTACGTCTTCCGGGTTACGGGACTGGAGTAAGTGGTGGTGGAAGGGTGCATAGGGCAGGTTTTACAATGGGAGCAGTTACAAGGGTAGGAGACAGAAGGTAGGGAAGGTGATTTGGGGATTTCATAGGGATGGACTAGGAGGTTACGGAGATTAGGTGGGCGGCGGAAAGACACTCTCGGTGGAGTGGGAAGGATGTCATGAAGGATGGATCTCATTTTGGGGCAGGATTTAAGGAAGTCGTATCCTTGCTGGAGAGCCACATTCAGAGTCCGCTCCAGTCCCGGGAAGTATCCAGTGACAAGAGGGGCACTTCTGGGATTCTTCTGTTGAAGGTACTGAATTTGAGGGGATGAGGAAGTGGCTCTGGCAATTTGTATCTCTACCAGATTAGGAGGATAGCTGCGGGATGTGAAAGCTGGGTTATTATTAGGTTATTGGTGTACTGGTTTAGAGCTTCGGGACTGGAGCAGACTCGTTTGCCACGAAGACCTAAGCTGTAGGGAAGGGAACAAAATGAGATCCATCCTTCATGACATCCTTCCCACTCCACCGAGTGTGTCTCTCTGCCGCCCACCTAACCTCCGTAACCTCCTAGTCCATCCCTATGAAATCCCCAAACCACCTTCCCTACCTTCTCGCTCCTACCCTTGAAACCGCCCCCGTTGTAAAACCTGCCCTATGCACCCTTCCACCACCACTTACTCCAGTCCTGTGACCCGGAAGGTGTACACAATCAAGGGCAGAGCCACTTGCGATAGTACCCACATCATTTACCAATGACCAGGAACAAACTGTCCATTCGCATGAACGGTCACAGGCAGACAGTGTTTGTTGGTAATGAGGATTACCCTGTGGCTAAACACGCCTTGGTCCACAGCCAGCACATCTTGGCACAATGTTACACCGTCTGGGTTATCCGGATACTTCCCACCAACAACAGTCTTTCAGAACTCAGGAGATGGTAACTTGCCCTTCAGCATATTCTCTCTTCCCGTTTCCCACCTGGTCTCAACTTCCGTTAATTTCAAATTCCTGCCCACCATCGTGAACATCTTTGCCTCGATTCTCAGAACAGAGCCTCTGCCTCAAGTGGTATCTCTGTCCAACTTCTCTGCTTTCTATAGTATGTCTGCCTAGGTGTGTTTGCGTTTTGTGTATATGTGTGAGTGTGTGTGTGTATTTGTTCACCCCCCCCCCCCCAAGGTAAGTCTTTCCTGTGCCAGGATTGGAATGGCTCCTTAACCACTCCCTTAAAACCCTCATCACTTGCTTTTCCCCCTCCTTACCTTCTTGTTGAAGATGCATATACTCTGCAAAAGCTAGTGTGTGTGTTTTTCTTTATTTGTGCTACTATCACTACCTGTGCTCCTTCGCCAGTTAGGTAATCTTAATCGTTTAAAAATAGATGAAGTCTACTTAACAGGCGAAGGAGCACTGGCAGTGATAGAAACAAATAAACACACAGACACACACACACACACACACACCACACACACACACACACACACACACAAACGCTAGCTTTCGCAGCCTAGCTGCTTTGTCAGGCAGAAGGGAAGGAGAGGAAATGATGAGGGTTTTAAGGGAGTGGGTAAGGAGTCATTCCAATCCCGGGACAGGAAAGACTTACCTTGGGAGGAAAAAACGAGGGTAAACAAATACACACACACCCACACATTTACACAGACGCAAGTACACTTAGGCAGACATACTGTAGAAAGCAAAGCATATATAATGAATTTTTCCCCTTTCTTCTGTGTCAGACCCGCTGGCAGTGTGAACGCAACCTTAAAGTAGAGACATGTGCTGGATGGGCGCAATAATT